>VZRR01012079.1:1269035-1322186 GCA_013398015.1 Oreocharis arfaki
GCCAATCCGGCACCGCCCCGGAACTTTGCTGGCCAATGGCGCGCGGGGGGCGGGGCGCGCGGGAGCGTTTGAAACGCGGGGACCGTTGGGCGCCCCCCCGCGCGCCCCCCATGGCGGAGCCGCTGCCCCCGCGGGAGGGGCCTCGGGGCCTCCCCCCACAGCCACAGAGCGGGTCAGGCTCGGGACCCCCAGTGGGCTTCTGGCCCAACCTCCCCGCTCCAGCACATGGCACAGAATCGCGTCCAGACGGTTCTGGGATATCCCCAGTGAGGGAGACTCCACATCCTCTCTGGGCAGTCTGTCCCAGTGCTCGTCACTGCACAGTAAAGCTCTTCCTCATGTTCAGGTGAAACTTCCTGTGCATCTGTCTCTGCCGTGGCCTCGTGTCGTTGTGTTTGGCACCGTGAAGCGGAGCCTGGTCGGCCCCTTGGCACCGCCCCTTGGATACAGACAGCCGCTGCGCTCGGAGCGGCGGCACCCGCTGGGCACGGCCCCGGCCGGGCTCCACCCCCGCCCGCTGTGTTCACGCCTCCCCCCTCGCCTTCCCCAGCCCGCTTCTGACGCCCCTCCTCGGGGTTAACCCTGCTGTCTGCGCTGTTCGTCTCTGCTTCCTGTCAGCAATGGGATCTCTCACTTGTGTCCCCCTTCCTCTTGGTAGCCCGCTCCCAAGTGCCCGATCTGTGCTCACAGGGCCCTGGGTGGCTGCAGCGTGTCCCGAGGAGGGCAGCGGAACCTGGGGCAGGGTCTGGAGCACGAGTTTGGTGAGGAGCGGCTCGGCCTGGAGAAGAGGAGGCTGAGGGGGAACCTTCTCGATCTCCACAACTCCCTGACAGGAGGGAGCAGCCAGGAGCGGGGTCGGGCTCTGCTCCCAGGGAACAGGGACAGGATGAGAGCAAACAGCCTCGAGTTGTACCAGGGAAGGTTTAGATTGGATATCAGGGACGAATTCTTCACGGAAAGCAATGTCCAGCCCTGGCACAGGCTGCCCAGGGCAGTGGTGGAGTCATATCTCTGGGGGGATTTAAAAGACGTGCAAATGTGGCACTTGGGGTCACGGTTCAGTGGTGGCTTTGGCAGTGCTTAAGGAAGGGTTGGATTCAGTAATCTTGGAGGGCTTTTTCAACTTAAACGATTCTGTGATTCTTTCTCACTCGCTATTTCTGCTACTGTTTCCTACTCTGCTTCCCAGTCCTCTTTCCCACCCTATCTCAGCTTACTCACCCTTAAATCTCTCCTTAGCTCTGAAAAGGAGGTATTTTCTCTGAGGAATAGTTAGAGCTGTTCAAGAGTGTGCAAGCCCTCTGGAACGACAAATAGTGAGATCATTTTCTTTTTTTTTTCCTTACTTTTATAATAAAGTACATTAAACATTGCCATCGTGAAGACTGCAGCATTGCTTTCAACTTAGTGAATTTTTCATTAGAAACAAGATTTTTTTTTTTCCCAGTCTTACAGTCACTGGGGTTTATGTTTAAAATTATGCAGGAGCTAAGAATGGCTGCAGTTTTGCGTTGGGCACTGTCAGGATGTAGTTCCACAGTTGCCTGAACTGGTGCAGTGCTCCAGCCCTGCAATCCTGCCTTTTCCCATGTGCCAGCCTTGATGCTTCTGCAAACACACAGCGATCCAGTTAAGACAACTGAGACGTCCATAAATAGTTTTATCATGGAAAAGGACTTAGTTTTCAGCTGCCTCATTTTTTGCACGACCTGCTGGTGCTGGCAGGAGGGAGGAGGCAGAACTGCAACATCCCCTTGATACGGATCAATTGGAAATGCTCCCTTGGAGGCACAGACACAAGAGGAACACTGACTGCGCTGGAAGGTTGGTTAACCAC
The DNA here is from genome assembly GCA_013398015.1 of Oreocharis arfaki. NCBI lineage: Eukaryota > Metazoa > Chordata > Aves > Passeriformes > Paramythiidae > Oreocharis > Oreocharis arfaki. Next base: position 1,270,873 of record VZRR01012079.1, read on the forward strand.
AGCCTCAGAGGAAATCCAGAGAGGCTGAACATGCTTTTGTCTCACAGGCTATGATTATGACTAACCAGTGGCATTAATACTTGCAATACGATAATCTGATTTTACTCAAATTGGGTTCTTTTTATGTTATATCCAAGTCTATAGTAAGAGTAACCTATTAAATGCCTGTGTTTGACAATCACAAGGAAAGTTGTCACGTGTTTAGAAGCATTTATCTCAATGCATGAAGTGACACCATCATTTTATCTAGTTTAAGAAAAGAGAATATGCCCATAATGCCACTGAAATGTCTGTGGTTTTAAAATAAACAAACATATCCTACTCTATTAAATAAGAATCTTCTTCCCAGAAGCTGTCTGCAATCTCCACATAATTACAGGAAATAAAAAACTGTATTTTACCTACTAGTTATTATGAGAACTGTATGGCCCTTCACAAGATAAATTAATATGTGTCATGTAGAAAATAATCCATGAGAGTTTTATAGACCCAGAGTAATTTAGAGCAAAAAGGATGAAAAATTAAGAGGAGCTAATTATGGCCTCAACAGATAACAAAGAAAACAAAGCTTGTTTACAGCTCACTTTCCCTGAAAACAAGACAGACAAGTAGGCCAAGGAACAGATCAAGGAAAAAAGTCACTGCTTGTATCAGGAGGAGGAGATGAGGGTCTTTAAGATGTGAGTAAATTGATAGTAAAATCAGCCTCAGACTCAATTCAAGTGTAGCCCAAATTCTTCCTCATCATTTACACTTTTGACTGGTTGATTAACGAAAGGAAGATGCCTTTAAGACACGCATACCCATGTCTTGCAGGTGGAAAGGTCTCCTCTGAAAACACGAAGGCCAAACTGCACTTGGCCTGGTGTCCTTCTGTGCACCCGCCTTTCCCAGCTGCCGAAGTGACCTTGTGTCATTCACACCTCCACTCAAAATTCCACTCAGAGTTCAGTCCCTGCCCTGGCAGGGCTGAGAGCACTGCACATATCCATCTCACCAGGCTGTGGGGATGCAGCTTTCCTAGGCAGCTAAACATCAGCTTCTCCTGCACATCCCACAGACCTTCATTCCTCGCAGGTCATTCCAGCTGCCATGGAGACTCCAACCGGACCTCTCCAATTCCTGTCAGATTCATGCCCGCTGAGGCATCCAGTCACCTGATCTGTGCAGCAAGTCACTTGTTATACACATTCCTAGCAAGCAGGTGCCTTTCCATGCTCCTGAAACGTGCCTTTTCCCTCAAGCTCTGCGAGCCAGCGAGAGACACGGGTGCTGCCGCAGTGTAAGTGCGACGAAGAGTCTCACTGTGTGTGAGATGTAAACCAGACAACACTCCAGCAGCTTCCTCACAAAATTTATAAACTGCTTTTTGCTGCAAACTAGTAAATGCATAATATCATCCTACGGATTTTAAAATTCTTAGGAAAGCAGCACACAAATAAATACATGCTTCTCACTTTCTGACAAGGCACTTTCAGCTTGACATTTTTTCAGTTCTGATAGCAACCTATAGAATAATTTTAAAAAATCATTGTATAAGCAGCTGAAGTTTCTAAATTTAGATGCTTTTTCAGATAAAAGCTCCACATGTATCATTACCTAAAGGAAATGTGCTTCTCAAACCAGAAGCTTTGGTCAAATAATGCCCTGTGTTAAATGTCATTCTGGGACAGTTTAATTAGTGTGTTGGGAAGAAGGAAAGCCAAATCATTTTCATGCATAGACCTTTCTAGTTCTTCAGAAGAAATCATACTGCCTAGAGTCCACAGGAGGGCATCACTGCTTAAGAGATTGCAAACCAGAGACATCTGAGCAGTCCCTTTCCAACACAACTTCCTGTTACCCTATGTTCTTAGTAAAAGCTGATACAAAATAAATTATTAAGGAATTCTTTATATTAGTTCTTTTGTCATTCAAGGAACAACTTTGTCATGCTGTTTAATGAGTCCAAACTGCCAAGATGGAAAAGAAGTACTGAAGTTTTGAAAAAGAGCATGAAGGGCAATAGGAAAACATTATGAAGTCAAAAGTAGTTCATAAGTTATAAATATTTTATCTAAACCTTCACATAAACACAAAGTCGTATCTTTTAAACTAGTTTCAACCTCTTTAATCTAGTTACATAGTCCATAGTCAGCAGGCATTGATTCTTTTTTTTAAGCAATTTAGTATATCACTTTAATTTTTAATGAGTTTAAGTATTTTTTTTTAGTATCTTCTTTTTTTTAGTATCTATATTTTTTAGACTTAGGTCTAGTTTGACCTTTCAGCAGACAGAAAGCCTTTTGAAGCTACAAGATTCCTTCATGCGGACTGTTTGCTGAATGAGTTCTGCTTTCACATTGAAGGCTGTATCATCATCTTAGCCACACACACATTTCACCCAGATTTTTCTAAGTAGGTATAGGTGGGAACAGTTGGGAATGCAAGGGTTTCAACCATCATTTCCCACGTCACTCTGAGATACACACATAGGCAAAGATTCTTATTCTCATGATTTCAATGAGACATTATTAGACTTTTGGACGCCTCACTCCTACCCAAATCAACACCTCAGGCAGAGTGTAATTGTGCCATTCATAGGGATGCATTTTGTGTAAAAATGCAGCAGCACCACGAGCGTTCCCAGCCTGGCACCTTGCTCTAGTTACAGGTGTGAAAACTTCTAAAAGAGGTACAGCTGTCCTTGGGAGAGCTCTTGCCGTTTTGGCAAAAGTTCCTCTTTCACGCTGTTCTGCTCTTTGCGCTTTAATCTGCATAAACATCAAACCTGTGATCTTATTTTGCAGACTTTCATGAATTAGTACTGATCAGGAGAGGGTTTTTTGTTGAAAAAGATTTTAAAATACTGAGAGGCAGCTAGATAGTCTTTTGTTTCCCTAAAGTCTGAACATGACACTCCTCAGGATAAAAATCTCTACTTTGTGTGAATTAAGATGGGAATAAAACACTACCCCTCTCTTGTATTTGCTTAATGCAAAATAACATAACCTACAGATAAAAAGGTAACAGAATAACCCACAGGTACTATTTCTTCAGTAAGTAGTGTCAAAGTTTATCTAGAAAACAAAATCTTCCCAGAGCCCTTTTCGAGGGGAATTTGCTCGAGAAAGAAACACAGCTGTGTGAAGGGTGAAGTGGAAAGTCATCAGAGAATTGAATTTGCATCCTTTTCTTTGGACTTAAGTTACCATTTTTCCCTAAATCCTGCCCTCCTTCCTCTTCCCTCTGAAGTTCAATTTCTCTTTTCCTCTTTCATCTTTTCGCTCTTCTTTAATAATTCAATATTTCCTTTCTTCTCTTTCCTACAATTTTATATAAAAGCTGGCCGTAATTTGAAGTGATGGGATGAAAGTAAGGCAGCAAAATACGGTCTCAAAAGTCAAGATTCTTGTGAAGGATCAAAGAATGTAGCAATGCTGTGACAGATGTGAGGGGGGAGAACTTTCACTGTATCTTAGTCTGAGACAGACCAGGATCCTAAGTTTTGCCAAAAGAAGACCTGGAGCCGGTAACAATCTCGGCCACGCTCTGATCTTTTTCCTTGCAAATATTTCATTATGATTTTTCCAGTTAAATTAAAATCTACTTGTTTTTATTTTTTTTCCTCTTAGCTATTCCTAGACTCCAACTATTTCTCATTCCACAGAACCTCTGTGGGGTGGGTTTGTGGTGCTTTTGCATGACTGCTGTTAAGCTTTGTTTGAACACAGCAGGAAGAGTTGTGCTGTGAAGCTCAGTAAATACCTGCCTGAAATTAGCTGTAAGACATCCATGCTATTCAAGAAATTTTAAAATGAGATGGTGTGAAGTGAGACTTTATAGACAGAAAAAAGCAGTCTAGAATTCGTATTTTTAACTCAGAAAATCAAAATGCTTATTACAGTTCGAAACATGCTGGAAAATTGAAACAGACTGAGATTAATGGGAAAAACCTTTTGATTATATAAGTATTTCTTAATTAACAATTAGGACACTGAAAGATGTCATGCCATGAGAACAGCAGGGTTTGGTGCTCACAGTGTTGTTATAAAAAGACTCTAGAATGGAAAAAAATGAACCAGAGATACAAATTGTCATATTCCCCCCAAATCTGTGAGCTATTGAAATAATTCATTTTTTGGCAGACATGACTTTTGGTAAAAGTAACTTAGAGAAGTTCTAGAAAGCTACAAAGAATTGAATCAGGGTTTGGAAAGTGGAATCTATTATAAAATATGAATTTATGCAGTCACACTCCTATTACAATTACTCACATATCTTATCTCTTTTTCAGTGAGAAAAGTAACTTGGCTGACCCAAAAAATTAAGATGCTAACCTTCCAGCCAGGAAGTGTATTCATCTCCATCTCAGCTCTATGCCAGCTGAATAAGGTCCAGAAATTAGCCAACAGTTCAAGGCATGACATAATTTTTAAAATTAATATGTTATTATAAGTAACTCATTTATAGTTAAATCAGATTTTAAAACAATTGACTTTTCATTCTAGGCATGAGCTAACTGAGAATCAAAACTGAGATCAGAATGAAGCATCCAGGCTATTGCAAAGCTGTCCTTTAGAGCTGTGCAGTATAATGGAGTGAAACCTAAACTCCAGGTAGTGATCATGAATTATTTTTGTGAAAATTACTTCCAGTTAGGGAAAAAACTCTGAGTCATGAAGCAGTGCTCCAAATTGCACGTGTACATCCATGGAGAAAAAGTCTCAGTGAATACTTAGCTGTTGCTAGTTTGGTCACATTATAAGCTATTTACTGAAAATCCCTTACTAGGGTGTTCATCTCTCCCCAGAACAGGAAGATATGAGGTGAGTGTGTTTTTCCTCCATCACAGCATATTATCTTACTTTCATGGCATTAACCACCACATCCAACACTAACATACGAGATTTCCAATTATTCTTGTTTATTTTTTTGTGCCTCTTTGAAGTGCTTTAAAGAACAGTACTTATTAGGAAGCAATAATCCCGGAGAGAGATCTGCGGGTGTTGGTTGACAAGAAGCTCAACATGAGCTGGCAACGTGCGTTTGTGGCTCAGAAATCCAGCTCTGTCCTGGGCTGCATCCAGAGCAGCGTGACCAGCAGGATGATGGAGGTGGTTCTCCCTCCACTCTTGTGAGACCCCACCTGCAATGCTGCATGCAGCTCTGGAGCTCCCATGTAAGAAGGACGTGGATCTGCTGGAGTGAGTCCAGAGGAGGCCATCAGGGCGCTCCGTGGGCTGGAGCAGCTCTGCTCTGGAGACAGGCTGAGGGAGCTGGGAGTGCTCAGCCTGACAAGGAAGGCTGCAGGGAGACCTCAGAGCCCTTCCCATGACTAAAGGGGCTCCAAGAGAGCTGGAGAGGGACTTTGGACAAGAGCCTTGAATGACAGGACAATAGAGAATGGTTTTGAAGCGACAGAGGGCAGGATCAGGTGGGATTTTGGAAGAAATTATTGACTGTGAGGGTGGTGAGTCACTGGAACAAATTACCCAGAGAAGCTGTGGCTGCCCCATCCCTGGAAGTGTCCAAGGCCAGGTAGGACAGATCTTGGAACAGCCTGATCTAGTGGAAGGTGTTCCTGCCCATTGGAACTGGATGATCTTTAAGGTCCCTTCCAATCCAAACCTGTCTGTGATTCTGTGACCTTTTAGAGATGTTACGGGTCTCTGAACCAGCTCTTGGCCAATCTGCTGTTAAAGAATTCCTTCACCTGGGAAGCTGAGAAATTGTACACGTACATCTCTACTAAATCTTGCTTTCTGAAGAAGGGGGCTGCAACAGGCAGAAACAAGGACTGCTGCACAGTTACATGGGAGAAACAAGTAAGCAAAAGCAAAAGTTTAGAGTGATGAACCATCAGCAAAGATTCCTGCTGGCCAAGGAACCATGTAAATGCCAAAGCAAAAGGTGAACTCAAAGGACTTACATGCTAATTTTTACTAGCAGGCTGTTGCCAATACTACACAAGTTGTTATGAACTCAGAAGTTTCAAAACCTGCCTATTATGGCCCTTCACCCACCGCTTAATTCTGAGCAATTTAGAAATGACAAGACCATTGATAAAAAGCAAACACAATTTTGCTATCCATTAACCTTTTTTGCAAACAGACGCTCCAGCACCTGGCTGAAAACACTGCACTGTGATCCCTCCTCCAGAGCCATGGGTCCCACTTAGCATACATACCTTTGACATCAGAATTAAACACACCAAGAGCAGCTACACCCACCAGCCACTGATGCTGGATGTGATCTAATTCACAACAGGTTACAACACAATTAAATCCACATGAGGCAGCAGGTTGATACAACTGTAAAACCAATGGATCACATGTTAAGTACTCCCATTTTTCCACAAATGAGGGACTGCATACAGAATTATATTAGAAACAAAGGTGTGTGTAAATAAGCAACATGACCTTTGAAATTAATAAACAGAATCAGAACATCTTTTAATTTTATTGGCTTACTTGCTTCATAAACAGATAATGCATTTTTATGGCTTGTTCTGATGCTTATCTATTACGTTGCATGTTCAGGTCCTGATTAACTTCCTGGGGCTACAGCGCAACCAGAAGCAGAATTTCTAAAGTACTTTAGCAAAGATTTGTTTTTATAGTAATTTTGACAATTAAACCCAGAAAGTTCTAGAAATGCTTTAGAAAAATATATTCACATTGCTTGATTGTAGCATTTTTGGTTAAAATATCAGAACTCCCAGACCATACCTAGAATAAAAAGCCCTGGGTTAAACTAAAGAGAAGGAAGTTTTAGGGAGAGGTGTTAAGGCAGTCTTCCTAGCAGTCAATTAGGAACTTGAATACCTAATGTAAGATTACCACAGATGGCTAAGAAACAGTCTGGACAAACACTTCAGGAGCAGACACAAATGTATAAAAAGCAGGAGATTCGTCTGGCTGATCACAGAGGCTCCCTCCACCCTGCACCTATTTTATACAAATACTGTAGGATGACAACCAACAATATTTTTAGATAATTAGTTCTGAATTGCACTTCAGTACAGCATCAGTAATGCTCATCTTAAAAATGCTCCGGCTTTTCAAAAATCACTCTCTCAAAAGAAAAAAAAAAACCAGATTGAGATACTGGAAGTTAAATGAGCCCAGGTAAAAATGCAAGAGTTTATGCAGCAACTTACCAGAATGCCGGTGCTAAGAAAAGCCGTTCCTTTCTCACTCCACAAATGTTCCTTCTAAATACTTAGTGAATAAGCTGAATGCTTACTTTTATAAACATGTGACTACAAAATGTATGGACTCTTACTGAAAAAACAGTAATAAAAATTAAGCCCCTTTTCACTATGTGCTAGTGCAATGTGCCATGCTTTGCTTCTCAGGAGTATTTTTTTACCTGTGGAGTATAAGCTAAAATATCAATTTATAATGAAAATCCGATTATCTTAATTCCAATAAAGCAAATTATACACTTAACAGGATGTGCATGCTCTTTCCAAGCAACTTATTGTATTGCCATATCAGTTAAGAAAGCAGTGTGCCATCTGCAGATGTTTATGCATGAAATCCTGCAGAGGGAAAACATTTGAACTACAGAACAGATTAAATAATTGAAAATGAAATTGCATGATAAGGTGTTTGACAGGGTGGAGGGAAGCAGCACAGTGGAGGAAAATCCATCCCCATGACTACTGGTCCTTCCTCCTCCCTGCTCACTGCTGTTCGTCTCTTCTTGGATTCCAGAGCTTGTTTTATTCCTCAGCAGCCTTCCTACAGCCTGGCAGATTCAGTACTGTTGGAAATTGGGGATCTGTGGTTTGTTTCAGACAGAGAAGAAAGGAGAGTTTTAGTGTCATTTTAGGAGAGATGACTGTGCTCCCTACTCTTTTATACAGAAAGAAGATGTGTTTGCTGGCTCTGAGAGGAAAGAAAAATTGTTAAAGGCAGTGTGGATATGACTTGAATTTTTCATCAGGTAAGAAGTCAGAAAATCCATAAAACTATGACAAAAGTTACTGAAATATCTTTTAAAGCGTTGTTCTATTCTCTACAACCTATGTTTAAAATTGAATGTAAATTTTCCTCCACATTTTGTCTATGCAATACTTAGGAACTTAATAAACAATGTTTGTAATTGAAACATTTACTGGTCACCTTGAAGGGATGCAGCTGTTCATCTTTAGCATAGGTAAGAAAATACTTAGGAAAGAAAGCCTATCTAAAACTCATTTTATTTTAGACCTTTCTTTTGCTTATGAACGTTTCAGTAATGTTTCTGCAGATAGAGGAATGAAACAGCTAGGCTCAGGGGTTTATAATAACTTAATGTTAAACTCTCACTATGGTAGAGAATCTTTTCCAAAATGTGTGGATTAGGGGTTGAAGTAATCAGTTCTTTTTGTTAAACACTTCAATTCTGGTATCAGCTGTAGTTGCGGTTCAAGGATGCTGATTCCAATCACATTTATTTATTAGATTAAAAAATGCCAGTATGTATTACAATATAGTTCAACATGCTGTAGTAAATATTAGAGTAACTTATTTTTTTAATGCTGTGAATCCTCCAGATGTTTACCAAGACATGTGTAATTGTTTTATTGCCAAGGAAATGTTTAAATTGCCTTGCAGCATGGCTTATACTAAAGACTGCACTCTTTAACTCCCGGCACAAACTAAAGAGTGAAAAGAAATGACACATTTTCCTGACAAAAGGACAGTGTAGATGGGGAGCGTGCCTAAAACTGAAGTAGCGAGTGAACTGATTAGGGCAGTACAGGGACTTTTCCCCAAGAGAAAATGCCAAAGAAGCTCTACCATCCTGAATTCTTGGGAGAGGATATTCAGAATCTGCTGTCAAACTGTGTTGTGCATCCATGGAGAAATAAGCAAGCTTAGCAAATAGTGCATAAAGTATTACAAACTTGGCTCAGCCTCATGGCCTTTTGAGTCTCTACAGCTTCTCCTGCTCACATAAAAAGCAGAGAGGAGCAGAGTTTGTCTTTGAAGGCATCAGATCTGTGCCAGCCAGGTGGACACCATAGGCACTGCAAGGAGAAAGATCACCCTTGGGGCAGAGCAGCCAGACTTTAGATCCTCACACTTCTGAAGTGGCAGTAAATCTCACCAAGGCAACAACTGCCACTGTTGGTGGTAGATTCACCATTTACTGCCTCTTGTCCTTCCAGCACATGCATCCTGTGGTGTGACAAATCCAGGCAGGCAATTAGTGCTGCTCCAGGGAAAGGTGGGTCACAATGCATTCCAGGAAATAGGGGGCCTGAAGGTGCTGTTGCCCAACCACATCATCGGGTTCTGCAGGATGTGGCCATGTCAGAGTCACAGTCCCTGGCCTTTCTCCTGGACTCAGCAGCAGAAGAGTTTTTGGAGGCTGATGGGCACACTGTGGAGTACTCAGCTCTTGACCTTGCCCTGCTGAAGTAGGGACACCTGCAAGGGACTGCAAAATCTGTCAGAGCCACCAGACTTCCACAGCTTTTGCAGCAGGATTTTCCATGTCATTAGCACAATATAGCTGTAACTAAGCTAGGTACATTCTTTAGGGAGACTACAGGGCCTAATGTTAGCCCTGACCACAATTTAAGTCATTTTTGGGACATCAGGGCCACATACAGTCACATATATCTCCAGCCACTTCCTACTCCAACACGAGTATGCTGATTGAAAAGGATATTTTAATCAGAATGAGAGTGGTAATAGATGCTCCAAAGGCGAGCACAGTGTTTTTTGGAGTTTTTTAGAATCCTAGTTTGAAGCACTCAAAGTTATGTCAAACAGAAGTATCAGGATAAAGCAGTCCAGGATATAACTCTGGCTGGAATATTCTTTGAGTGTCTGTGGGAAAACAACTACAGAAATATAATTCCAGTTTAACCCTGGATTTGGTGTTTAATTTTGTACAAGCAACCAAACATTTTTTTACTTTTTAGTGATTAAATAATGGCATCATTTCTGTGAAAAGGCTGACAAATCTTCTACACATAATCGGATTATTTCTAGTGATAATAAAATATCCACCTATCCCCTCTTCTTTTTGTGTATCCTCTTTAGCTTCCCGCTGCTTCTTCATTCTCCTTTCTCCACAGGCTCTCAACACCACTACTGGGGGTGAAGAACTATCTCCTTCCAGCTAGTTTTCCAATAATTTCACGGGGGAATTAAGGTGAGTTAAAGCTGAGTTTTGAAAGACATATGTGTAGAACATATATCCGTTACCCATTTTCAAATTTTAGAAGTTACTCTTTTCATACTTGGCTTTTCCTTTCCCAGGTAGGAAAAAACCTCTTTCTAGCCAGAAAACTAGTAAGCCTTTAAATTAAGGTTGGCTTTTGCACTCAGTGATAAATTCAAACCTATCAAGATATTCTGTTGAACATAACTCTTCCCATTAATATCAGTTTTAAAACCACAGAACTGTGCTAATATCAGATTTTTTTTGCTTGACTCGTTTAAGTTAGAGCTGAAAGAGGAATAATTGCCTGTATGTGAGCTTTGTTTTGTTTGCATTTTTCTCAGGTTAGATTTAGGAACAAGGACATACTATCTTCAATGCATCAGCAGAACAGGAAACTCCCTTTAAGATATCATAAAGTTTTTGAATGTCCTTTGAGCTCAAGCACACAATTTTGATTAATTCAGGAGGATTGAGTGTATTAACTCACATTGCTTTGTAGTTCTAAAGAAAATGTAAGTGTGATGTCTAAGCTAACAGAGTAATGGCAGGACCCAAGTCTTCTTTGCTGGAAATACAAAGGCAACAGATTATCCTCACTGGAATCCACTAAACCTTGTTAAATCTTCAGCAGAGACAGATCTTAGAATACTTTATTCTGGAAAGCAAACTTTATCCACAACTGGTAAAAGAGGATTTGTATGAAAGTGTCCATACAAGTTCAGTCAGAGCTGCTATCACAGTTATTTCTTGTACATCAGTTATAGATCTGTAGCACCTGCAGAACCTCAGAAAGGTGACATCAGCCTCCTTCCACAGAGATACATAAACCCATTAATAACCACGTGCTTTTTCAGTACTGTGATTAATCATATGAGATTTGCTCAAAGCTTTAAGGACACCGACTGCGATGATAGACCCACAGTACTCACTGCTTTGAAAATCTTCATGCAAAGTATATTCTAAGTAATACAAGGCTTTGTCCATAGGTTGGAAGATGCTTCAAGATGGATAAAGCTGTTCAGCATCCCAGTGAGATCCTGCCTAATCAAACTATCTCTAACATTAGCCTTTCCCAGTTCCTGAACTTTGATACATGCCGGCTTTCCTTCCTCGCAGAATTCTTGCTTATTACAGCTTACACATTGGTTACATTAGTGGGGCTTGTTGGAAATCTTTGCTTAATTATTATAATAAAGAGACGGAAAGAAGCTCAAAATGTTACCAACATTTTGATTGCCAACCTCTCTTTATCAGATGTCTTGATCTGTATCATGTGCATTCCTGTCACAGTTGCATATACCTTAATGGACCACTGGATTTTTGGGGAAGCAATGTGTAAAATAGGCTCTTTCATACAAAGTCTGTCTGTCACAGTCTCCATTTTCTCACTTGTACTCATTGCTATTGAGAGATATCAGTTGATTGTGAACCCACGCGGCTGGAAGCCCAATATTTCACATGCTTACTGGGGAATTCTTTTTGTCTGGGGGCTTTCCCTCATCATATCCACTCCCTTTTTAGTGTTCCACCAAATAACAGATGAACCCTTCAAACATCTGTCTTTCCATAGTGATTTCTACAAGAACAAGGTTGCTTGCATTGAAGCATGGCCGTCTCTTACAGAGAGACTGATTTTCACCACTAGCCTGCTGGTTTTCCAGTACTGCTTCCCACTGGGGTTTATTTTTATCTGCTATCTCAAGATATTTGTGTGTCTTCGAAGGAGACGTGGCAAAATAGACAGGATGAGAGAGAATGAGAACAGGCTGAGTGAAAACAAAAGGATTAATATGATGCTGGTATCAATTGTTGTGACCTTTGCAGCTTGCTGGTTGCCTCTCAATATATTCAATGTGGTTTTTGACTGGAACTACGAGGTACTGATGAGCTGTAATCATAACTTGGCGTTTACAATCTGCCACCTTGTGGCCATGATCTCAACATGTATCAATCCCATCTTTTATGGGTTTCTGAACAGGAACTTTCAGAAGGATTTGGTAGTATTAGCTCACCACTGCAGGTGCTCAGCATCACAAGAGGAATATGAAAATATTGCCCTTTCAAACATGCAAACGGATGCATCTAAGGGATCTCTGAAGTTAAATAATACCCATGTGGATATATAAAATGATCTAACTGCAGTTTACAAAATTCTGTATTTTGTTGCAGATGGCCTCTTTCTGCAGGTCTTGGTCATGTTACCACCAAGTTTAGAGGAAGTCTTTGCCATTTAGTTCAGCCAAACCAGGATTATGCTTCCATAGGCATACTCTTAACAGGTACTTTATTATAGTATTAATGCTGATAAACCCCTTCCAAGAGTCCTAAAGATCAATAATAATAAATTATAAACAGTATTAACATCTTACTTATTAATCCACAGTTGCCAAGTCACTGTGGATGCTACCTTAACTCCAGTAAAAATGTTTCCATGTCAGCCACTGATGGGGATGTCCTTCCTAAACACCTGGCTTCCCCCAAGTAAACCCTGAACACGGCAGTATTCCTAACTTCAGCAGCCTTTCACATGCTGTTTGGTGGCATTTTTATTTTCCAACACTACATCAGTACCCTGGTTAATCTGCAGTTTACAGGCAGTTCATACTGTAAGGAAGTCCCTTGAAGTTATCCTAAGACTCACCACCATCCTTTCAGCCCCCTCATGCACTTTGCTTTGGTTTAGTGCCAGTTCAGCCCAGAAATTGTATTTTAACAAGGGAAAAGGCTAGAGCTGGAATTTTAGTTTTTTTAATGAACACTAAAACAGGACCCATTTGATGTACTGCAAGTTCCACTCAGAATGATGTTGTTCAAGATGAAATACATATTTAGCATTTCTCCTAAAAGCATTGCATTCTCCAAACCACCAGTAAAGAGCATTGCTTTCTCTCTTACCATCATCACTGGTCCTCACAACAAACCTTTTAGAATCTCCATTATCAAAAAAACACACTATGAATTGAGAGTATATTTTGGTTTAGCTACTTACTCAGATTTTCCTTGAGTAGAAAATTAGGTTTGCATTTTAATTTCAGCAATATTTTTCCCCACATTTTTTCACTAGCAAGAGGGCACACTTGAGCAGATGTGGTCATTCTGTGTTTGAAAACACTTTCTTTTGTAACACAGTGCAAAGAAGCCTAAAGGTGTAATACTGAACACAACTTTTCTTAAACTAAAACATTTTAAAAACCACTTTCCAGTGTGGCCATAAAAAAATAGCCAATCTTACTCTTCATCCATAATATAGTGACAACATAAATAATCAGTTAATATTGAGCTGTTTAAAGACAGTACTTAGAACACTTTAGTCCAACAACTCACCATGTTCAAATTAAATATAACTAATTATTTGTACTGCTAAAGCCCCTTCTTTTTTTTCTTCTAAGTTTCAAAAACCTCTGTTGTAACACTTGTACGTAAGATTTCTCGTAAAGTATTTCTTAACAATTTATCAATGCCCCACTTAAGCAAAAAGAATTAACATTCAATTTACAATGAGGTCCTTTTCACCTCACCTTAAGCCTATAAAGTTCTCTGGGAGAGGGACCATCACTTTCCATGCCATCCAGTTCCTAAAGGATTCTGTCACAGTTCTCTTGTTACAGCATTAGTTCAGACTGTCTGCAGCACTCTGCTCATCAGAGAAGCTCCGTCAGAAGAGCCTCACCAGCTCGTGCAGGTGCTCAGGTTTAAGTGCCCCCTGATTCACACTGAGATAAAAGACACCAGTGAAATCTCTTAGTGCAGCCCCACCACAAGAGCAAGTACGGCAGAACTCGTGACATGCTAATCAAGTATCTGAGTGATAGGTATGGATTAGCTTTGGCATAATTTAGGGGTTTTATCTAATTAAATCAAATGGTATGCATTTGGAATCGATTGCACAAACCTTAACTTAAACACCTGCCTTGTGCATCATAGAAGAGAAACCAGGAGACAGAAATACCTGCTAAAGGCCAATGATCAGACTGTTGAGAATATCTGAGTATTAACTATTTCCATGAAGTCCAGCCCGACTCACTGGGCTGCCTTTATTACTGATGCACCTCCTCTGTTTGATCAGCACAATAGGCATTTAATCAAGCTAAAAGCAGTAACTTGCAGTCAATGACACTGGGCCCGTGCGTGGTCAGAGGGGCTGTTGGTGCTTTGGTGAAGGGGAGGGGATGGAGCTGCTTCTCTCATCACTGAAACTCCTGGGTAACAAAGTGATTGACTGTCTTCTTTGTACCTGGGTTAACTGAGAGCAAATCTGATCCAGGAACTTCACTTTTCTTGGGGATCCCAGTACCTGTACAGAAAACCATCTACTCCTGTCAGAAGGTCATTCACTGAACAGCATTTTAACAAATGCTGGTGTTACACCTGCTAGAGCCTGGGCTATCAGCTGGATTTGGAACACAAATCTGTATCACCCTCTTCCTCATGTTTAAGTACACTGTTTACAGCTTCAGGGCCCATGCTAAAAGCATTTTACAAGCACATGACATTCAGTGTACTCTAATATATTAATACTAGCACAACAGTTCAGATTACTCTCTTTGGCAAATGCCTCAGACAGTATTTAATGTTTGAATCAGGCCCAGCTGAGATTCCCATTTGTGGACTTGGCCTAAGTGGCTCCCATGCCATGCCATGCCATGCCATGCCATGCCGTGCCATGCCGTGCCATGCCATGCCATGCCATGCCATCCATAAGCCCAATATGTTTAATTTTACAGCAGAGGTGGTTTTAGAATCATGTGCCAAGTGGTTTAAATACAGCCAAGAAATGAATTCTGGTTCAAATTATGTGATGCTGATGGATGGTCTCTCTACTGTCTCTCCTGAGAAGTGCTTGGGCAGTATGCATTAGACAGGCAAGAGAAAAGAAGATTGCCATCACTTTTTGTAATACCAGTTGTCTACTCCTGACATCCTTATCAGAGTTAAGCACTCAATTTTTCCTTCCAGACTGAATCTTGGTATAAGAAGGTTCTTCATTAGCAGGTGGGAGCTCTCTGAGCAATGACACTGCTTCAGAATCAAAAGTGAACAATAATACTTGTGCCTTGATTTCTCCATCTCATTTCTTTCTCACACTTTCATTTGACTCAAGTGCTGATGGATGCTCCATTTCTGTTCTGAGCATTCAGTCATCAAGTATCTCTCCTCAATGCTGCACTTGTAACAATCATTGTTAATGGAACAGCGGATCCTCACTGTGTCGAAGACGTTGCCCTCAGCGCTGCACGTTCTCTCACTACATCCACCAGCTTCCTGTGCCTCCTGATACTGAACTTCCCAGCAAGTCAGTGGGAGTCGATTGACTGTGACAGGAACAGGAATAGGAACAAAGAGTAGTTGCTTGTTTTTAGAGCATAAGTATTATGGACTCCAACGTGGTGTGTGGCAGTGGTAAATGTAACTGCGATAAGTAATACATAAAGATTGCTCAAGGTAAACTGGCAAATGTTGCCCTGTCTTGGGTAATGCTGATGACTTTATTTTCCCTTGTTTTATTGATATAGCAAGTAGAAAAAATACTAACAGCTTTTCTCAGCAGAAAGTTGTTACCTGATGCAACCAGCTGGAGGACTGTGAGCTTCCTCGAGGGAGCAGCACCATGGAATTAACTAAGGAAAGCTAGAGGGGGAGCCTGAACTCTCACATGCTATTCCAGTGTACAAAGTCTTAGTTTCTAAAAAATAGAAAACTGCATCAGAGCTTTGCTTGAGTGGTTTGGTCATGCAGACCAGACCAATATATTTATAAACATCCTTGTAAATGAACTGTGTCCTTACATGTCTGTGTACTTTATGGTGGATTGGTCTCACTTTAAGCACATATAACTAGTGTTAGAGATTTGGGAACCGGCATCCACTGTGGAAATGATTCCATTGAACAAAGAGCTCCATTGATTATTGACTGTTATGCTGTCTGTGGACAAAGGCAGTACCAGCGCTGTGTGTGATTTTAATATTTTGATTTCTCCCATTGACTGACAAATAAATATTACCCTATGTAAAACCATCAACCTGCCCAGCTGGTGAATTGTACTGTCTGTAACTGGGATAGGACACCTGCAATCCAAACAGGGCAGCAGAACACCAAGAATCACCAAAAGGTCCAAAGAAAGATCCGAAGGTCCAAGGAAGAATCAGAGCCTGCTGCAGGTCGAAGGGATGGCCATGGAGCAAACAGAGCACGGCTCAAAGGGCACAAAGGTACTTGGGAGGGGACCTGACCAGACTACAGATGTGTGAGGGAGCTGCTGACCCCATGGAGACAAATGAGGAGGAGGAGAAGACACAAAGACTGCTCTGAGGAGAAGGGGTGACCTCCAGAGATGTCCTGACAAACCCAGAGGGGTACAAAGTACACTCCAGAGACAGCAGTGGGCTAAGGTGACCCTCTAAAGCATTAGGATGAGCTAAGAGGAGAGGAAAACAAACAAACAAAAAAAAGACACAAAGAAAAATTAAAAAGCAACAGGGTATGTGACAAACAAGAAAAAATTTAAAAATAGGAATAGCCAGCTTAATTAAAGGAGACAGAAAGAAAAATTTTAAAAGCTAAGGGGTACAAGGCAGAGGAGAAAAAAAATGAAAACAGGGACAGAAAAATAGATAAAAGTAGACATAGAAAAGGAATTCAAAAATAAGATGAGAGCGAATCTGTAGCAAAGCTTTGAGAAACCTCACAATGAAGGTCAGACAGGCTGCAGAACTCAGTGGGACCTCATAGACTCCATAAACAACACTGTCCTTTCAATTCTATGCTAATAAGACACTTAGAAATATTCCACAATGGCAACTGTAGAATTATCTTGTCTGCTATCACTCATTTTTAAACAAGGTTCCTTTGATTTCCATGCAAATGCACTGACTGATGCCTTTTATTTCATTTCCATTTCATTTCATTTCACTTCATTTCATTTCTTTCATTTTGTTTCATAGATTTCTCCATTAGTCACAGGCTATTTACATAATGTGATGGAATTGGCACCTGCATGGAGCTATTCTCTGCAGAATTCACTTCACCCTCATACCTGGTGAGGAAAACCTGTTAATCCATGTAGATGTCAGGGTTGTAACAGCTCCATGAATTAGTTCTTCCAGCCAGGAATGGCTACTAGAGTCACAAGAAGCTCTGAAAGTTTGGGTTCCCTCTGAAGAGAATCTCTTATACCCCCTTGGCAGCTGCGTTTTCGGTTGTAGACTCTTGCAGGGCTCAATTGCACGGAGTCAGACCCGCAGTGCCGCAGGGGGCCGGGAGAGGCACGGATTTCCCAGGCACACCTGCAGTGAGTGCTGCACAGCCTCCACCTCCACAGGTTCCCAGGGCACCCTTACATTCCCCAGTGCATTCGAATCTCTCCCGTCCTCAATGAGGGCCAACAGATTTGTCTGCTAACAAGTTACCAAGTGACTAATTTTGGGACCACAATAATTTGGATGGTATAGTTGTGTGAGATGATTCCATGCTTTAATTTCTACCTTGAAGCCATCTCAGGATTTGCCATCATTACAACTACTAAAAACCAACCCATGACTGTAGTCTGATCATATTCCCACATTTCCTGGCCAATGGAGCTGTTCAATCCCCATCAGATTATTTGGTTTGGGAGTGGTATTTGGGTTTTGTTTGCTTTTCAAATAAATGCAACCACTATTTTCTTACATGAGAAGTAAACCTAGGCAAGAATAAAAGTCAAGAATCTTCGTGTGGATCAAAAAAAGAAAGAAGATCCCAGAACAGTTTCTCCAGAGCCAATTTCCCATTCTTCTGGAATTTCCTCAACAAAACTGTCTAGTTGCCTCCCCTTTTACATAACCACAGGAACCTAACAGCAACTATTACCTTGCAGTTGTTATCCACTCCCAGTGCCTCTTGGGCAGATTCCACTGCTAAAGGAGCTCTCTTCAGCTGCAGGAATGAATGCCAGACAGCCTAAATTTTGGGGAAGGGGCTTGACTCTGAAGTGGCAGGGAAGGAGCTGAATTTGACAGAGCAGAAGAGAGCTGAGACAAGATCTCAACGGAGCTCAGACCCTGGAAGAGACTCAGGAGATTCTGCAAGAAAATGGAGATACAGTTTACAAGTCTCACAGTGGATTGTAACAGCATGTAAAAAAAAAATAAAGATGATATAGATATAGATATAGATATAGATATAGATATAGATATAGATATAGATATAGATATAGATATGGATATAGATATGTGTGTGTTTAACTCAACACACTGGTAGCTATCTGGGCTGCCAGAGAAAAGATTGTATTTGAGCATCATGTCTTCACAGGACATGAAAGAAAAGAAAAGAGAGACACAGGAACCATTTCATATTTAACTTGCACAGGTGGAAGATGCACATACGAACTGGAGCCATGCCCAGAGAATTACCAGAGCCAGGCAGTCCTTGCAGGAGCACAAAGCCATCCGGCACCTGAGATATCAGCGAGGCACTCCCAGCCTCCTCCTCTAAGGCTTGGGAACTCTTGCAGCAAACAGCAGGGCGGGTTTAGGACAGTGGATTGCTCCAGCTGTGCTGCGGGATGGGCACTTCACACCCTCACTGGGTGGCTCTGTTTATTGCCTTTTGAGGAGCTGCAAAATAAAGGTCAGAGGGACCTCACCACACCCACAGGGTAAACCTTTGGGAGGCAAATTAGCCAGCAAATAATCTCTTTTAAGATATGCAGGCCACTGTTTCGCTATTTGTAAAGAATATCTTCGCCAGTCAGCCTAGCAATGCTGTCAGCATGGCGTGATACCCTATCCGGCACACATTTACATTGTGCGTTTCACATGGTTTTAAAGGTCTTAGTGCTTCCAGCTCTTTATTCCCAGACCTTTCTGACCGTGTGAGCAGGTCAAGTTCTCACTTACACCAAATGCACCGTCTACTCCTGCCCTGGGTGGAAATCAGAGATCCCCTCCTTGGGACTGGTGTCTTTCATGTCAACCAAGATCAAATATGTGTCCAAGGCAGCCCGGGCTTTCTGCTGGAATTGGCTCTCAAGGCCTCTTGCCACAGGCGCTGTCTGTCCCCAGCTCTTTGTGCCGGGTGGGAGCAGGGGGAACTGAGAAAAATGCCACACTCCAGTGGTTCTGAATGCCACCATCCGTGTTAGTGACCGTAAACCTGATCCCAAGAGAGCGCATTCTCCAGGGGCATCCACGACCTCTGAGCACTGCAGAACCTCCTGCCACCCCAGCAGGGTCAGATCCCCAAGGCTTGTCAGACAGAAACCCCAAAACTTAAGCCATATGAGGGCATAACCATCTTTTGAAATGCTCTTTATTAACTAAAACCAGCTTAAACTTCTCCTGTATTTAGGCATTCAAACAAAACCACTGACATACTGCGCTGAGTTGTCAGCTGAAGGAAGGGAAGTCCCGTGACTGACTGGGAACAAGATTCCTGGCTTCTAATTAAAGATGAACTTGAGACTCCTCTAAAAATTGGCCACAGAATTAGCATTGAATCCAAAAGCAAAATCTGAGTTGACTGAAAGGTCAACAAACACGAGGAGATAATTACTGCTTGATGTTCCAGGAAACCCAAGCTCTGACACTAAACTAAAAAAAAAAAAAAGTCTTTGATGAATGATAACAAAAACTTTCTTTCTTCCCATCCCCTTCATGCAAACAGACCAGACACAGACATACTGAGGGCATTATGCAAGAAAAACCCAACGATCGTGGAAGTTCAAATATCCTGTTAAATCTCACATCTTTATTCATTGACATACACAGAAAATCAAATATTTCAAGGGAAAAGTTGGGGGTTTTTTTGTTAGCATCATTTACTTTGCTGACTTACCAATTTACAGAGTTGATTAGCTTTTGCTTTGAGCCCTTGCCTCTTTCTAAAGAAAAATAGAGAGTGTATTAAGATTTTAGGAGTACTCAAGTCATGTTAAAAGTCTGAGGTGAGTGTTAAAATACTTTCAATGTGTTTCTGCATGGAGGGGATCTGCAGCAGCTGTACAGAAAGCATCTGAGAATAGCAATAGCAAGTTATGAGCAAAAACTAATGAACAAAGAAAAATTATGAACAGTCAATTTAATCAAGAGTTAGTGTACATCTGCTGCTAAGAAGCAATAGCTACTTCTTGTTTTCTTGGAAAAGCTCAAAAAAGTCAACTGCTAGTCTAACAATTAAGTAGAATTTAAAAATACACAGAGTGACTGAACTGTTGAGGATGTGAAGGGGCCTCTTGATATCATCTAGTCTAACCCCCCACGCTCAGCAAGATAAAATGCTCTTTATGAAGTGTAATCATAAATTTGCCTAATTAAAACTTCCCCAGAAAGCTGCTCCTGGGCGGGTGTTGCTGAACCACCACTGACCTCACTGGGAAGTTTGGTGCTGCTCCAGGTCAGGATCCCCCCACTCTGAAGGATTTTTTTTTTTCTCTGTCCCAGTTCATGTTGCTGACAAAGTGGGAGCTGAAGTCTCTCAGAAAAACCAAAATCTTCCAGTGGAGGCCACTTCAGCTGCCAGCATGAAGGCAGCAGTGAGCAGACGTGATGTGGAGCTGCTGATGGAGCAGGCATGAGCCTGGTATGTCTGCGCAGATGTGCAAGCAAAAAAAGAATTCTTTTGTCCTTTTTAACCATGCAGCAGACTGAATCAGGGCTGAAATCAATAGAAATTCGTTTCCTGCCCACTTCACCTCTGGGATCCTGATGGGTTTGGAACTTAATATTTCAGTACATGGCACAGATAGAGAAACAGACACCAGCAGAACCACCTTAGATGACCAGAATCCAGACATCCTGCAAATTACTGTCATCTACATTTTATATTAAATGTATCTAGAGGATGCTTGTCAAATTTGATCTTCATGAATATGTGTCAACCTTTTATACTGACTTCATTTGCTTTACCTTGAGAGCAATCGAGCTGGTCCCCGAGGCAGGCATTACTCACATGCCACCTTTAACAATCAGATTAGTGCCGAGTTTGCTCCAAAAGCTGGAGCTGGAGCCTCGGTGCTCAGCATTGAAATGAGATCTGAGCACAGAGACAGCCTGGCCCCAGCTCCAGCCCAGTCTTGGAGAGGTCCGTGCTCACCATATGGTGCTCCTGCCACGCCTGTGCTGTTTCTAGCTTCCAACACTGTTGGAATTGTGATGGAAAGATTTATACATCAGGCTTTGATGCCAAGATGTCTGCTCAGCACACCATAAACCTTTTTTGCCGGTAGCTGAAGCAGCACTGTGCTATGCAGCCATCACAGTACAGGTTCACACACCTTGCTCTTCCTTTACCCAGTTCCTTAGACCTACTTTTACCCACTTTGCTTTCTCTCCTGCTCTTCTTGCAAACCTGTGTGCCTGGATTTAAATTTGCTTTGGCTGTGACATTATTTAACCAGACGGAAAGAGAGCAAGCTGATACTTTTGGCAATGAAATGAGTCCTTCACTCCTTGAAAAGCTCATTCTACCACTTACCCAACACCCACCCTCAGCACAAGGTGCCAATTCTGCAGCACAGACAGACCTGGCCAGCCCTGTGCCCACCACCCCATGCCCAGCCCTCTGGGCACAGCTTCCACATAAAGTCAGGTGGAAAACCAGGTACTGACAATTCCTTCTTATCAAAAGTTGCACACATCCCAGTGTCAGCTTTAGGTAACACTAAGATAACAGTTCACCTAAAAGCCTTGATTTCTAGATAAATTGTTTGAAAGAATTTTTAATAGACCAAACACTCCTTTCAAATCAAATGATTAGGACTGCATAAAACTCATTTTTTTACTCTATTGTTCAGCATTTAGGTTAATCTCCTCTCTAGCTTTGACATCTCAGCAGTCATCCTCCTGCAAAAATGAACACTTTGCAGTTCTAATCAAAAAGCCTTGAAAGGCTCCAGAATTCCCAGGGGGTGACAGAGGTACAATGGATTTCTCCTCCACACAGCGACAAACCTTCTTAAATGTCCCCAGCTGCAGCTAAGACAGAAATCTGGCTCACACAGCGCTGACTTCAGTGCTCTGAGCACATCAAGAGTGAACCACATTGGTGCCAGAGGTAGGAAATGTGTTGTTGTCTGGGATGGTTACATGGAGAAGGTCTCACCCAGGCTGAGTTTCCAAAATACATTTGGGAAATGGATTATTCCTGTCTCAAAGCTCATCACCCATTTCTAGAATCCTCCAGTGCTCAGCTTACTCTGCCTGGATTTTCAGTTTCCCTTTCCCTTCTTCTCTCTGCCACTCCCTTACTCTCTGGGAAAGAGCAGAGGTAACGTTTCTCACAGGATTTAGCAAGAACATCTACATGATGCAAGGACCCAGCACCAGGATTTAACAACCTGTAATTCAGGTTTACCAATCAGGACAGTGAAAATCGAAGGTTTTATTTGCAGGGGGAAAAAAAGCAAACAAAACCCCAATCAAATAAAACAAAACAGAAAAAAAAACCCCCCCCCACAAAAACTGCAACCCCCCCAAAAAACCCAAAAAACAAAAAAAACCCCCAAAAATAAAAAACAACCCCAAACGAACCAACAAAAACCAAAAACATAACAAACAAAAAAACCACCAGAAAAATCACACAAACAAAAACTACAACGAAACACTAACACACTCTGGAACTTTTACCAGCCGTCATGCCCAGATGAAAAAAGTTGTTTCCATTCTCTTAGGTCCTTTTTAACTGAAAAATAACTACTACAAAGCATTGGGAATCAAAGGTCGGATTTTGGCACCATTAAGCAAGTCATGGGATTTTTAGTAGCAGAATCCCTGCACAATAAACTACCAAATATCAGACTCATCCTTTTCCTTTGCAGAGATTTTGACAGCGCTGTGCCTTCCACAGCACACCTGAGACACGCAAGAGACGCTGGATCTGCAGTACAGCAGCTGTGCAGGAATTCCTCAAAAGACTTTTTCCACCTTTTTCACCTCTGCAGGGGTGAGGCACACATCAGCCAAGGAAGTTGCCCTCACACTGTGACCTCACCACTTCCACCAATGGGTTTAGCAAAGTCCACATCCACGTTCTCAACCTGGTCACACCCATAGCACTGGGGCTGGGTCAGCACAGCCTCATCAGCTGCAAGTTTGGATCAACATCCTTGTGATCTCTAGATCAGCATCAGCTTGAACCTTCCTAGGGAAATCAGTGTACTGCCAGCGTGATCAGACAACTTTTCCCATGCACGAATTTTGCTCTTTAAATACTTCCAAAATGTGAAGTTTTGGATATCACAGAGAATACACCTTTGCAGATCAGCTCCCTCGTTTTGAGTGTAATAAAATTCAGGACAAACTCAGCTCTAGATCCCTGCCCAGGTTTACTTATTCTGCTTTGACTCCCAGCAGTGCCTGTGAGGACCAGCAATCCCTTTCTGCATGTTCCTGGAGTACCTGCAACACTTCCTGCACCAGCCCTGTGTCAGCTCTACTTCCCAAGACCCAGACCTCTCTTTGCAAAATTACCACACTTTACACCAGCACTGCTATAGACAGTGTTCAGACACTGTATTATCAATGAGTTCATACAGCTGCATTTAGACAAAACCCTAGGAGGATCCAGACCAGCTTTGTGCATGAGCTGCCTGAGCTGTCCACTGAGTTCCACATCATTTCATTTCACTATTGTACCAGTAAATGTGAAATTCCCATGTATTTTTCTCCTAGTGGCCTCAATGTAAATACAAAGAGCCTGAATTTATGAAACAATCAGATTTTTTTTCTTGGCTCAGTTTTGAAAAGAAGGAAGAAAAATAACCAAAAGTCTCTCCCCATCTCACTCTTTTGTTGTATTGATATTTTGTCTTATTATCTCTGAGGCCTCAGTCACAAGGCTTGGTGGAATTGCTTCAGTCCATACTGCAAAGCGTTGTAGTCCATAATAATTACTTGTCCACATCATGAAGCCATTATGGCACGGTCTGTCCTTCTTGGCCTGTATTGTCATTATTGGCATTGTCTGCCATCCCTGTTTGGCCAAGGCAGCTGAGGTGGTCACACCTGTAGTACAGGCTGGGTTGGGCAGCTTAGATAACACAGCAAGTACCTGCACAAGGCGTATCTTTAGACGGGAGAATCTGGTCACTTTCTTTGAAAAAGAAGCAAATCAACAAAAATTGAAGAGGAGTGGTTATTTCATCGCCGTACTTCCTGCCAGTCTTCTATGGGTACAAATTATTTTTGCATTGCAGAAAATCAAGGCAGAATTATGCTTAGATTGTACTAATTAATTTTTCATACTAAAAACCTTCTTGTTGCCAGATGGCTGATTTGTGGCCGTTTAGAAACCAGAAGGTATCAGTCAGAAAACAGACAAAGCCCTCTGCTTTGTTCACTGGGCTCCGTTTTTACCTGTGGCCTGGCTAGACAGATTGTACTGTATACCTTTGAGCAGGGAAGCCATTTAAGAGAAGCACAAATCTTTACAAAAAATTTTAGTGAATCTCTCTAGAATTCAGGATTATTCTTTCTCATTCAAAGCCATCACCCTCCAGGGTAAAATATGGGAGGGACAGAGTATTAACCTTAGAGTTATCTGTCACTATGTCCAAAGATCATTTTGTCATCATCATCATCATCATCATCATCATCATCATCATCATCATCATCGTCATCATCTAGCCTGGGGCCCTTGAGAAAGAAGCATGTGGAAACCAAGAGCCTGGGTCTGCTGTGGCTCCTTTTGTCTCCTCCAAGGCACAGTTTGCTGGCAAAGGAAGAGCATCCCCACCAGGGCAGCTGAGCAAGGGACAGAGAGTGCTGTCAAATCCAGCATAACCACAATAGGAGCAAAGCCCCATCTCCCTCTCACAGGTGAAGCCTGGGCTTGTACCAACAGGGCAAAGGCATTTCTGTCCTGTGTGTGCCAGCTACCTGCTGGCTAACATTTGACAGAGTGTCACAAAGAAAGGAAAAAACTGCTCCTTAATTATAGTCCTTCTGTTGTTCGACTCAGGGGTTTTATTAAAGGAAAAAGCATAGAGAGCAGCTAATCAGCTGTTCTTAACATGTGAAGGTCTGGAGATTGATTTTTCAAGTGATTAGTGGTGCAAACACACGTTTTCACAACTCAAAATCTTTGCATTTTTATCCAACAGCTATTTTCATTAACCAAGGAAGGATCAGAGAGGGACAGTTAACAGCCAACACCAGCCTCAAATACTGATGCCTTTATTACCACAGCACACAGATTTATAAACCTGTATTGCAGCTCTGTTCCCATAATCCCAGGGGCTGCACAGGTGCAGCTAAATTAGAAGCAAAAGCTGTTGCTGTACCTTTGCACATATGATTCTTTCACAACGAGACATCACTTGCTGGACAAAACTCCTCCCAGCTTCGCCCAAGCCATTCCCTGTCTCCAGCAGCATTTACCACCATCGCCCCTCTGCTCGAGTTAGAAGCTCTAATGCCAGCAGCTGCCAGCAGCCTGTGGGCTGGAATAGGAATGGGAATGGCTCAGAGACAGATGATACACCCTGAAGGGAGCTAACAATGAGTGTGGTGGCATCAGACAGGTCAGACAGCCTCTGAGCTTGCCGTGCTCCTTCCCATCCGTGCTGGTCCCTCGAGGTGTCCAGCACTCACAGCTGACTGTTGCTGGGACTGGGAGCTCTGAGTGCCCAGCACTCACCAAATACACCTCCTGGCAAATGCAAGCCATGAAAACTGCACCCAGAAAACCTGCTGTATGGATCATTAACCAGATTTAATTTAAACCTCCAAAACGGACAGTTGTAATAAAATCATCGCTTGCCTACCACTCATTGCCTGATTTTCTGCAGGTGGAAGTCAGGCAGGGTTCACCAGTTCCTCTTGAAGAGAAACCCACTGCCTGATGTAGGGCTCTCACGAAATCCCACATACCCCAACCTTCACTTCCCAGCCTACGGCACTGACAGCAGAAGCCAGCACTGGCAACAGCCATGGGACAGTCCTCTGGTCCCCAGATGACACCAGACCTTGGTGCAATGCATCCAGTCAGGGGTGTTCCTCCTCTCCCTTATGTAGCTTTAAAACCATAGAGTATAAATGAATACATACAGCACCTAAATGTTGATACCTCATGCTTACACAGGCTCAGAGACAATCTCACTGCAGTTCTCAGTGGAGTTAATTCATGCACTGTGGGCCCATGGTGTTATCAAGATATGAGAAGGAATGCATTACATAAATATATATTCATCACAGGAAAGAGAACAGCTAAGACCAGTTTTCAGTTTTGCTTCTGCACTTAGACATGCTTTGTAGATATTTTCCTTCAGCAAATGACTCAATCCATCACAGTTAAAGTAACACAATATTATCTTTCCTTTGGTTTAATTGCTCCCCTTCTGCCAAATATTCAAGTTCAAAATACATTCAAAGCAATATTTAAAATAGGAAGATTATTTTCGAATTAGCACAAATCTCCTAATGGGTTCAGAATTACATGCTGGGAGTCTTGCAATGCATTGGGTTTTGGTACTTAATTTTAAATGATTTCCAAGGTATGCCAGCACGAATCTGAGTTATTTCCCAAGGAACTCTAATGGACTTGGGTATTCAAATCCCTCAGAAGATCAATCTTCTTTCCTATGTGCTGCTGCAAACACTCCTTACCCCATGTGCTCGAGGCAGAGCTGCTCCTCTTGGATCCAGGACGGTGCCCACAGCCCAAGGGAGGACCAAGCCCTGAATCCTCACAGGGCACTAGCCCACAGCATCTGCACCTCAGATACTGACCCAGGCCAGGAGCAAAGCCGTGGGGGAGGTCACAGATGAGGTCAGAATGAGAGATGCACAGAAAGACACTGAGGAGAAACTCAGACAGTGCCCAAGGCTTTGGAAAAGGCACTCAGAGAGAGGCAAGGAGCAGCTACAAAATCAGGCCACATTGCCTCAACAGCTCTGCTTGGGCAGATTTGACCTGACAACTTAAAAGCTTTCACTAATAGTCCCACAAGCTTGCCCCAGGTAAAGCACATGTACAGATATGTTTGTTAGACAACAAACCAGAGCTGTGCTCAGAGCTTTGCCCCTCTCCTGTAACCACAAGGCAAGTGGAGAAGAGCGATTCAGCATCACCACGATGAATGAACGCAATCTCTTCTGTCCTTTCCTCCTGACTTCCATCTACTGACTTTTTTTCCCACTCCTTTCCCTTGCTGTACCTGCTGAATGCTGGATTTCATGTCCAGGCTCTGCTAGGGAGAATTGCCAGTGCTGAGACTTGTCAGACTGCTGGGCCAGCTTCAAACAGGGGCTGCAATTCCCGGTCAGTGATGCCACGCAGCCAGACACAGACCTGGCCAGGGAGCTGACAGAGCAGCTCATCCCAACCCACAACTGCACCAGGCTGCCCCAGCCCCTGAGGGTGGCTGCTCTGTGCCCACCTGAGCAGCAGGAGCTCTGTCCCACCCAGCAGCCACCAAGCAGAAATCAAACCTTTTGTTTCTATGTTCAGCTGCAAACCACTGCAGCAAGGCACCCACGAGGGGAAGGGGAATTACAGCCCCCAGCTGTCGATGGAGTTGCTTATATAAAAACCCAAACAAACAAACAAAAACAAAACCCCAAACAAACAAAAAACCAAAACCCCCTAAAAACAAAACAAGAAACAAACAAACAAACAAACACCACCTCTGCTATGACCTGGATTTTAGAGCTAAAAGCCCCTGTACTATTCCAGCGGCTTGGTCACAGCCGAGGCTGTGCCGAGGTACCTGAGCTTTGTGAGCAGCACAGGGTGCTGGTGCCATCTGCCGTTCTGGCAGCCACAGGCACGTCAGGAGCAGCAGCACAAAAGATAAAGACTTGACTAATTCATGTCTGGCATAAATGAAAATCCTTCAGATGCCTGAGGGTGTCCTGTGGTAATTTAGGGATAAACGAGGTTTTAGGCAAAATTTATTTACATGGGAAATATCACAAGCAAATCCTTGCTGACACAGCCCTTGATGCTGCATGAAACTAGACACAATGCCCTTCTAGAAGCAAAGAATGGGATGGAAACAGAGATAGACACTTACTTTTAGGGTTAAGTTACCTTTAGCTTAGTTAGTTACTTCTAGCTCCTCAGCCAGGAGTTTTAACTCCTGCAGCTCAAAAATCCAGCAGTCCCAAAGAGAAGAGCACCAAGCTCTTTTCCTAAAAATTACCTCCTGTTTAGGACAAACAAAACCATCTCCATATATAAAACTAGAGAGAAGCCCAGTCTGCTCTGATCCAGCTCCTCCACTGAAGGCACTTGCAGAGGCTCACAGCCCCCATCTGGAAAACTTTCCAAGATGCCCAGTTCACACCCAGACCTGACACACACAGCAGGTCTCAAGACAGTCGTGTGAGTTTCACAAGGGAGGACAGTATTTTGCTGGTCCCAATTCAGCTGCTTTGTATGAGAATCATTTTCACTGTCCTTAGAGAGAGCTATTTATACTGACAATTGGGCTCTGCCTTAAGCACTTAAGCCTGCTGTCTAGCCAGAAAACGGGCTTCCCACCAACTTCCATGTCTCCTCCTACACCTCCCAGCCCCTAAATGCTGATGAAAGGTGCTGTGCCATGCACACAAATCAGGAGGAATATTTCTGCCAGAGCACAGGCAGTATAACTTTTAAATGTCCTTGTTCATGGTCACTAAAACCTGCAAACTCGAGGGCCAGAGGTGCTTGTGTGCCCATCAAGAGAGCTGCAGCTGTTGGGATGGCATCCTGAGCACGCACAGGGAGCTCCTGCCAGAGCTAAAAACAGCGAGCGCGGGCGGCGCGAGCAAAGTGCCGGCGATCCACGCTCTGCACGTGTCCTGGCCATCCCTGGCTCAGGCAGCCCGGGGGAAAAGTCTCTGCTTGGAGCCATTTTCTCTGCCTCAATAATTTAACTCCATCTGCTAAGCACCAAGGGGAAAACCCAACTGTAGGAACCACTGTCATGGGGGGAAATGGAATGAGAGATCACGATGAGTGCAATCCTGTCTGCTATAACGAGTAGGTTGCTTAGGGAAAGGCCAGGAAAAAAGATTCCTCTCTGGAGATATCTCTGCTACAAAACCTAGACCCACATCCACAGGGGAAACTCACATAAAACTGACATATTTTGCTGAGCTGTATCTTGCTGTAGCCTGCAGAGAACCCGGCTGGGGGGCACATCAGTACAGTCTCTGTAGATACCAGGGCAAGTGTCCCACCCAGGGCTGGCCAAGCATCCAGCAATGTTCACCACTCCTCAAATTGCCTGTAGACAAGTCTGTATGGCCCAGACTGGTACAGGTTTAAATTACAGTGGAAAATACATTAGATATGTCAAAATACCTGAAATTAAACCCCAGGGGATGCTGCCAGAAAGCAGCACTAAGAGAGCTGTAAGAGCACCCAATAAAGCGGTGCCTTGG
This sequence comes from Oreocharis arfaki, assembly GCA_013398015.1. Lineage (NCBI taxonomy): Eukaryota > Metazoa > Chordata > Aves > Passeriformes > Paramythiidae > Oreocharis > Oreocharis arfaki. Next base: position 1,300,365 of record VZRR01012079.1, read on the forward strand.
GGCGGCATCCCATAATGTCTTTATTGCAACACTCCAAGAGAACTTTATTCTGAGCCTAGCTGGTCTCCCCGCTAAAATACTGCTCCTGTGATTCAGCATGTGGAGAGCAAGCAGGGAGCTCTGCTAGGTTGCTTTCAGAAGTTAATACTGACAGATGACTGAGGATATCTGCCAGCAATGCCATTTCTGTAATGTACTAACAAAGTTCCAAATTGCTCATGCTCATCTGAAGTCCTTTTCCACCACACTTGCTCAATCCCCTTGAAGTCTACAAACATGCACCAGCATAATTTAGAAGAGTATTTGACTAATGTGGTCAGAGATAACCTGAATTTACAAGATGCCCATGATAAGCACCTAGGCTAAAACTACTGATCTATTTGGCTCACTGAGAACATCAGATCTTAAATGGAACAACAGTGTCAGGAGAAAGGTCAAATGTGTCCCTCTTGTCCAAACACAGTCCTCACATAAACCTGCACCACTCCTCTGAAGCCAGAAGAGCTGTACCAACCCAAATTTGAGGTTGGAGCAGTGTACTATTAGAGATGAAGGCAGCCCAACCACTGCTGGTCTCAGACTTGGTTCAGTTTAATCAGTCAGACTTGGCTGAGTCTGCTGGTGAGTCCAGTTTCAGACAGGTTTGACTGAGTGTAACCTGCCAAACTTGGCAGACTCTACCAGAGTTTACCACCCACGTGGAGTCCCCAGGGTGGGAAGGCAGGAGGGGAGGCCTGGGGAGGCTCCCAGGACACACTCATAGCCCCTCCACCGCCTTGGGACATCAGGCAGGCTGTGACATCCTCTGGCATTGACACCTCCATGTGACTGAAACCCCCCAGGGCCTCTCCTTTGCTCACAAATGGTAACGTCCAACTTGCAATCGTGTTCTCTGCCCTTGTCTGAGGCTCTCCTGGAGGAAGAGCCCTGGCTGTCCCAGCAATGGGCACCCTCACAGAGCCCTGCAGGCGGGTGCAGAAGCTGTCCTGGCACACCCCTGCTCAGCATCCTCCCTTCCAGCAGCCATCCCCAACCAGCCTGTGACTGCCGCAGGTTACCCTGGGAGCTCTTTGGGAAACACCTGCTGGGACCTGCCAGCCTACCTGGAGCTTCTCTCTCCCAAAATTCACAGCACTGCCAAGCTCCCTCCCTATCCCAAGCTCCCTTGTGACACAAACACCAGCTTATGCTCAGCTTCTTCACACAAGAGTGGAAAGATGTGCTGGGTTCCCTCAGGAAGTGAGAAGTTTCTGCCTGAACTCTGAATACAACAGTCAGAATTAATTCAATTTTTACTGTCAAAACTACCCCAGACACCAACTTGCCACTGAAGATACCCAGCTTCTCCAAAGGGCAGATCCCTTCATCTTCACAAGATTTTTGTTACCTGCATTCCTCATTCAGAAATCTCTCTGGAAAAGTCCCTACTCATCTGCCTCAGAATTCGATGTATAAATTGAAATGTCACTTCAGGGGCCCCTTGACAAAGCACTTCAGAAAGAAGAGCACCAGCATTTGTGGCCTTTGCACCTGCTGCTTTTCCATTTTGGGAAGGGTTTAAGATAGCTGGAATAGCCGGTCTCTTCCCACCACTCCTGCATTCAAAAAGCGTCGAAAGTTCATCTGGGAATTATGCCCCCGAGAGGTGAATAATAGTTTAAATTCCTCGGGCTGGATTGTCTGTTGAGGAGATCCAAGTAAATCCCATCGATTTATGGCAGAATTTCTTGTCCAGAGGAAGGGGAGAGCATCCCTACACCAAAGTCCGTCCTGGAGGGCAGGATCCCTCCCATCCTTGAGCCCAAATGGTCTTGATACGATTTGCAGTGACACAAAAAATGTAGCAACAGCCATTAATAACAGTCCCAGGAGAGATTCTTTAGCCAGAAATAATTTATCTCTTTTCACACAGCTTCTGGGACTCAGTATGGATGAAGCAGGAAGGCAACTGGAAAAATTTAAGAGCTTGTGCTTGCAGGAAAGCAAACAGCAAGCTACGTTTTCAAACTGGGAATCTGGGGAATGCCACAAAAGGTAACGAATTATTCAGTACCTCACACTGCTGGTCAGGGCTCTACAAAGCAGCTGGGTTATTTCCATGGCCACAAAACTGATGGAGGCTAACCAAGCCAGGCCTGAACAGTTTAACCCCAGTCCAGCTCTCAGCCGTGGAAGGGCACTGCTATGGTGGCAGACAGAAACAATTTGTTTATAGACACTTGCAGAGCAGCTTTGCTTGGGGATCCTGCCCTTTGTGCATCCACACAAAGCAATTCCTCCAAGAGTTTGGGAGCATGGGAATCCCCACTACCCCTGCTGCAGTTACAGTGGCACGGACACAACGCTCCAGCTCAGCAATGCCCTCGCTGCTGCTCCCTCCCCACAACACCTCACTGAATAGTGCACTTCGTGTGAAATTTAAGAGTATGGTGGCCCTGCACCTCTGCCATCATCAGGGCATCACTTCAGCTCCCACAAGCTTTACACAGCTCTTCTACCAAGTCTGGAGGGTTACATGAGGCTGCTCAAGCCAGCTAGCCATATGCTGGCTCCACCAAGATATCTCCCTGCATTCCTCAGCATCTGGGAAGAAGCTCAGGTTTTCTTTATATCCCAAGTGAATAGGGAATTCTTTACATTCCAGATATGTACAAGAGAGTCCTGCTTCTAATGAAGTTTTTCTACACTTCTCTTTCAATGTAGAGAGCCACAATCGACCTGAGCTGGCATCTTTCCAGCACTCGGGGCTATTAGCATTTCAAATTGTAAGCAATTACGGATCTGGCCACCGTTGTATCTCACAACACTGGACCTGTTTTGTTCCAGATAATGGTGCCACTCTGTTAACTTTCAAACAGGCTGGAGGGAATAAATTGCTGCAGTTTATTCCCATACAGCTGACATTCCCGCCATGCCATCACTCACAAGCAGGGATCTGAACATTAGAAATGTAACCCACCACCCCAGACAGCCTCCAGACCTCAGAGGGGAGCTGCTGGAGAGGAGACTTTCCACTTCAAGACTCAGCACTGATACAAACTCCTGGCAGCAAGAGCCCCAAAACCAAGCTGATGGCTTAGGGAGGTAAGTAACACTTTAATTTCTATCACATTAATCATGTTCTTGGGATGTTTGAAGACTTTTCAGAGGAGGGGGGAAGAGGCAGGGATATGCTTTTCTTTTTCAGAGAGCAGCATTCCCCTTCCTGGCACACCAAACTCTGCTCTTACTGTTAAGGGTGTTCTCACCCATCAAGGGTGGTCATTTGAGCTTCCTGGCAAAGCAGGAGCTCCAAACCCACAGCATCCTTGGCTTAGTCCATGCTGCCTGCATGAGCATCTCTTATCCTTGTGCCCAGGGAGCCCAGGAAGATTGTGCTTTCCAAAGCAGGAGAGAACTCCACTGCCAGCCAGGGCACCCCAGCTCCACAGCACGGGTACCAGGGGTGAAGCCATGGTGAGCTCTGCCCCTCTGAACGTCTCACTTCATTCATGAGGAACTCTGCAAGCAGCCAGCCCACCAGGGCTTCATTTAGTGTCCTGGGCTGAGAGAAGATGAAACAGTCCCCAACACACCCAGCTGTGATGAGGGCTGGGTTGTGCAGCAGAGCATCCGCTGGGCTCCAAAGCCTCCTCCTAAACATGGCTCATGGGCAGGGGAAAAGAGAAAAGAGACAGAGGTGCTACAGGGAAGAAAGTGGCCAGAAAATATAATACAGCTTCTCAGTGGATGTCTTTTCACTGCACTGAGAACTGTAGGTGATGCAGGTAACCAGAACCACGGCAGTGGGGTTTGGATTCAGTCTTTCACCCTGTGCTCCACCCTGCAGCAGCACAGGCTGCTCCGGTTCTCTAACAGCTCATCATTTACAGCCACAGAAGTTCACTGCCCAGCCCTGTGCTACCAGAACACATCACTGGCTGTTCCTGTGCAGCAGCCAAGGAGGGAGGACAGCCTGTGCGTGCCTCTGCAACGAGGCAGCAGCAGAGGGTGACCTCGGGCGAAGGGCAGAGCTGGGCAGTGCCCTCCTCTCCTGCCCCAGCAGGGCAGGAGCCACAGCCCAGGCCCTAAGGCACAATGAACACCTGGCCCAGCATCTGTCGGCTTAGCCCAGAGGGTTGTGGGAATGGCCAAGTGTGGATGGGAGTGCGGAGCCTCCCAGCTCTAAAGGACAAAACAGTGGAGGATCAGCTATTTCCTCAGCAGAGTGAGGCAAACTTGAGGGCAGGACCTGCCTCTTGAAAGGAACTTTATTCCCTTTGTTGCCTGAGTATCTTCTCTTTCATGTTTTGCTTTTCAGTTGCATTAATTAGTAGGTTTTGGGTATCCAAGAGCTTTGTCCATAACATCATTATCTCCTAGAGAAATTCCTTGCTGTTGTTGCAAAAGGTAGCAAGAAAATTGAGTGGTGTGTCTTCACTGCCTGAGAGAGGAACTTTGTCCACTTACCACAGATATTATTAACAAGAACTGTAACTCACCTCTACCTCTGCTGCTAATTTAGCCTATAACATTTTAAGTGTGTTTACTGACCAGCTCTCTAAGCAGAAGCAAACTTTTTATTTTTGGCAGGGAGGGCAGGCAGACACAAAGCCCTGGCTCTCCCGTGACTCGCAGTGCACACGTGCCTTTCTACTGCCATTTCCTAATTTCCAAAGGTTACAGAGAGCAGGGGACAGCCCCTTGCTGGGTGCCAGGGCTGCTGTAGGCTCTGGCTGCAGCACAAGCTGGAGTTCAAAGTCACCCCGAACATGGCTGTACTTGTGACAGCTTTCCAATGCAGCTGGGTACACATTAAATTAGGCATTATTGGTTTTGAGAGACTTTCCAACAATTAAGCAATATCAATTGCTTGTGGGACACTTGAGCTGAATTTTGGCACATGTGCTACCTCTGCCACTCTCTAATAGACAGAAAATTAAAGCCCAGCTGTATTTTTAGGGGTTTTCTACCCAGGAAGTTTGTCTTAGCTGCCGAAAAGAAGGTAATCCAAGCACCCATGGAGATCACTGCCTAGATGTGCCCCTGGCAATTAGCATGAGGTATAGTAAATCAACTTTTCACTGTAGAACACCTTTTCACAAGAGGGGAACGCAGGGGGTATGACCAGAAAACCTCTTCACCAGTTGCAAACAGAAGCAGGTACATACAAGCAATGCATGGATTACAGGGTGAGAGAAATAACTGAGTCATGCCTCGCTTTTCTAAGGAAATGGCATTAAAACCTAAGAGTTTGGGCACTGCACATCTACAGCTACAAAGCTACAGCTCTGATTTACAACGAGTCAAGTGCAAGCTAAAATCAGGCCTGGCTTCCTAATGGCCTTTGGGTGGAAATGAACATATTTGCTTTAGCAATGCACTCGGGTTGCTCGACAGGCCCAGCGTTTTGTATGACACCAGCTGCTTCCATATCAAATGCTGTCCACAGAGTTAAATTTAGCCTGATCCTATTTCAGGGGGGGTTGGCTGTGCAGCCACTGCCTGTCTGCACATGGGCTCCTGGCTGTGAGCAGTCCCTGCCTGGCACCAGCCGGGCACACGGGAGTCTGTGGGAGCCCAAATGCCACGGCACTCATTGAAACCAACCTTTCCTCCTCCATGGACAGGGGGTGTGGCACACGGCACTGCCACAGCAGGCATTTGGGAGAGCTTGGATGGTACAGCCTTGATGCTTGCTGGGTACAGACAATAACCATTAGAACTTATTTTTCATTCAAGAAACATCTGTGCAAGTTATTTGATTTTATGCAATGCTTTCTGCCAGCTCAATTTTCTGTGAAATGGCTTGGGGTTTGTAAAGTTATTTCCCTATGAAAAGCTTCCTTTGACTGTACAGTGACAGGTTAATTTAGGCAATTTGAACAATGACAGTTTGGGGAACTGGCACCTTTAACTGCTTCACAGTCTACACCTTAGTTCTACACACAGGCTTCCAAACAACAGTGCTTAGCAATATTCTGATTATTTGCACTTTTTAAATGCATGATTTATGCTCTGTGTAAAAGCTTCCAGACAGGAATAGTTTTCTTTACCACATTTTACAGTGCAACAGGTAGGTCCCTGCTTTGAGTTTTGTGGTGACACTGCAGCACATGCAACAGGCTGATGGTGCTCTGACCACTGCTGTTCTTCCTGGCTTATATGGTGGATTATGGCTCCCAGCAGTTTTGGATAATTACCATGAGCCCTGCTGTTGAATCAGAGCTCTCAGTGTAGGCTCAAATTCTTTTTTAGATGCTGAAGCTGCACCAGCTTTTCTGGTGAAGAAATAAGGGATAGAACCTGAACCAGATGTAGGACTGAGAACAAGTATTTAAGACCCCCCAGCTCTGCCCCACGGCACTGTCACCCTCCAGCCTCTGCAAGGCCCAGGCAAGGGAAAAATGATGGAAAATGCCCTCCTCATGTTGCCATCACTGCACCAGCTGCACCCCTGTTCCCTCTCTTCCACCCTCACAGCGCAGCACTAACAGCCTGCTCTAGCATCATTTGAAAGGTACTTGAGATTACCCTGCTGCTCAGGTGGCAGCAGAGGGAAGAGCTTTGCCCCAGCTTGGGCAGGAGCTGGCCAGAGACCCCAACCTTTGGATGCTCTCCTCCCCACTCCCAGGCTGCCCAGCCCACAGCACTGCACAGGTGGCATGAAAGGAGCCAGGTTTATACATCTCTGAAGCCCAGCAGTTGCTCTTCTGGTTCACATGCTCACCACAAACGCTCCAGCTCCTGGGGAAACCCCAACACTGGTGTGTGCCTCTGAGAAGGCACCTCTGGGCAGTTCCTTGCACCACCACTATGGGGACAGGGGCACAGCCCTCTCAGCAACCCAGACAGACACTTCTCTGACCAGTGAGCTAAAAACATCTCCTGGCGTGTCAGGGAAACCAGAGACAAGGGAGCTTTAAATAGCACACCTCACAGCAAAGAGACTCCAGGGGGATCCTGGGCTCTTGTTTAATTGTGCATGATCAGGTCTCACCCCCACTCGTGGAAGTGCTGGCACTGCCTGTCTCAGGTGGTGAGCAGTGCTGATAGAGCTGAACCAGGACAAGATCTTTAGGCCAGAATTCACTGAGGGCACAGATGTGAGGATGTGGGTAACTGGAGGATTATGTGGTGTTGTTCCCGTGCGCAGCTCCCCTGCCTGGCGCACAACTGTCACTCACCTGCAAGGTGCAGCAGCAGCATGAGCAGCTCAGGGGCCTCACGTGCACTGGGACAGGAGAGCTGACATTCCAGCAGGCTCAGGAGCTTTGGTTCATGTCTGCATCTGCCAGCTTTGATGATTTCAGGTTTAGATGGCAGAAGCATCAGGCCACCAGTCAGTAACCACTTGAGGCACACGTGTGTGACAGGAGATGACAGAAGCTACAGCAGGCACATGTTGCTTTGCATAGCACTTTGAAGAAAAATGTTATGCAGGCTCTGCAGAACCTACCCCAGATTCCTATTTGTTTCTGAGTGCAACGTAGCTACTGCTCTCAGTCTAGAGACATCCCATTTGAATGTGCTCCCATCTGAGGATATACTTTCCTTTTATTCCTATGCAAACGAAATCAGCTAAGTAAAATCATGACGTTTGGGGACAGAAAAGGCTCTTTCTCCATTTTGGTAATTACTAGTATAGCAAAGACATCCTGTGCTACAGGATGCTGTAGCAGTTGCAATTCCTGCAGTGCTGTTCACAAAAATTCCTTGTTCCCGAAGGAGGGACTCATGTAACAGGTGTGGTCTGGGGCCGGTGGAGATCAGAACTCACTTCGTTCTGCGGAAAATGCAAACGTAAGGGTACAGCCATGGCAGCAGAGTCATCCTCAGGGCTCCAGATAGCAAAGCCATGAGTCACACACAGTTACATGCACTGGTCACACAATTCCCATCTCCTAATCCTGCTGCAATGAGAGCCACCTCCTTGGAAGGTGTGCCCCGCATGGAGCACGGGGCTGGACAGGCTGCTCAGCCTCCTGTTTGGCCCTGTTAACCTAATCCTCCCTATGACGTGCAGCAGTCATCACTGAGCCACGGTGGGGAGATCAACTCGCTCCCTGGCTGAACAGTGCACGGCACATTTTATACCTTAAAAAAAGCCAAGATCGTGAGTTTTTGTGTTATGGCTGAGGCTCTGCTTCATTATTACCTGCAGGCATCTATGTGGGAATGGGAATAACACCCTCCAGCAGTCTGCAGTGAAAGGGAGATCTGGGATGGGATTCATCCCCTCCTCAGGCGCAGCCGGGGTTGAGCAGCAGGAGGAGCCGCTGGCTCCCGGCACGGTGCGGCTGCGAGGAGGGAACGGGGCTCGATGGCTCAGAGCTGTGCCCGAGCTGCGCAGCCCAGCCCTGCTCCGCTGCACCAGCTCAGCATTAACACAGAGATCCTAGGAAGCAGGAATCCTGGAGACTGTGAGACTGTGGGTGTTCTCTCACAGCTTCCAGGAAAGAATTTAGTCTAGCTCTGTTACAGCATCCTAACTGCAGAAACAGCATTTACAGGTTCTTGAAACAGCATTCTTTCCACGGCACTGAATGGTCTGTAGGATTCACATAAGGGACCCTCAACATCCACCAAACACAGCCTCCGGGATGTGCCTGTGCCATGGGAATGCCCAAGTTACAGCACAGAGCAGCAGGAAGGTGCTACAGGATGCCCAGGGACTCCCCAAATGCTGTTGCCTTTACTCACACCTGCACATCCTCTGCAGGTCACAGCCACAGGCACCAGAGCCTTCTTGCCCCGCACAACCCAGGGCCTGCAGGCTTCACATGTCAGGCAGTGTGGGCTCAAAATCCTTCTGCATCTCTGTAATGCCCCGGCATGCAAAGAACTGGGGCAGGGTTGGAGTTTTTTTGTAGGGAAGAAAGGAAGCAAATTACCAGGATTGCTGTTTGACGTGAATATACTGTAACAAATATGGAGCCTCATGATTTCAAGTGGAAGCTTAGCATCTCTTAAAATAAGCTCTAGGCGTCTTTTAATGTCGGTGCCTAAAAGGGGATTTAGTCACTTGGTTCTGAGAACTCCAGTTTGACTCAAGTGTCCAATATCTGTCGGCAGTTCAGCTGTTATCCAAATAACGGGAGGGAAAGCCAGGATTTTCCAGCCCTGAGAAACAGCTGTGCTCAGAAGAGGCATGTAATATGAGGGATAAAATTAATTCCCCCTCAGCCGTGGTGTGTGAGCCGCTCCCAGCCGCTGGATGAAGGGCCCGTCCCTCCCAGCGTGTCCCACGGGGCTGCTGGGGCCACGGGCAGCCTCTCGCTAGGCGGCCCCCGAGCCCTGCCAGGGACTCTGCTCTCCCCCCAGGGACCTCCCAGGCAACCAAAAGGGGATGCAAAGGGACAGATACTGAGGCCCCATCTCTTCACACTGCACTTGGAGTGGGACATGTGCTTGTGAGCAGAAGCACCCTAAGTACGAAAACCGACGGCCCACAGGCTTCACGACCACGTGAGCCACACACAGGGTATGTTCGTTCACCATCTCATCAGGGATGTGCCTTAAATAGTACCAAAATTAAGATTTCTACTGTTCTCTTTCCTATATATGCTGTTGCTCAAATGCCATGACATTCTGAGAGCTGATGCTCTTTTCTTCACATTGCTTTTTCTGTAAAATGGACAGACCCAACTTAAACTTAGCAAAGACTTTGAAGCATGAAACACAGTACACTCATTTCAGCAGCCCTGCTGGTCTCCATGCTTGACAGTCTTTGCTAATTCCAGAGGGAGCCTGTCCTTGAAAGCCAGCATACCTTTCTGCCCTTCCCAAACTTGTATGGAAATGCGCCCAGGAGTGTCAGACACAACTTTTGAGATGCAAATCTCCAACCTGCTTCAGGGGAGGCATTAAAAGCTGAATTCACAGAAAACGAGCCTCTGAAATTGTGCTCTTCAGTGCTACCTGTTCTGAAAATACGCCAAAAATAAAAAAGGTCTTTGAAACATACTCAGCTGCATTTCTACAACTCAGAAGGACTCTCAGCAAGCTTCACATCCAAGCAGAATTCTGCAGTTTCTGTGAATACCTTATCAATACCTCTTGCAGCTATTTGATTATTTTCAGAATATGCCAGCTGATACAAACGTGCCCCACTCCCCAGCTGAAGAGCAGTCATTTTAAGAAATCGTTCCACAAATCGCAGATTTCTCTGCAATCCAACTGATCTTCTCAGGATCCTTGGAGCGTAGGAAGGGAAGCAAATAAAATCACTCTTTTCTCGCTTCCTACAGAAGTCTCATTATTCACACCGCAGGAGCAACAGAGACACCACTTTCTAATCACACATTCACGCCACTAAGGAACTCACAACTAGAAAGCTCACTACTGAAGTGGTGACAATTTCCCTGTTTAGCCATATGGTACAGAAGAAATCCAGCTCCAGACAGAGCTTTCTCCAGCCCACAGTCATTGGGTTCTTTGTAGACCTATGTTTATATCTCTGTTAAGCCCCACAGAGTAGTGCCACAAGATACCCAAGCGTCTAGCACACACTCCCAAAGCTTGAACACCTCTATGAAAATGAGTAGCACCATCAGGTACATGCAGATGGCTTGCAAAATGCATCATTTTCAAAGTGATTGAAAGTTGCTATCCTGTGTATCTATTCAAGCCTGTTTTTAAAATAAAAGACAAGCTGTACATTAATGTGATATTGCAGTCTAGGTCTGCCTCACCTCTAAGTGTAAATTTTTAAATTTACTCCTCCCCTCTACACACACTCTTTGCAATGCAGTGTATTTCAGATCCAGCAGATGCTCGTCTTGTGCCTAAAACAGATTTAATGTGTTTTCCATGATCTAAACACCTGGCAAAAGGGCTCTGTGCAGATTTAATACTTTCCTAGCCCTGTGTTAAATTTGTCCTAGTGTTGCATATAGCATAATTCTGCAGCCATGTCAACTATTCAGGTAATGCCAGAATGTCGTCATTACGGTCTGTGTCAACAGCGTGATCTGTATGTACCTTGTAATCATTCTGGTGTTGGGTTGCAAAGGTCCTTGGACTCTTCATTTGCCTGAGTTTAATTCTGTCCACTTCACAAAGATCTAGAGTTACACCAAGTAAAGGTTGACATTTACATGAGACACTAGGACTGCTAGAATGACTCACCAAGGTAAAACCTTGGCTAGATAATCTTTCAAGGGCGTAAATTGTAGGGTGATGACTTTTCACAGAGTCGTAAAATCACAGAATGGTTTGGGCTGGAAGAGATCTTAAAGACCATCTCATTCCAACTCCTCTGCCATGGGCAGGGACACCTTCCACTAGACCAGGTTGCTCCAAGCCCCATCCAGACTGGCCTTGAACACTGCCAGGGATGGGACAGCCACAGCTTCTCTGGGCAGCCTGTGCCTCCCCACCCTCGCAGGGAACAAGGTCTGCTAACCTGCTGTTGGAAACCTCTCTGCTTAGCAAGGCAAACACAGACAGAGGGGCAGGCCACACACAGAGCTCAGCAGGATGTGGGATCAGGATCTCAGAAGTCTGAGAACTGATGGTTACAGAAGCCTGGAGCATCACTCATAAAGGAAAGGAGATGCATGAGAGAGAAAACAGATACCTTAGAGTGACCTTCCCGTGTTTTCTTGGAAGCTGAATGACCTCCTCTCATTTTTACTGCTGAGCTGGACAGCCACACACACAGGACAGCTTCGCCCTCCTACAGAAGCCCACTATTTCAACCATGTGAAACTAATTAGTAGTAGCAGGGCTAGTCAGCATTGCAGCCAGCACCCAAGTGCTCTCAGGACATTCACTCTCCCAAGTACGCTCCGCCCTTTAAAGCAGCACCAGCCATCATGTTCACCAGGCTTGAAAGTCTCCTGCTTTACTAAATATCCTAAGCCCTAAAGTCATTAGGGCTCAATCAAAACCAGGGAATTCAGACTAAAGCAATGACTGTCCCAGTGCTGAAGCTTATAAGCCTTTTATCCATTCCCATGACCTCTCCTTTACCCAAATCCAATATTAACAGTGAGAGCATCCAACACACTCACGAGAAGCAAACTGTGAAATAGAAGGACCACACAAGAGGAGGTGAGAACAGAGCATATAACATGAACCATGTGTGTGAAGGATGTTTGTCTACAGAGGTGCTGCCAGCAACGTGGATTTCAGGGATGGCTTCTGCTTTCAGCAGTACATACCTAGAGCAGCCAAGAACAAACAGAATTCCCAGTGATGGGGTCTTCACTCAGCTGAACTCACAGGATCTGCTCTGATGAGAGGTTAACCCAGCCTTTCTCAAGCACTGGCAGCTGCAGCAGCCCACATAGAGCTGCCTGTGTATGCAGTGGGAACACTGACTGCCTGGTGTGTCACAGGGCATCAGGCCAGGCACACTTGCAACCCTGACAGCCACCATCCCTTGGCCATGGTCTCTGCCATGTCAGGAGGTCTTAGCAGCAATCATTGCATCGAGGAACTAATGCCATGCAACTGAATAACTGTCTTGAGCTGGTGCTATTCCTGCTTAGTACTAAAGTTCAGTGCCTCTTTCATCATACTGGAAACCTGTCAGGAGCTGTTCTTATTCAGTTCAGTAGAGCAACCTCTGTCCAAGATCTTGCTCCTCGCTCCAGACACAGTGTCCATTGCCTCCTGCAGCACCTCACTGTGCTGTGGTCCTAAACTGCAGATGGCCACAGTCCCCTCTGACCACTGCACAGGGGAACCTCTGTGCCATCTGTTTCTGTGCATGTCCTGTGTGATTCCAGACTGATCATGGACTTGGAAACCGAGTGGAACATGAACAGTGGTGGCAGTTTTAAGGATAATTACGCCTTTTGTTGTGCAGGAAAAGAAAGGGCAATGGTCCTCCGATGCAGTTTTGTTAATGCTGTCTCAGGTGCATGGGACAACCTTTAAAGGAGATATGTCAGTCCAGGAACTCCTTTCATAATCTGAACATGACTGATTTTTCATCACCCTTTTTCTTTGGAAGCAAAATAGAAAAGAATCAAATCATCCAATATTCCAGGTCCTGAAAACTGACTATACCAACTGCTGCCTGACAGACTAGAAGGAAGCACTGCAACCAGCACCACAGGAATCTGTGGTGGAGTCCAGCCAGGATTGGTTTGCAGTGGGAACCCAGGGCAACTCAAAAACATTGGCTTCCCAGGCCCTGCTCCCACATCCAAAGGTTTGGGATTATCCAGCAGCCCTTGCATCACAGCACAGCCCTGTTGATGGCCTCATGAGATAACCTTGGACAGGAGCCATCCTTGAACTGCTTGAGAGACATTTATAAATCAAGAGCAACAGCTAGAAATATGAAGGCCATGGGTGGTCCAAGTCCATGGGTAATTGTGCCTGGAGCCCTCAGGGCTCGGTAACCCACAGCAGGTGTGAATGAGACACGCTGGGATATGTTCTTATTTTAACCGGGCAAATCCAACTAGAGTGCAAAATGTCCATCACGGTAATCGGGTGTGGCTGTTTTGGAGAGTGCCAGAAAGCAGAAGAGAGAAAGAACAGATCTCAAGTAAGTTATTTGCACCAAAGAGCTATGGAAATCCTCCGAGGAAATCAGATATGTACATTGATTTTATTTGATAAGATGGGTATTTTGTAGCCTACTGACCTCTTCAAGGTAACTAAATCCCACTCTGCTGAGGTATCTGTATCTCTACACCAGGTACCCATCTGTACCTCCACAAACATGACTCCCAGACAGGGTGACAGTCAGCTAAAAGATCCCACATTTGCAGTTACTCTACATAATGTCTAACAAATGCTCTAAGTGCCAAACTCCACCATGTGAGATTAACAAGGGTAAGATCCAAACCCTGAAGAAACACACACACTCTTCTGACCTAGAGCACTCTCAGGGTGCTAGGAAACAGCTGCAGCCTTAAAGAGAGTTAAGGTGCCAAACCATGACCTCTCACATCTGGTTCTTCATGGACTGCAAGCACAAAGCAAAGCTGCCACACAGCCAGTGTCTCAGGCAAGGACCTCACAAGGGAACACTGCAGTGGCCTTAGCAACTGATGGTTCAACAGCAAGCAGCAGCTCTGCAGCCATCTGCCAGTACCTTCAGATGCTGTCTGCATGGCCACAGGCTCAGGGCTTGGCACTACACATGGGCTGCCAGACAACATTGAATCCAATGCCACAGGCACCAAGAGTGGGAGAGGGTGGAAGCTGCCTTAATGGATGGGGAATGCAAATCCCAGGGCCTGCTCCTGATCATGAGGATTGCATCACAGCACAGAGCAGCAGGGGACCTCCATGGCTCCTGCAGCCAGCAGAACACCAGTTCAGGCATTTCCATGTCTTCTCCTGGCTGGCAAACCAGTTTCCATTCCTTCCCCACAGCTGTAGGCACACAGGCACAGGAGCACTGTCACCGTGTGTCACACGTGCTGCTGTCCCCCATCAGGGCCGCAGTTCTAAGGCTCCCTCCAGAAGCAGAGTGTGTGACAACAGCATTGCTGCTGTTCCTGCTGGATGTTTGTCAAGACTGGCCTTTGTCCTGGTGCAGGTGGCCCCAGGAGAAGCAGGGTTGGCAGCCTGTGGTATGCCAGCAAGAACAATCCCTCTTGCTATAGCAAAAGGGAAGCAAAGATGAAACCTGTAAACCCTTAATTACTGTGGTGAGCTATTAAGATGTCAGTAACTACTTTTTTACTGTCAATCCAGTGTCAATCCAGTACAGAGAGCTCTTCATGCAGAGGGACCTAGCAGCTGGTTTATGAGGTTCCATTTTCACTTTCACTAGAGTAACAAGGGTTTTCTTCAGACTTTTCCATTCAGATGCAGGAAAACCCTAACTCCAGCATGAAGCCAGGTTTCACATGTAACTTGGGTCTGTATTAATAATCCTGATTAATTTTCTCCCTGTCCTGGAGGTGACCTGAGCCTACTCTCAAATACTCAGGGTGCTTCTATTTCCTCTGGCACCTCTGTGTGACTCCAACCAGCCTAAGCTCAGTTCACAAAACAGAGTCATCGCTGTGTCGTAAGGAAAAGGAGATAGTTCTAAGCACACACTGCTTTATGTTTGTCTCTCCAGGTTCTTAGGGTAAATCCGAAGGCTAAGCCTCCTTGCAAGTCTCAGCATCCTGTCAGGGCCAGAGGAATGTCACAGTAAGTGTAAATATTATTGGATCAAGTATACTCAGCCTCCTAAAGCCTCTGTCTCCATCCTGCCCTGTTTGTTTTTCCCCACACATTAGGTAAAAGCAGAGAGGCACCAGTGTTTTGCTGTCCATTGGTTCCTCAGCCAGTGCAGTCTCACAACCATTCAGCTCACCAGAGTTACACCACTTTAATTCAGCCTTATCTGTTGCCCCTCAAAGAGCAGGTTACACATGTTTTAAATTATTATTTACAGCATTCTAGAAATATTTTGCAAGGATCAGCTCAGGCTCATCTTCAGCAAGTGTCTAAGATGCAAGGGTCAGCATGAATATCAAGATCTGGACCCTAAGCTCTGGAAAAGGGCTTTCTGGCCTGGAACATTTCCTAGTCAGAATTGCCAAGAATTGATGGAGCAGGTGGCAGGGCTGGAAATGCTGCCACAGTCATGCTTCAAAGATTCACTTCAGAACAGAGAGCTGGTTTGGAGCCCAATCGTGGCCAAGAGCTGGGGAAGTCAGGACACCTAGAGACAGACTCACGACTCAGGCTGGCCAGGAAAGAGATGAAAACTTGGATTATTTCAAAGCTAAGATTATAAAAAAGGCCAGTATCACAGCAAAACAAACCCAAGCACTTCAGTTGCACATTTATATGCAAGACACGTGTTTCCGAAGCCAAATGCGACAGAGATGAGTGCACATCAACACTCCACCATGGAACAAGGACACATCTTGCACTACAGATGTTTGATCATCTCAAAACTGCCTTTCTTGCCTAATCAGAGGCCTTACTGGAACCTCTGTGTCAGCTGAGCTTTAACAGAGGATGTCAGGACAGAGTAGAAAGATCCTGCTCATTTCTCTATGTTCAGCGTCACTGTATCAACCACAGACACAACACAAGCCCCGGGGTGCCGGACCTGGGGTCAGCTAAACCAGGTCAGGATCTCTGTAGAAGGAGACAGCCCTGATCTTGACACAGAGGCTGCAAGATGTGGGCAAGTCTGAGCAACATCTACTGGTTATCAGCTCCTTTTCCCACTAACTTGGTACCCACAGGCCAGGGAGTTGTTTCCTCTTGAAGCACTGGAGTGGAGACTCTCCACAGGGTATTTATTAGCCTGGAATATGAACAACAGGCAAAACATTCTGAATCTTCTTCTCTTTCAAAGTAAATTGCCTGCAACACAGCCAGGTTTCTGCATACAAAAAATTCAATCTATAAAAATCTCTTTTCTTTGTCATCTAGATGCAGAGTCCCTCGCTGAGCCTGGCTGGGTCTGCCTATGGAACCACGCCTGTGTTTACAAAGGTAAAAAGCACAAGTTGTCTGAACAACACAGCTTGTCCTGCAACTACCAGCACTAGATTTTGCATGTTTTTCTTCCATCAGAAGGTATCTCTAGGCAGGAACATTGGTTCATTTACAATTCAAAAAAGCCAGCATTCTTCATTAGTGATGTTATCAAACTAATATCTTAATTGGTAAACGACCCAGACAGACAGAACCACTTACAGGAATTCATCTCATTTATTTCCTGCAAAGGAGGCTGAAGTGGAAACCTCACATAGTAGCCACCCTTATTATGGTGCATCCAGTGGAATAGATGTTTTTCCTCCATTTGTACCTTTATTTAAATGCACAAGCAAGGCTTTAAAGAGCATTGGTCTTCTGGTGAAAAGACTTCCACTCACAACCCACTTCAAACATATTTGGAATTCAGTCAGCTCTTGTAAGTAAAATGAAAGTACAGGCGTGAGACAATCTTGGTCACTGAAGGGTGCATCATTTCCTCAGAAATGCTTCAATGGGGAAATACTCAGATTAGGCATTTAACACAAATATTTTCTCCTCCAGGGTCTACAAAACATAAGAGCTACCAAGGGCCAGCTGGTGGTGTTTGAGTGTCGCGTTCACTCCACGCCCACGCTGCAGGTTCGCTGGTACAGGGAATACGATCAGATTGTGGATTCTGCCGATTTCCAAATACTGCGGAAAAGTAGGTGTTGCTGCACCCATTTGATGTGCAGATATTTTATTGGGTCAGGGATAAGACAGGAATGAGAACTGCTATAAAAATCAGGAGATCATTCATAGAAGCAGAGTTAAGTTTACAGGTGTCAGATGACCCAAAGTCACAGGGTGCAGCACAGAATCTGCCCTTCCTCTGGCAATGCATGAGTGGGTCAGGCACAACTGGGAGAGATGCCACACTCTTGGTTATTAATGACAGCCCTACTGAGCCATGGAGGCATTGGCAACATATGCTAGAACCACTGATGAACTCAGGGGGAAAAAAGCATAACCTCATTTCAAACTATTTCTGATGCTCCCAGGCGTGAGGTCAGAGCTCCAGAGGGCCAAACCCACAGCAACCAACTCCAAAGCCAGCAGAGCTCTTTGTGTATCACCTCAGTGGAGAGGTGTTTGTACCACCAGCTTCCCCAGCCACACCTGAGCTTTCCCTATCCAGATGCTATTCCTCATGATGGACAGAAAGGGAGATGGTTCCCTTGCAACCTGGGTGACAGCTGAGGCGGGGAAGGGAGTGAGGGCTGAAGGGCTTGGGGTTTTTTCCGTTCTGACATTATAGCCATTTAAATTCTTTCTCTCTTATCTTGAGCAGAGGCTTGTGCATCAGCAGTTCCTGGTAAGTACACTATGCAGTTCTTGTTAGACTCCTCACCACACTCAGTGTTTCCCACCTCATCCAAGATAAAACAATAATATCCAAAGGTATCCAGAAGACAATATTCAATCAGGCCAAGAGCTTTCAAGTTCTTAATTTTGACGAAAGCACCCAAAAGTCCCTGGTTTTTTCCACAACACTAGGAAAAGGTATCAATCCTTTTACATTCAGCCAATGAAGTGTACCTTGTGCTGAAAGAAAACGTATCAACCATTCTGACCTATAATATTTTAAACTTGTGCAAGAAAAGACAGAATTTAGCAAAAAAAACCCCAAAAACCAACAAAACAAAACCAACCAACCAACCAAAAAACCCACCACAAAAAATGTGCTTTGTTTCATTAATATCACAGGAAGAAAGAGTTTTCCTTCCTCTTGCTCCTTCCCCCCCTCCTTCACTTCCTAATCCCTGTACATCACTTTTTTGCACTTTATCAATGTCAATCCCCATTACCAAGTAACAGTCATGTAAAGAGCAATTCCTACAGGTTAATGTTTGTCTCTTGTGGTACAACATCATGTCTGAATCTGTTATTTCAGAGGAAGTCTGCACCCTGGTTATTACAGAAGCTTTTCCAGAAGACTCTGGAATATTTAAATGTGTTGCTGAAAATGAATTTGGATCTGCAGCATCCAGTGCACATCTCTCCGTTTCCCCAGGTAAGCACATGGGTTTCTCTGTTGAGCAACTAAGGACAAAAGAATTTGCTGCTCCTCAGCATGAGGCAGAATCACAGATGTTTGCCAAGCAGAAGCCAGACCTAAACAATTTTGTAGGCTCCAGAGAAATGCCCAAAAAATGCAGCCTGCTTGGGTACCTCTCAAAGCTGGATGCAAGTTGTTCTGTGTTTCTGCTTTTGGTCCCTCTTCTTCCTGGGTCAAGGATGACAAGGCAGAGATGATGTTCCCTCTCTCAGAGGAGTCTCATCCCTGAGCTTCACCCCTTCAGGGACTCCAGCTTGGCCCGACATATTGGCTGTGTCTATACCTTGTTTATGGTACCACCTGACCTGTTTGGCTTGTGCTGGAAGCCATCTGCAACCAGAACAGCACCTGGCATGTACCCAGAGCTCACCAGCCTGGCCCAGAAGTCGGGTTTGGCTCGTGCAGCTGTGCAGGTTTCGTTCTGTGCAGAGCCCAGGCAGGATGAGCCTCATCCACCTGCTCAGACATTCCAGCTTCCCATCCCCTGTTATTGCAAGTGCTGTACTGGTGAGCCACCACTGCTTCCTACCTGACATGGGGACAATTCTACTTCCAGGAGCTAAAGAGCTGGAAAGCTTTGGAGGTGCTGCCCATAGGCCAGCTGTGCAGCTCACCATGAAGAAACCTACCTTCCCTAGGAACAGCCAGACAGGAGCCAAGGACCGTGGGGCAGCTGCTCTGCTATCCTACAGCCCAGAGAGCCCTGGGCTGGGCACTCGAGCAGCAGCCACGAGCTTTGCTCAGATGAACTCCAAGAGCCAAGCTGAAGATTTCCATGGAGCTTATGAAAATTCACCTCGGGCTTCACCTCTGCGGTAAGACAAAATCACATCCCTGGGTCAGCTTTTTGCAACACTTAAGGCCTGAACTGTCCAGTGATGCCAGCTGCAAACTCCAGTGCTCCTTACCCTGACAGGGATCAGGCACATGCAGTAGCCTGAGCTGTTTGCCTGGGTGACAATGACAATGTGCAGCACCAGCCTGGTAGGTCACAGCACAGGCTCCATTTGACCAAGCATGTAACCACCTAAAGGCTCAGGGAAGTGCCTGATGTCATTTGCAGGAGTGCCTATCTGTGAGTAACTTAAAAGCATCACCCCAAATAATTATCCTCTAGGAGACCTTTGATTCCACAGCAGAGCTTGAGGCAAAGATCAGAGTACCTGAGAAATCTCAAGGTACAGTTCTGTTGCCACCACCTTCCTCAGTGGCTTTGGCCAAGTGGCATCACCTCATGTTTCTCTTTCCTATTCTAAAAGACAGCAATGAAACTCGAGATCCTGTAAGTGTGGTGCAGACAGGACCTGCAAAGCACTCTGTGGAGGAAAAGCACTGAACCCTTGACCCACTGGATAAAATGAAATCTGTCCCAGGCCATGGCAGGGACACTCCCCACGCAGGAGATGGAGATTTTCCCCCTGTAATAAAGTATTCCATTTTGTAACAAGATTTGATCCAATTTCCATCCCAAATGCAGCTCTCAAGTTGCCGTACACTTATTGCATTATCAGTTACCCTGTTTGGTTGCTCCAGAGGAAAAACAGGTTAGAATGCATAGATAGGCCATGTCATCCCTATTTCTAGAGGGTTTCTCAGGGGTTTATAGGCAGGACAATGACCTTGAATGGTGACAGTTCAGCCATCCAAGCCCAGCAGAGGAGTTCCCTCAGTCCTGTTAGTGACAGCGAGAGCTACGTGGGAGGCAGACGTGTGCCTCCTCTCCCAGCTGAGTGCCAGCCTGGAGCTGCAGTGATCCTGTTACAGAGTGTGTAAACGGCTGTCCCTGACAGAAAGCATTCCCTGGGTTAGAGATTATTTCTGGATGTAGTCAGCCTAACTAAACCAGTTATTTTAACAATTCTGAACACTCTCCTTCAAATTTTACCAACTCTCCATGCAAGGGAGTTATTTTTTTGCTAGATCACTGAGTAAAAATGGTTTTGCTTCAATAATCTGCATGCAGATCATTAAGAGGAAGCTCTGAGTTTGGCTTTCAAGCCCTTCCATGGAATCCAAGCTTGCTCCAGGGAAATCGGCTGAGACCCTAAGCAGACCCTAATTCATAAAGGGATTTACCATGCCACCAAAATCAGCTATGTAATAGCTTTTTAAAATGTAGGTTACATATGTGTGTATATACATAAATAAATGTAAACAAAAAACATTAACTAGTACCAGACTTTGGACATATCTCAAGATACAGAGAGAAACTATTAAAATTTCTAGATCTACCCATCTATGAGGATTTAAATACCTTTAAAGCCCACAGACGTACTGCCAGGTGCTTTGAAACATCATTATGAATGTGATT
Source organism: Oreocharis arfaki (assembly GCA_013398015.1). NCBI lineage: Eukaryota > Metazoa > Chordata > Aves > Passeriformes > Paramythiidae > Oreocharis > Oreocharis arfaki. The sequence continues at coordinate 1,321,157 of VZRR01012079.1, forward strand.
CAGCATTGCAAATGTTGCTGTTACCTCAAACTCAGCAATCATAGCTAATGGCTGGCTGTAAAATAACTGTCTTGTTAGTCAGATTTAACATATAATTCCCTCACGTAGTGTAAGTGGTTGCAACTGTATTACCAAAGGCAGATCCCAACAAAGGCAGTGATGACAGAACAAAGCCATTACTGGGAATAGCTATAAAATGAATGAAATCCTTGTACTCATACTTCCCCCAGTTATTGCCTAGCAACAGGCACTCCACAAAAGCTAGAAAATGCAATTCAACAAGACTGTCACTGCCAGTTTCTCCTTTCTGAGCCCTTTACACCTGCAGATTACAGTGTCCTCAACAGCCTTGAAGAAGCAGAACAAAACCATTTTTGATTATTAACTTCATTAAAGAAACTCAATCCAAGCAGAAGAGGAGGCTTCAGGCACTAACCATACTGCCAGGTCTTTTAGGTAGCTTTTAAGTTTGTTTAACAAATAAGCAAAAGATCCTTAACTCTTTTTCTAGACATTTTTTGCTGTATGACTCAAGCAACGAGGAGAACCCAGTCAGAAACAGTGGGGCATCATTCCTAGAAAGTAAACTGAAGCAGGACAGAAAAGCTGATTTCTGACACCTCGCAGTGCTGGTCACAGCACTATTAAGTTACTTGGCACAGGAGATGAGATTTATTCCTCTGCCTTCATCAGTTCAGCTTCCAGCTCTTTCACCATTTTTCCTACCTTCTGGATGTCACGTTTTTCTGTCCCTTCTCTTTCGCACAAGCTGTCCCGCTTGTGTCCAGTCTTTTAAGTGTGCAAAACTGTCCTCGAATCGATGCCTTGCAGCCAACTTTAGAGCTAAGCTGCAGCTGGTGGGAAGCCGGGGAGCCTGTCTGAGCACAGAGCCTGACCTTTACCGTGCTCGCAGCTTCCTGCAGGGCAATGATCGTGCCACAGGTACCTCTTTTTTTAAGTACTCACTTCTCTCTGTACAAACTACCTCTTTTTCATTACTTTACTTTTTTTTTTTTTTTTTTTTTTTTTT
>VZRR01012079.1:1322199-1452571 GCA_013398015.1 Oreocharis arfaki
ACTTAGAAAGCAAATAACGTCTCTGACAACTAGGGACACATTCCCCCCCACCCCCCATCCCTCCCAAGTCCGTTCCACGCTAGGAATTTAAATAAATTAGCACTCAATTAACACCTGCTCTGGAGTTTTACTTCACAAACGTTGGGCCGATGTTTAAATACAAACACTAGAGGTAGATTAACCTCTTGAATATCGCTGTGCTGACAGACTCACGGGCACAGAGAAGGGAGAGGGGCGGCAGCTGAGAGCCCATACGCAGCCCAGCGGCAGTACTTTCGGGCTTGGGGTGTTTTCAAACAATAGGCGAGAACTGCCAAAGTATAATTAGGGTGTTTAAAACACTATAATGTTAATTTAAGATGTAATTAGGCATTGAAGCTGGTGATTAAAGGGATACAAGTCACCTAACCTGCCAGCTGGATCTGCTGCTGTTCTGGTGAGAACATCCCAGTTGCATTTTTTCGTCCATGTAAATAGATATAATAACAAACACAAACAGCAAAGTATTAATATTTACCGTATTTTTATCATTTTCTTTTCACAAGGCTCGTTTTGTTACTCGGTTTATGACTGTTCAGACACATCGGTGAGCAGTGCCGCTGCTCCTGAGCGAGCTCCGTGCATGAACGGGGTGTGGGTCTCCCCGGGGCTGGGGGAGGTGGCCCTGGGCACGGAGGGAGGGCTCGCTCGGGTCTGCGGCTGGGGGGATTTAAATCACATTCAAACCTAGCTCTCGAGTATCTGTTGCCTTTAAGTGCACAGCCCTAAAAGCCGTACCGGAGTTTTATCACCACAAAGGCAATTAGCTACAAACAATTAGTAAATAGATTAAACAAGGCATTTAGAACTACAGAATGGTTCGGGCTGGAAAGGACCGTAAAGATGACCTTTTTTCTACTCCCTGCCATGGGCAGGAACACCTTTCACTAGAGCAGGTTGCTCAGGGCCCCATCCAACCTGGCCTTGGACACTTCTAGGGATGAGGCAGCCACAGCTTCTCTGGGCAAGAATTTCCTTGGGATAACAAAGTGGGATTTAGGGACGGTCAAGCACATTGCAGCGGTCCTTCCTCGCTGCTCCCTGACGGTGTTATGGGCAGAACACCTGCTTTTCTGTCCAAAAGCTGGCGACTCCTTCCCTTCTCCTGCTGAGCCCCGGCCGCCTCCCCTCGGGGCGGGACGGGGCCAGCCGGGGCCGGGGCTGTGCCCATCGTCACCCCAGCGCTCCTGGGCCGGGGCAGAGCAGGGGTACAGCAGGGGCAGAGCCGGGACAGAGCCCGGCCGGGCCGGCCCAAAGCAGCAGCGCCCGCGGGAGCGGCGGCTCCGAGCGCCGGGCGGTCCCAGCGCTGCCCGCGGGGGATCCGCTGCCCGCGGGCACCTGCCCAAGTCCCGGCTCCGGCCCTCAAACAGTGTCCGGGCAGGCCGGGCTGCCGAGACTCTTATTGTGACAGCGGCGGGGGCCGGGGACAGGCAGGTCCCGCCGTGTCACCGCTGGCAGCACATTAAAGCCTCCGGTCTCGTACCGCCGCGCAGAGGGCGGCTATGACAGCCCGGGCCAGTGAATGACCGTCCCTTCCCAAAATACCGGCCACGGCCCAGGTGACAACTTCTAGGCTGTAGGTAAGGTGCTTGTTTGGGTTTTTTCCACGTCACTTTTTACTGGGAAGCTGGTGAGGGAAGTGGCATGAGGGACTACAGCGCGCTGGGAATGCTGAGGTGAAAACGTACCTCTAGGGTGCGGCGGTGTCAAAGGTAACGTGGGCGGCAACAGAGCCGAAAAATGGGTTTGTTTTCAAACAAGCCAGCTGTCTCTGTCATTACTTAACCGTTCTCATCTTGTAAAGTCAAGAGTCTCTTCGGATTTATTTTTTTCCCTCCCAAATCAAGCTGGAATGATTTGAGGAAAACACGGCTTATCGCTTGCTGTGAGAAGCGACGCTGTGCATCAGAGCTTGGTTAAGGGCAGTGTTCTAGAAAACAAAGTAAACGCTGGCTTCTGTACACAGCCTGTGGTACAGTGAATGTACAAATCTGTGCACAGGTAGTGATATAAAAATGGGGTAAAGACAAGACTTAACAAGTTTTCTGCACCAGTGAATGAGAACATAGTGTGGACATGCTCCAAAAATTTGAGCCAGCTTCAAATTCCAAGAGTATGACAAGGGAAAGTTAGGGAATTTTTACTGTAAGGCCTCTGTTTACGTACAGCTAGTTCACAACTAATATTGACGATTACCTGTAGGAAATGAAAGCCTTGAATCTTTAAAATCAGAGCAACGTCTCCAGTTCTCTCCCCCCATGGGAATTTTTGACCTCGTGGAGCCCTTCTCCGGGCTCTCCAACGAGAGGAATACAATATAGTGGGTATATATAGCAGCGAAACAGCTGATCTCAGTGGGGCAAGATTACAATTTTTTCCAGCACATGTAACTGTGGGGATTTATATACCCTTTTTATTATTATTATTATCTGTGGCTTTATGTTTATTTTGGGGGATTATTTATTTATCGTGGAGCTGAAGTAGTTTGTCCATTTTAACAAGCTGGCTCAATAAAACTTTCCCAGGTTTTGAGCTGATGGAAAGCCCAAGTTTAGATGTCGAGCACCTGCAAAATAAATGCAGTACTCTGAGCAGCTCAGCTTCTGCTATCCTATCTTGCAGCTTATGTCATTCTGGTGATTAGCAGCCTTAATAGCAAATCTCAGGAAATCACCTCAAAGAGAGACACACAGCCCTTGGCTTTCTAATCCCAAATCTCAGTTGGATATAAAAAGCTCTGAATTCAACATCCATTAAAGAAGAAATCAGGAGATTTGGTTTCAAAAGTTTAGTTTTAGACTTAAAAGAAAGTGAACCTTTCACGCTTCCCTGTGGTATGAGGAATTTCTTGTCACAAATAGCTTGTTCTGAGGAAAAGTACATTTAGCATTTTGACAGGGCACAAAACAGCAGGATCCAGGGATCTTTAGTTAAGATGATGTGTGGGAAATTACCTTGCTCAGCAGTAGTATCTGTGATTATCTGTAGACTTAGGCAGGTGGTAAACCAATTGCTATTTCCTTTAGAATTTACTGGGCTCTGGCATTTAAGACAACCACGGTGAGCACTGCACCTGAGCCAGACAGACTGCGTGGCTTGTTAGTGCAACCCAAAATGTTCATACAGTTCTGGGACAGTTCTAACAAATCCTAAATAACTTAGAGTTCAAGCTTTAATTTAGTTGAACTTTACCTTCATACTTTTTGGATTGCTACTGACTGCTCACAACACAGTATTTTTGTGATTCAGCTTGTGACATACAATTTATTTTATCTGTATTGTCTTCCTAAAGGGAAAATCCACACCAAGAAAGCCTCTATTCTGCAAGGCAAGGGTTCCATTCTATCCAGGAGCCCAGCCAAGAAAACTTTTGTGGCCTACCACCTAGCTTTTACCAGCCACCTATCCAAAGCCAGTTATCACCGACAGAAACCCAAGACAGCCGTGAAACCTCTCCTATGAGTGTCCCTAATCTCCCATCCGTTTCCTCTATGTGCCAACCAACCATGTTTAACTACGAACGTCCAAAACACTTTATCCAGTCTAAGAATGTGTGTCAAGGGCAACAACAGCCTCCAGGATCTGCAGCCTCTACAGAGTCAAGCAGAGAAATCAAACAGTCCTCCATCCTCATACAGCCTCGTAACCCCAGCGGGCAGAAATTCTCCTCCTCGTCATCGCTGAGCTCTTCAATCACGCTCTCCTCGCCTTCCTGTAGTGCCCCTAAGGAATCCACATATCCCATCACACCTGCATCTGCACAGTCTCCTGCTAGCTCACCATCCGGGCAGAGGCTTCTATCCATGCCTAACCAATCCCCCGCAGCATTCCTGTGCTCAGTGCTCCCCTCGCAGCCCGACTATAACAGCCCAGCTCCTTCTCCCATGGAACCTCAGTAAGTACACACAGGCTTCTAACCTCCCCTGCTTCCCCGTGGCCTGTCCCGAGCACTGTCCATGCCAACCCAGCCCCCTGGTAAAGCACTGGCCTGGCCGAAGCCAATGGCACAGCTCCCACTGGTTGCTGGTGTTCAAGGCAGGACTCTGCATGAGTCGGGTTAGGAGGCTGAGTGCTTGCCCTTGTGTGGGAGAGATGGGTGTCCACCAGGAATTAAACTGCACAGTGGGCATGTCACAGGCTGCTGTGTGGGTTTTCTGGAGTTGGTTTGAATTGTTTAGTTTGATTTGACAGAAATCTCTTAATTAAGGTTGTTCAGAGCAGAAGACAGGCACCCGTCTCAAGTTAATTTCATTCAAAAAACATGGCTTGTGAACGGAGAGGCAGGAAGGCAGTAGTATTCCCCACAGATAAACAACTTAGACGTTCCTAGTAAGTCTCAGCAATATTTTCAGGTTTCACATCATTATGTGGATCTAAATGCACCTACGATACCCTTCTCATTAGTCATACATGTGAACAGAAAGGCAGACCCTTGAAAATTTTAGCCCTTTAGACCAAAGACTAAATTCTTTCCTCAATAGGTATTATATCATTTTGCCTTTGGGCTGCAATCCAAATATCTCCCAAGGTCAGTGAGATCTCAAAGGGAGCTGGGCCTTGCCTTCTCACCAACTTGTATTCCTGCCAATATCAGCTGGAGGCCCTGGGGAAAGTCAGGGTAGAATTCGCACAAAGTGAGGTATTGGAAAGTTGATAGGGGCAGGGGTTTCTGATGAATATAAACCCAGGTTTAAGTGTCAGTTTGCATTGAGGAAATCAGAATATTTCTGACTGTTTTCTGAATCCCAGCACTGAGGGAAGGGGAAAGGTAAGATGGAGTGGGTTAACTGGGGAGCATTTCCTAAAGTCCTGCAGGAGTGTGGGGGGTTTGGGACACACCTGGTGTGACTGCTGGGGTTTGTGTTTGTAGTGTGGGTTGTTTGTTTCCATAGCAAAGGGCTTGGGTGCCTCACTATGCTTTTCATATAAGCTGCTCTTAAATGCAGCACTCGGTGAGTTGAGGAATTATTTTCCCAATCACGCTGCGAATGGGCAAACGGGGACATGAGATGAATTCATCTGTTGGGCCAACCACTAAAGTTACTAAGTTATAACTCACATTAAGTTATTAAGTCCAAGCAGTGCTGGGAGTATTCCAGAATTATAACCCTTCTTCTCTACTCTAGTCAGCAGAACAAATTCCCAAGCAACAGGAGGAAGAGGATTTGGAATAGAAATAATTTCTGAACACAGGTGCAGCATAAGAGGCCCCACTGCAGGTCACAAACCGGGTTAGATCCTGTCAGCACAGAGTACTGTGACCTCCAGCAGACCTTTGTAACCTGTTCTGATGGATGCTCCTCTTTTCCTAGCATCTTTCAGAATCAAATGTAGTACCTGGCTCCAGGAGTGGTTATGGATTACAGGGCCAGGCCGTGAGGGGCCACTGCAGGATGTAGGGATGCTGAACAAGTGTTGTGGGAGGACACTCAGTGACTTGGCTGCACCATGATGCTTCTTCCCCTGAAGGTTTTGACACTCAATTGCCCAACTTGGCCTGTTCATCTCCCAAATGCTTTGTGGGTTCATTTGAACAGCAGTTTTTAGGAGGCAGGCTTACATTTTCATGTGCGTTCTGCGAAGCTGTAGCAAATAATCCAGCAGGCCTACAGGAATAACTTTGTTTTCTCTTCCTGCACGGGTAGTTACTCACAGCCCATGTATAACAAGCAAGCCAGCATCAACTCTATGCAGAAGACATCAGACCAAGAAATTCGAGGAACAAAAGAGGCCCTCATTCAGGACTTGGAAAAGAAACTCCGATGCAAAGACAGCCTTCTCCAGAACGGCAACCAGGTAAGGGACTAAAGAGCTCTCAGCAGTGCAAGCAAGGATGCAGAGGTTCCTTCTCGTACCCCGGAGGCTGGAGCCTCCCAGCTTGCTGCCAAACACCTTTACTCAGAACTTCAACAGGTCCCATGAGAGCAAAAGCCATTTATGACCAGAATATTCTTTCAATGTTAAAGAAAAAGGAACATGTTTAGAGCTGTGATACAAATTTGAACTCTCTTCTGGGGATCCTGCTGAACATCACATCCACAGACAATTAAAAACCCAAGGAGAATGCCTCAGTTTTCTAGACATGACTACAGCTTGGTTTTCAACACTGAGGTTAATAAACCTCTCAAAATCTTTAGAACCTGAGGGAAAATTGGAATATTTGAAAGTTCATTCTAAGGACCATCACAAAATAGGGTAATTATTTTCTTTTTATATGAACAACAATAAATGAAAGAAATTACATGAGCTTTTATCATAAAGTCTGTCTCCTATTAGAAGGCCTCTTAGTCTCAGTACTTATTTATGTATTTATTCTGCAGAGGGTCACAGTGGAATCCTCTTTGCCAGGAAATCCAAATCTAGGAGGTAAATGTGCTTACCAGTAGGGAAGCCCATTGCAGCAAGCTAGAGCAGGCAGGTTTCTAACGTGGGAATCTCTCTTCTGACTGGAGGCAGACTGGTAAAAGCCCAGTGTTTAGTTTCCATCTTCTTTCCCCTGAAGTAGAAAGGAGTATTTTCATTATCATCAGTGAGAACAGGTTTGTGTCATATATGTAATTTTAAATACTGATGGGCAAACAAATAGGTCAAATCTGACTTAATATGCCCGTAACAGGAATGTCCTATGTGCTGTAAGAAAGCTTGTCATAGCAAGTCAGCTTTTCTTCCCATAGGAAGCCAGGCTAAAAATAAGGCTTATGCAATCACCACTGTGTCCTCCTCCCCTTGTCGTCCAGCAGCGTCTGAGCCAACTGGCCAATCTCAGCCACACTTGATACACGCGTAAGGACCTCAGGGATATTCAGTTCTCACAGGTTTTGCTAAAGGTCTCATGCTCTCTTCTAAAGAAAAGTCCCACAAGGCTCCCAAACCTTTCCCCACCCAGCAGTAGACACGTGTATGTCTGTATGCAGTAGAGATTCAGTCAGAGCCTATTCTCGTGTCCCAAATCCAAACCTGAGTTAAACTTTGAGGGCAGCGAAGTGCCAGGTGTTCTGGTGCTCAGGGCAGTGACATACTTTTCTGAAGTAACCCAGCTGACAGAGCTTGAATTTAACTCTGCTCGTTTTGGTCCGTGTGGGCCACATCCAGGTTGTAGGGACTTACTGTGTCACTCCTGAAACGTGTCCTTGCCTCTTCTCCAGACAGCTCACAGCATGTCACCCTGCAGATGTGCTGGCATAAACCTCCCCAGTGCTTTCAGGGCTAGGGGTGCTCCCCTCTGGCTGTGCCTGCTTCTGGTGTGGCTCTTGCTTTTTTGGGAGCAGCCATCATGCCTCTAGGTCCACAGCTGAATGACTTGGGAAGTTTTCCCAGCCCCAACAGAAAGGTACCCTGGGACTTACTCTGGCTTCTGAGGATGATGCCATCAGCTACCCATAAATAATCCCAGCAGAGAAAGAGGAGGAGTGGAAGGCCACAGATGGTATTAGGGAGGCTTTGATGAACAGGCAGTTTAATCTTTTGTGCATTTCAGTGCTGTATATATTGAGGCTGACTTCAGTTGGCATCACGGACTGCAAACCCTCTGGGCCAGACGTGGGGCTTCTGGTCAGCTCCTGCTTCCATTGACAACATCCTGAATTTGTGGCGTGTTAATGTGCTCTAACAAGCTGATCTGAAATAGTAAATGGACTTCTGACTAGAATCCCTCTCCACTCTGCTTTCAGCGATTGACCTATGAAGAAAGAATGGCTCGCAGGCTGCTCGGACCAGTAAATGCTGCCTCTGTGCTGGACTCACAGGGCGAAGACAACGTGCAGAATGCACAGGTAACTGGGGACCTGTTAGAGCAAGGATTTCCTGGTGATTGTGCTGTGACCTGCTTGTACCTGAATGGGGCAGGGATGGGGTTTATTTGGTGCCAGTGCAGGTGAGGGAATGGCTCTCAGTGGGAGGGTTCTGCATGGCAGCAGTTTGAGGTTTGTGCAGGGTGATGGCAGAGGGGGAAAATTTAAGCACCATTCCTTTACTGGGCCTGATCTGTAGGAATGATCTCTCCAGGGAGGAATTGCAACAGCTGCTGCAGAGCACAGTACCCACTGCCTGTGACAGGCAGGGAGCAGCACCATGAGGGATCCAGGTACCCACTCCCAACAGCCTGAGTGCAGGCTTGGCCAGGACAACAAGATTCACACCTGTCACTGTTCAGAATAAGTGACATTGGCTTCAAGAGGTCATGGCCTTGGGCTGGGATTGGTTGGGTTTTAGCCCTTACAGGGGGCTGCAACAATTAAGAGAATGCGAAGCAGTTATTTCAGCGGTCCACATGCTGATAGACAAGAATCTATTAGTACTGGCATTTTCCAAAGTGTTTTAGTTGGAGACTTGCACCATCCATTGGTTATTCAGGCCACTTAGGTGCTCTCTTTGGCACTCCTGTGTTCAAAGTTAGTGGAAATGTCCATGGTGTGGCACTGGGTACCTGTGCAGGGAAGAAAACACCCCTCCTGCTGCAGGCAGTAGAGAGCCAGGAGCTGGCACACACCTGCCAAAGTGCACTCAGAAAAACTCCTCCATGGAACAGACACCAAGATCACAGCAAAGGACGAATGCACAGTTTGAGCTCTTTCTCCCCAACAATCACCTGGCAAGAGAAGGAAAGAAGGGAAAATTATTAATGTCAAAGAGCAAGGGAAGCCTCATCTTTTGCAGAGAACAATGAAATACTCAGTCAAAACAGGATGAGTAACAACTTTTCAGCATGTGTGAAATGCTGCTTTAAAAAAAAAACATTGCCAGCAGAGATTGGCTTATGTTTGGGACATGTTCACTTTTATTTCTGAATGATGTAGTCACTGATTCATTCAGCCTCCTGATTCCTCAGGAACTTAACTCAGTCAGTCCATGTAACAGGTTATTAGAATCATCAGCAACTTCACCACTACAGCACCATTTCACAGGACAAGAAGAACTGTACAGGACTTGTGTAAATGAGCAGATACAGGCAATTTCCTTTGGACTCCACATTGAACTCAGCCCAGCAAAACCCTCATTCGTGTAATATTTCCCCTGAACTTGAAACTGCCTCCATGCTTGAAGTTTAAACCCAGGCTTAAAAGTTCCACAGGTCTGGGCTGCTGAGCACAGAACCAAACACTGGAATGGCTCAATGCAAACACTCCAGAAATTTCCGTGCAGCGTTTGCTCTTTCTGACTCCATTGCTAAAATGAGTCGCTGGCACTAAACTCTGTCGCGTTTTCCAAACATCCAAGCTCCTAACAGGAATCAATCCTGGGTACTTTAGCAGATTTAGTCATGTGGTTGCAGAGTTGTCAGCAAGCTTAGTTGGTGCTGTGATCTAGAAAGAAAAGTATTTTCCAGCTCAGCATGTGTCCATCGCTGTTGGTACCATATTTAAGTGGGCACAATACAAGGCTCTTGCCAGCGATTCCACTTCTATTCCTGCTGTGGAGAAGGACACTCTGTCCTTAACTCTCAGTTTAGATATTGCCAGGAGTCCTGCTCCCCTCTAACAAAGGTTATGGGCTGGCAGAAAGCTTTGTGTGCCAGACAAAGTTGCTGCACCCATCACCTGGGCAGCAATGAGACCTTCTGCCATGGCAAAGCCTATGCTGAACACAGAGTGTGTCAGGTCCTCATGCAAGTTCTTCTACCTCCTGTCCCAATGACTTCTGAAGTAGATTCATTTTGTTTTTAAGCAGCAGTCAGGATACGAACTTAAAATGGCTTCTCATTCAGTCTACAGATAAATCTTTCTAAGTGAACTCATCTCTCCTCTTTCTCTTCCCAAGCACCAGAATGCAGAAAACATCAGGCTGCAGGTTCCTACAACACATGTAAGGTAATGCATAAATGTGTGCTGTGCTATTCTTCAAGATCTTATTTCAAACATTTCTAGACAGTGTTGGTTTAATGTCACTACTTATCTCTTTTGCTAAAGTAGTAATTACTAAATTCACTCATTTTTGACTATAATGCTACCATTTGTGGATGGGTGATGATGCCTATGATCTTAATCCAGTGAATTCTAAGCATAGCACTAGAGGCTTAAAAACTCCATGCACCTTGGGAAAATATTCTTTGTATTCTAGAAGATTAATTTCTAGTCAAAGAAATAGAGATATTTAAATGAATATAAATGATGAAAATGAAACACAGCCTACATTTCTCTTGTCAATTCTTTTGGATATTAGGCCATAATGAAGGTTATGCTTCTGTGTCAAATTGAGCAACATGAGCAAGAGAAGTGGCTGATCAAAAGTTATGATTTACAGCTGAAAAACCAACCAGAACCGTCGTGTTGGATTCCTACGCGTGTTGAGGGACTCCAGCTGCAATCACAGCTTCAACGTCATTCGTGCTGTGGTGGCTTTTACACAATTTACTGTCCCTGTCCCCTTTTCAGGAGCAGACCATCCTCAAGAGGCGACGATCGTGGACATGACTCAATCCAGGAGAAGTTTTTTCAGCCACGTTTCACACAAGTGCCTGAAGATGTAGTGATTGAGGAGGGGCGGTTCTGCAGGCTGGACTTCAAAGTAATGCCAACCTCTCCCTTCCAATTCCACTGCCAACCTCTCCCTTCCAATTCCATTCCCTCTTGGGGTGTGGGGCATGGAGAGAGGTCTCTGCAGTGCCTGTGCACTTTAATAAGCCAGAGCACTAAAGGCAGATGGTTCAGGGTCTCCCCAGGCCATGGAAACCAAGAAATAGGAGATGGTTAAATATTTCAGCATTTTCCCTTGAAAATGTAAATGGAATTAGCTGCATAAGAAAGTGGTTAAAGCTGATAGTGGTAAATACAGACCACTACAGAATGTCTCTAGACCTTCTTGGGAAGAATGAATATTAATGCCCTGCTGAAAAAAGGCTTTTTGTCAGGGAACTTTGTGCTTTGCACAGGGACTCCACTACTTCAGTGGACACATATCCAGCGAGGTCTGTGTAGGACTCACCTCCCTTTAATGAGTCTTCCTGTGGTAACTGTGCCCTTGCTGGAGCAGACAAGCAAGGAAATGCCCTAAATACAAACAAAACTCGAGAATGGCTTGAAACTGCATGGCAGCTGTACCAACCCTGGGTAACAAAGGACCCTGCTCTCCCTCACAGGCTTGGGTTTTCCTAATGACTTTCACTCTCTTTACTTCAGTAAACTCTGGCCAGACTTACACATGACCTTTAGCCACCTTTCTGCAAGTTGCCTACACTTCTGAGTGCCGTGGGGAGCCTGGAGCACGCCTGCAGGACAGCTGACTTACAGCCCTTATCAGTTATGGGTGTGAGCACTGCTGCAGTGATAGCTGTGGGAATGAAAGGCTGAACCCACAATGAGCATCTTGGGCCTAATCAAAGCCACCCTGCAAGAAGGGAACAACAGGGGGTTGCAGGAACAGCATCTACTGTCTTGTAGCTAAAGCTCATCTTTTCACTGCACTCCATGAGCAAAATCACATTAGTATTCAAAACTAGGCAATTTTGCAGTAGAATCATGGTTTGATCACCCATCAGCATCAAATTCCCTGTAGTATTGGAGGGATTTTATTATCTTACAGGTGTTTAATTCTTCACTGTTCTCCTCTCCCTCACAGGTTAGTGGGCTCCCAACCCCAGATGTGATGTGGTACCAGAATGGAAGGATGGTTCATCAGGATCAGTTCCATAAAATGATAGTGTCAGAAAAGGGATTCCACTCGTTTATTTTTGAAGCAGTCAAATCAGCTGATGCGGGGACGTACGAATGTGTGGCTGTCAACCGTGCAGGAGAAGCGTCTTTCACAGTAAAAGTGGAAGTGATTGGTAAGGCTGAGAGCACTGATAATTCCCTGGCCACACAGGGAAAGTCTCAGTAATCTGATGCTTTGTTCTCTGTGTTTGGGACATTAAACTGAGAAGAAGCACAGATAGCACTCCACATATTCAGGCTCAAACAATAAAAACCAACTTACCTTTTCCAAGACTATTTTAATAACTACATCTAGGATGCTATATTTCTTCAAACCACTTCTATCAGGATATCTAGATATAGTGAGATGTCCAGAATTTAATTTAATTAATGTTATTAATTTTCCAGGATTGATAACATATGTTATTGACTCTCCTTCTAAAGTGGACTGTGTTTACTACGCCCTCATGCTCCTGGGAATTGCCTGCAGGCTAAGGAGATGCAGTGAGGAACACGTGTCCTCCTGAATTTAGCATCCTGAAATCTTAAAAAAGCAAGTATGACACGAGCATTCCACGCCTCCAGTAACTCCTCCTTATCTCTACTCTCTAATCTAGCAAAAGAACATCACATGCCTCCAACTTTCATCTTCAAGCCACAAAGCAAAAAGGTTTTTGAAGGAGACACAGCCAGACTGGAATGCCAGATCTCTGCCATCCCAACACCTCGGATTTACTGGAAAAGAAACAACGAAATGGTACAATATAATACAGACCGAATAAGGTATCCTACTGATGAGTTGGCCATTGGTGTGTTAGAAAACAGCAACCAGTGTTTGTTAAATCAAATGTAAATAGGCTGGTCTCTAAAAGCAGCCAGCTGGAAAGCTGGATCTGCCCCTTGTGTGTGGCACAGGGGGCACGGTGCTGAGAGCTTTGTTTCCAGGGCACAGAGGGAGAGATGTGCCCAGATGCTCTGGATGCCAGCAGCAGTAGAGGGCCCATGGAGAAGCACAGCTTTAGGGCTGAAATGTGTAGTGTGGGGCTACACACCTGCATGGTGCCAGGATATGAATCACTGGTGGCTCTAACACAAATGCAGCGTTCGTGTCTGAACAGTTTGCAGTGCCCTGCAAGAGTTGTTCTGGGGCTTTCTCAGCTCCTCTGCATGTAAACTGACTGTGATTTCTCTCCTTCCCCCTCGAAGCACTTAGACATAAAAAACCTTCATTTTTCAGCTTGCTTCATGACAATACTGGAAGGATTTGCCTCCTGATCCATAATGCAGACAAGAAGGATGCTGGCTGGTACACCGTGTCTGCTGTCAACGGGGCAGGGGTGGCCACGTGCCACGCCAGGCTAGAGGTTGCAAGTAAGTACCAGGTCCCAGCACCACAGAAAGTGCACTTGTATTCAGAACTGGCCCTCAAGATTAACCTCATGAAGTTCAGCCTGCTGGGAGGATTTATTTCCTAGACAAAAAGTAACTATCCTGGGAAAAGCTCTTTTGTGTAGTAACAGGACACTGTGGTGTGTCCTTTGCACTGTTTAAAGACTACAATTTCCCTGACACCAAGCAAGGGGGCCAATATAAATCTCTGGTGTCTGAGATATGGGTTTGCCTGCTAAATGCTTCCCGAGGGTTTGCTGGTTTATATTGCAGATAAAAAGCAATGGGGTTGCTCTTCCATGGGTCTTTCTACACTCTGGGAAGGTACTGAAAGAGGCTTTTTCTCTCTCTTCCAGCACACGCGAATAAGCCACTTCCAGCCCCAAAGCAGTTACGGGTTCGACCAACCTTTAGCAAGTACTTGGCACTTAATGGAAGAGGACTGGATGTGAAACAAGCTTTCTCACCAGAAGGGGAGTTTCAGCGTTTGGCTGAGCAGTCTGGACTGTATGAAAGTGATGAACTTTAACTGGAAATGGAGAGGAAAACCTCACACCTATAAGAGACAGTTACAACATAGATGCAGTTAACTGGTGATTGCTCTGATTAGCAAAATACCTACTTACGTATTTTTACCTTGACTCTTGCACATTCAGCTGTTCCCGTTTTACCATGTTAGGTTTTATTTATATGGTTTGGTGACTGTAAACATTAACTGAGTATTGCATTTTAACTAGAAAGTCTAAGAAAGCAGGTTAATTAGTTTTTTCAAGTGTGGGTGGTCTTAGTTCCACCTGTGCTTGGTTACATGCTAAGGTAGCTTGGTTTGTACTGCTTCTCTAATATCACTCGTGATAATATCAGAAGTCTGTACTGTCTGAATACTAAAACCAAATAGCTTAGAGTGTTTTTATGAGAATAAATTAGAGGCAAATAAAATTTTAAGTAGCCGACATCAGCTGTGACTCTTCCTTGCTTGATCTGTTAAAAGCAGATTTTGAATGTCTGGCATCAGCTGCAGCCTGGGAAAGAGGGATTCTTACCCTCCTAAGCCTTCCACTTGTCCCCTGCCCTGTCCCCTCCCACTGTCATTTGTCACCTGACATCTATAAGATATTTAGCATAAACTAAATGCCGACACCCTATTAACACTAAACCATGCCAGTGAGGCAACATCAATATTTCTTCTCCTTGCACACTTGACCCAAAAGCTGCCCTCTATAGTATGAATCATTAAGGCTATCATGTTTGCGCTCCTTTAATCAAGGAGCGGTTGCAACTCATCTTGCTGTTGACTCTCAACAAGCTGTTGATTTGAGTCACCCAAGTGGTTTGTGTGCTGCTGTTCACAGACACCTTGTTCAAAACAGTGTTAAATACCATGGACTATGATTTTGACAAACTCCAAACAATCAAAACTGGAGACTTTTCAACTGCACTTACTGTAAGAAAATTGGTGGGGGTTGATCTAGCCTGAAGTCCTCATCAAGGTCAGCAAACCTCTCAAGCATCTTCCAGAACAGAAAAAATGAGGCCTCAGCTTCACCCTGCACTGCTGTACCATTAAATAACCCCCCAAATCTGAACTGCATAGCAATGACTATCAAATTTCCAACAGAATCCTGCAGCTCTACCACCACACTTCTCCTCTGGGCTGCCCAAGCGATTAAGCACACTGAGAGAAGTCCCCTGTTGCACACTTGAAGATGGAGCTGATCAGAGGCAGACCAGTACCTGGTTTGCCCATAGGCTCCACTGGAAGGTTGGAAAGTCTGCATCATTTCTCTGAGAGATGTCTCTACACACAAGTCATGGAATAACTGAGGTGACTCCCACTCTTTACCAGCAATCACTGTATCAGCTGTATCTCATTGAGTACTCCTTACTCCACACATCATCCACCCAGAAATGTCCCTGCAGTGGAAATGGCTCCCAATTCCCAGCAGCACGACTTAGTGACAACTGGAAATGGCAGAGCAAGGTTAGAAGCTGTTGTCACCCTCTAAATTCAGCCTCTGAGCATCCCCTCCTTGCCCCTCCTCTCCAGTGACGTTCAGTGTGGTGAGCACAGACATGCTTCTTGAGCAAAGTCATGTCCCACCCCTGCCTGGAGCCCTCCTCTTTGAGAGCTGATTTCTGGAGGGCAAGGCTCTCCTTGTAAATGTGTTTTCTCAGAGAGCAAACAAGTGAAGAAGCTTCCAGTGTTAGTTCAGAGCAATCTTGTGTCGTGGTTCCCTGAAAAACCATGTGCTAAACGTTGTGCTTTCAGCTCAAGAAAGGCAAACAGCTTCTTCAAATGCATTTGGAGAAGTTCTGGGTACAAACAATAACAATACTTCCGAATAATCATCTTAGGAAAACAACAGGCCAGCTAATTGCTGTGTCATACACCCAATATGAGGCTTGGTCTGGAAAAAGGCTTCAATAAAAAACGTTTTCATGGTTTGCAAAGGGTTCCCTGTTGGATGGACTCTGCTGGGACAAACGCTATCACAGCACAGCATTAACCCTCCCAAACAGCAACAGCCATATTTACTACAAGAATTTGCTGTTGGGAGTAGCCCAGGTCCACCAGCTGAAAGGAGGCAACACCACCTGTTCCATCTACACTTATTTCCACACTCTTTTAGCATACTTACAGCAAATGTCATTATTGAGCTGAAGACAGGTCTGACTTCAGTCCAAGGAATCAATCTGAGCAAGTAATCCTGCCTGAGCACAAAAGTGTTTCTGACAATGCCAGGATTCCACAGTCAGTAACAGCCATGAGTGCAATTAGCTGAGCTTTTCTCTTGCTTGCATTGAGATAAACCATGGATTTGTTTTTGTGCCAACATTAAAGATGGTATTTGGCATGGGAAATCCATAGCAGAGAGACAGGAAGAACTGGAAACAGCGAGCCCAGCTGAGCGGAAGCACATGTTAGCCTTCCTATCTCCTCTGTCATCTCTGGAGAAATCAATTACAGGAGGCCTGAATTTAAATCACATATTTATAAATTGGAATCAGGCAAAAATACTCTGGAAATGCTCTGCTTCACACACTTAATTTAGCACTGATTTAACACAATGAGAGACCATGTGAAGATGCCTAAGCAACAATGAACTATGTAAACCAGAGATATTTCATTTAAGATAATGAAATAAGGTTTTAAAGTAATAAACTGCCTGGCCCATGTTGGGTGAAATCCAGATTCATAAGCAATTGCTGTTTTGTGAAGGTACTGAGCAACTAAATAAAGGGACTGGGTATATCTGGAGGCTGTATATCTCATGAGTGCTTCATGTAGAGAAAAATGTTATTTCAAGGTCTGTCTTCGGTGGTCAGTTGTGAATACAGAAGAACACAGGAACTAACAAGGATTACAAAATAAAAGTTCAGGCATACACCAGTTCGGGTTCCATAAGCTGAACTGCTTTGTTTTCCCATTTCTGAGAGAAGGAAATACATCTCAGCCTTCTCATTATCCCCATGGAACTGGGATCTATGGGCTGGTACAGCAGTGGAGGATACGTCTTCACCTAAATCAAAGCAGGACAGAGTGGAGAAGTTGAGGTTTCTCAGCTGGATCTCTAGAGGAACCAGAGCTGCATTAATTGTACCTGTATTTGTATTTCATAGACATAAAAGTATATGTACTTCTCAAGATATAATGCTAATGTAAACCTCTTCTGGGTAATCAGGTGAGCTCTTACCTTTACTATGTGTGAAATCCAATTTACTGAGGCATGATGCTTCCATAAAGACACAAGGAAAGGCTGGACACCTCAGGCATGTGCAGCCACTTTTCCCCAGGTAGCAGCTGGCAAGACAGTAATTCATTAAAAATCCAGAAATCTGTTTAGTTCAGGGAGCAGACGCAGACCTGTCCTTCCCATTTTTTGGCAATAGTTGGTGTCTGGTCTGTACACTGGCTGCTGCTGGCTGTTGGAAAAGATTTCTTAGCCTTTTGCAAGGTCAAACATTGGAAAATTAAGGCCTGAGATGATTCAGAGGGATTAACCAGCCCCCAATTCTTCCCTGACACCGAGGGTGCTCTCAGCTCCTCACACATCTCCCACGTGAAGTCCATCAGATCAGTCACACCTCGTGATTGATTCCTGTATCCTTGCCAAGTCACGTGCTGCCTCTTTGTCATTGCATCCATAGTCCAGGAAGCTACAAAGACAGTAAAAGTGAGACAGAAATGTTTCAGAAGTGCCTGGAACTGGCTCTGTTTGCTGCTCTGGCGGTGAGTTACCCCTCAACTTTCAACTCTGTGTTTGCCAGCCTAGGCCAAAGAGGCAACGAGGCAGAAGAGCCTCAATCTGTGCCTGGTTAGACTCAGTCTAACCTGTCCTACCCTGAAGAGGCTGCACAGAGCAGGGTCCAGCACACAAACCCCTTTCTGGCCTTGCTGTGGCTCTGTGTCCTCCCTCCATTATCCACCCTGTTTACTTTAGCATTAATCCTGGCAGAGCGGGGAGGTGCTGGAGCACGGCAGAGCTGACACAGTAAAGCTGGAACGTGTGTGGCGTGTGGCACAGCACAAGCCCAGCACTGCCACAATTACAAAAGGTTTGGCCAGTAAGGTCTCATACATACAGCTTATGACAAAACATCTAAAAAAGCTCAGGTTCTTCAAATCTAACCAAGGGCCTTTTGAAGTCAATCCAGTCTTTCCTGTGCAAAATGACAGCCTGGAGAGAGGGCAGGGAGTTGGACTGGAGTCTCACTGGCTTCTGCTTTCATTCAAGATCCATCCTTGCCCTTGCTTCCAACATCTACTGCACTGCAGAAGTGTCCCTGCTAAAGGAAGAGCTGCTGGCAGGGAAAAATTCAGCACCTTGCAAGTATTCTGTGAGAAATTTGTTGGTTCTCACACGAACAGGCAAGACAGTTTTCTAAACATCTTGCAGGTGTTGTTCGTATGTAGAGTTGTTATGAATCTAAGTAGAAATATTTTGAAAATGGGTGTCGTGCAGTCCAACCAGTCGCTTGGAGAGGTGGTTGGACCAGAGACCAATGATCTTTTGCCATATACCCATGTGAGGGTTATATAAATCCTGCCTGTAATTAAATAAATAATTCACTTTCTCTCAGTCTTTTCTCCAACTTGGACCTTCGTTTTTCCTTGCCATCCGTGTTGCAACAGTGACAGCTGGCTGATGCCCATGTAAATCCAGACTTCTATTTCCTTGCATTCTGGTAAGTCCCTCACAACAACATGCTGTAAACATGCTGTCAACATCT
Source organism: Oreocharis arfaki (assembly GCA_013398015.1). Taxonomy (NCBI): domain Eukaryota; kingdom Metazoa; phylum Chordata; class Aves; order Passeriformes; family Paramythiidae; genus Oreocharis; species Oreocharis arfaki. Next base: position 1,340,487 of record VZRR01012079.1, read on the forward strand.
TCTTTCCTTGGATAAAAGTATTGGCTTGTATTTCCTTTCTCTGTACTCAGGAATCACAGTGTTCCTAAGCACAGCAGAAATGCTCACTTTTACCTTTTCATGGGTCAGTTGCAAAGGTGGAGCTGAAAAGGACAATTCTGTTTATAAAATTCCAGAGGAGTTTAAAATTACCTCCCCCTCGTGAACATGGGTCACGCAAATTCCAAGCTCATCTAAAAAAAATTCTGCACGTGGGCAGCTGTCTCCATTGGAGCAGCTGGGAAATCACCATGGGCAAAGAGCCTCCCTAAACTCAGCCTTTTCCTAGGCCCGGTATTAGCCAGGTATGACCTGTACAGACAGCCTGGCTGCAAGAGAGGAAGGCAGCCATAATTTTGTAGCCAAAACCTATGAAAAAAGTAGCTACTTCTTGGCTGTAGGAGAAGGCAAAATGTCCTGAACTCGATTCAGGACTGCCTTGGTGACAGGACACCTAATTTAATAGCTTTTTTTTTTTCCAAATACATCTGCTCAGCTCTGGGCAGAGAGTGCAAACTTCTCCAAAATTAGGGACTACCTTTGTTCCTAACCAGGTGCTCTGGGGCCAAACCAATGGAGAAAGTGATAAGGAAAAGGTAGGCTTTATTCTTTCCTATAGTCTTAGAAACTGCTAGTTGCATTTTGAATGTTGAAGAATACAAAACGAGTCACAGTTGCCTGCACTGGGACTTAAAAAAGCTATTTCTTCACAGGATACTATTTTTAACATCATAGGAAGTGCAAAAGCTAGACCTATAAATAAAGAAAAATCGCTAATTGTGCCAACAAAGTCAAATGAAAGCTTGTTCAGGCCAGGCCATACACTGCAACAGCAGGGTTGGCAGCAGGGTGAGATCAGCAAGTTTTAGCAATTGTATAAAGTTGTGAGCTGGACACTTGCCCAAATGTTAAACAGAACCAGATGTATGGAAAACAAACAAGTTTCACAGCAACCTATTGGGTCACAGGCTGTATCTACAGCAAGAAGAAATATTACTGCAACTTCCCTTTGCTTTGCTAAAAGGTTTCCAGCAGTCTTTGTTCCAGTTCCATAGCTGGGGTAAGGCTGTGCAAGTACTTCTACAACAGATTTTTTTTTAAAATCACTTCTACAAGATGCGAGGGAAAAGCCCCCAGGCTGGCTGTGAACTACTGCACAACAATCCCTGCCATCCCTCTCCACTCTGAAAAGAAATGTGTATTTCTATATCCTGTCTTTTTGGAAGGGCCAGAAGGAAAGTGCTTTCAGCCAGATGTGGAACATTTTCCCCCATGAATCTGCCTGTATCTTTTCCTGCAGGAGTGATTGTGTAGCTGGTGTCCCAGTCTGTCATGCTGGCTTGCTTTGGGACTTTTTTTGTTTTTTTAAATCCCTCTGGTGTTGAATTTGGAGTTATCAAAGCTACAGGAATGGAAGGAACCTCATCAAGGGTATCAAACCGCTGAGGACAGAGACTCAGTCCCAGCTCAGAGCGACATCTCCAGCGCAGCATTCCGGCAGTGTGGGAGAGACTGTTCCTGCAGATGTTGTTCCCATTCCCAGGCAGCTGCAATCCTTGCTGAAACCTCACAGAGTGACAACCCGAGAGACAGAAGAACAGCACAAAGTCAATGATTTTAAGGTATTTTAAGTGCTTTTATACTGGCTGACAACAGCTGCTCTCAGGGAGGGAATAATTTAGTAGAGCTTCAGGAAAGAGGGCACAGTAAAATGTCTGAGCTCAGCTGGTAACAGACTGTCCACACAGTTTAATTAAAACCAAAGTCCTCCCTCGCCCTTTTTTTTCTTCTATTTCTGAACAAGAGCAGCAGGACTGTCAATAAATGAACAAACAACCACTGCTTCTGGGTCTTTTCCCCGAACCTTTCAGGTGCTGTTCTGAGAAGAACTGCTCAGCCCTGCTGGAGCTCTGGGCAGGCACCGCTACAAATGCCGGGATGACATCAATTCCTCTGCCTTATTTCGGGCTGCTCTGAGACACGGCTGTGCGACCAAGGGAGCAGATCCCGAGTCCTGGCAGCATCCTGGACCTGCTCCCTCACATCCGCCCTCCCCTCCCCCGACCCTTTCTCCGCTCGTGCATCAGCTGCCGAGTTTAATGCTTATCTCTCAACAATTCCTATCCCAGGCATCTGCTACCTTCAGAGAAAAAAAAAAGAAAATAAAGTTAAGCTTTCAGGAAAAACCCCAAATCTCTTTTCCTTGGCTCAGGCGCTCACAGCTCTCGGCACCAGAGGGCGCTTCGCTTCATCCTGGCACGAGCCGGAATTCGGGAGCATCGCTTTTATTCCTCAATCCCTTTGTACCCGTAGCCTCAGAGACAAGTTATGTGCAGGCCAGAAGCTGTGCACTCCTAGGCAGTCACTGCTGATCGTTCACGGCTAGGACTCAGCTGCAGGAGGAAATAAAACACGTGTCCAGGCGCCGTCCGGACATGCCACGGGAAAGCCCGGGGCTGGCAGCAGGACGCAGCACCCGCTGCACCTCCCAGTCCCTGTCCCAGGCAAGCTCTGCTGCTGCACATCTCGGCTCCTGCATGACACACGGCCCCCAGCGCCACACAGTCTGAGAGAAATCCTACAAGGAGTTGTATTTTAAAGCCGATGTCCTGCATTATCACGCTACTACATGGGCTCCGTTCTCCGTGTCTAATCCCGGTGTGGAGGAGCAGGGTCACGGAGAAGGGAGCAGAGGCATTCAAAGGGTCCCAGGAAGAGAGCTCCAGCCCACCAGCACAGGCAGCGAGCACAAGGCGGCCCCTGCCAGGGGTCACTGATTTTGTGCTTTGGTCTCCCGGGCAAGCCAAGCCCTCTGCTCTCTTCTAAAGAGACCCGTTTTAAAAATGAAACCCCTCTTCCCTTCCCCTCCAAAGGTAGCTGTTGCCAGGCAGTACCCAGGGACACCTGTCCCAGAACACACAGGTCACTGATGATGTTTATCCTGATCACTCAGTAGCCTGACAGCAGGAAAGCAGGTGCGTGGCACCTTTGGCATCTCCAACCTTTCCTCCTCCTGGCAGCCCTCTCATGCAGAGCCTCGAAACCTTTGGACACAGTTCCTCTTCCAGAACTTCCCAAAAGAGCTTTCAAGCACTCCTCAACTTCACCCCACTCCTCTGGAGCACAGGACACCCTCTCCATACCCTGCCTGGCTTTTCCCTGCAAGCTCTGTGCCTTGCAGCAACACAAGGGCTCAGGCAAATCTGTTTGAAGAGGGAAAGCTTGGAATACTCCAGACTTGTGTGGTCTCAGAACTGGTTCTCCAGTGATAAAAGATTTTCCTAATATAACTGAGCTTTTTTTTTGCACCCTCAAAAAGATGCTTCTCCTCCATTTTAACTAAGTGTTCAATAGTTATTTTCCTCATTAAAATCTTAGTTCAATGCACATGGATTTGCAGCAGTTCCCACTAAATCACTGAGCCTATTTCTCTTTCTTCTTAGCATCCTGATCACAGCAAGCTTCATTGAATAAATAATGCAATTAAGGAAAAATGCAGGATTGTAGAATAGATCTGTAGGAACTTTGTTCATTCTTCAGGCCACTGTCCTAGGAATTTCTTTCCCCATTTTCAGAGAAAGGCCATGTGATCAGAGGGAAGGTTATTCTGTCCCAACCCAAAGAACATGCCCAAGGCTGCCTTCCATCTCCTCTCCCTCACTTGCTCCCTCGACTTCCTGGTTTCTCGTTCCCATTTACCTGCACTGCCACACATCCACAGGCACAGTCTTCACCTTCAGCAGTTCTTCCTCCCCTGCCACACCTTAGGCTGAAAAGAGGTGGATTTTCACAGAATACGACACAAGAGTCAGCTTGAAAGACCTTGATCACTTTTTCTATGAACTCACAGCAACATACCATGAAATAAAGCCTGTTTGGTTCAGAGCAAAAGCATCCTCTGGTGTGTGGAGCGGCGTGTGCAAGAGCAGCGCGTCCTGGGCACAAGCACAGCAGTAACTGCTGCGGTGCTGATCCCAGAGATGAGAGATCCTCATGGATATAGAGACACAATCAGTGTGCTCAGCTGAGGGTGAATTCACCGGCAGTGAATGAATTACCCCAGTGGTGGCTCCCTGCCCCACCTGCTCCCAACCCACTGCGGCTGGGGCAGGAAGGAGCCAGTCTCCCGGTCTCTACACATGCACCGCTGCCAGCAGGAGCTGAAGTCCAGCCAGGACCACGTTCCAAGCTGTCAGCCCAGGAGCTGCTGGGCCCCCCTCCCGCTGGCCCTGCCCCAGCACAGGTAGAACAAGGCTCCAGGGGATGCAGTTTCACACGAGCCACCCACCAGGGCAGACTGTGGAATTCAGGCCCACCTCACCAGCACCCTGGAGCTACAAACAGGAGCCGCAAAGGACTCAGCACTTGTTTTTGAGATGGCAGTGGAGGAGAAAGCATGATGAGAAACAAAGATGTAAGACAATAAAGGTTAAGGTACTTTTATTATAAAAGTCTATACAATGAGCACCAGACATAGCAATGCAATTATATCTGGTGTAGTTATATATATTCCATATCTATATATCCATATAGATATATAGGTTTTGCTTTTACCAAAGTAAAACTGTTATATCACAAAATGCCTAGTTCTACCATTTATTTATTGCTCAACAAGGATGGCACAAAACACACTCAGCATAACTGTTGCCATGCTTATCTACTATACTGAATAAACAGCCAAACACTGCATAACAAACACAAAGCAGCTGTTAATTCTGAATTGGAACCAGTCTGATCACTCACTCACTTATAAAAATATTGGAATCATATAGATTTAAGCATTATAAAGGAGGAATATATTATTTAAAACATTTAAATAGTGCATATTGACATTTTGCATGTGGTATATAAAACACAAACATTCATGTACAACACTATACAGTACACATTAGTTTCAATGTCTGGATACACCCGTGTCTGCAGACTGATAGAAAAGGAACTGAAGTGTACATTGCACAATGGAACTGAATAAAATTGGTAAATGGTCTCAAGACTAGTTTAACCTCATAATTCTCTAAGGTCCCAGATCCCTTTGCAGTTAAAAAAAAAACAAAAGGCATACCACCAGTGCTCAATAGTTTTAGTGCTTTTTTTTTTTTCTGAATTCCAGCATTACATGCCTACAAGCAGAGTAAAACAAACCAAGAAGTATTCTACAGTACACAAATGAAATCTGAGCACTAAAAATCCTACTTGCAACCTATTTCATATGCTTCATGACAGAACAGCAAGTCTCTGAGGTTATGTGTGAGCCATTTCTTACATTGTGAGAAAGTTCATTTTTGGTCTTTCATAAAGCAGAGTGAATCATTGCTATGTTGACATTAGCCAATCATAAAAACATGCAGTGAGAGTAGGTGCATGCAAAACATGGCCACAATCAAACTGATACACTGAAATTAAAAAAAAAACTGAGAAAGCACCAGCTGAAATTAACATTTTGATTTTGCCAGATCAGAAACAGCTGCGGATGGCTGCTGCAGAGCAAAGCTAGTCCCTAAAATCATCATTCAGCACAGCAGATGTGATACTCAAAACATTATTTAGTTTCAACTCTGAAGCTAAATCATGCAAGGCCCATAAACTGTTTTGCTTACATCGTAAGGGTTAGATAATGTATTTTTATTCTCCATCTGTAAAACAAAACCGTGATAAACAGCAGTAATCTCTCCACTCCAAACCGACGGTTCACCCTGTGGTGCATGTTAACTACACTGATTTTAGCCCTTGACACCATATTCATTTCAGGTACAGTGGGATTTTAACTGTCCTAAGCCAGCTCCTTTCTGTGGAGCCACGCAAGTCTGAGCGCCATCAGATTTCCCAAACACCAAAGTGTTCACTGTGCTCCTCAAATCTTCCAAAAGCGGAGATGCCATATCCAATTCAGCCCAAACACTACGTCAGCACTGGCTGATAAACAACAACCGAAAAAGGGATCAAATGAACGACAATGGCATGAGTCCTGTAGGCAGCATGTGACTGAACTTTTCAGTTTTCCAAGGTTTACAAGCCACTAAGAGAAGGTCACTTTCTGGTTTGTCCACTGTCATCGCTATCAAGGAGGAAACGTGACCGCTAATGAGCAAAATCCATAGACGTTAATTATTACTGTGTATAGGTGAAATTTAGGATACCAAAAATCAAAGTTGTTCCACAGCAGTCCTCTGAAAGGAATTACAGTCTGTTTAAGTGTTCCAGGAATTAAGAGCTGTACCCTTAATTTGCTGATTTATTTTTCCCCATAATAACAAAATAGGCAAGAGGAGTAGTTCGGTCTAGCATTACGGTATTAATAATTTCTTCAACAATGCAAAAGGTTGGTAATAACAAAAGTCTCAAAGTTCTTGAATGCTAAAGAAAAAAAAAGCTATGGTTGTTTTGGAACAGGATGGATGCATCAGGAATACAAAACTTTGATGGAAACTGTGTTTGCTAAAGTTGGATAGAGCAGTCTCAAACTCAGAAACCTTATTTGCTCTCTAGACAGGACCTACTTACCCTTCAAATATGTCCTAGTGGCACCACAGTAAAGTGCACAAACTGGATTCTTTCAACAGTGCATGACACATGAACACAAGCACCCAATAAGTACAGGGGTAGTATATGGAAACAGCATGTTACTCAACAGGTTGGAGGAATATAATTTAAATGGATTTTGAAGAATCTTGTTTGCTGATAAGGACTTCTAACAGCCTCAGTTTGGCTTTGATTTTCTTGTACTCCCTGTACTCATCCAGCATTGGGACCCGATCTTCTTTCTGTACGTTCCTGTAAAAACAAGAACATCAAAATTTCAACTAAATCCTCCATCCTGCAGCAAGCCAAACACAGAAGAAGCTACAGGCAGTTATTTTAGGGCAGATGAAAACATTATTGGCAGCTTGTTCACCAATAATGGACACAACATTATATTTTAGTTTATTGTAGTTAAAATTGCCAGGACTTGAAAAATAGAATTGAAAACCCAGCAGCACTTATTTATCACAACTGCTGCAGCACTGTGCAGTAATCATTGCCCTAAGCTCTCCTGGGAATTTTACTAACAGGATATGAAGAGTTTAATTTCAGATCCTGTGTACACATTACAGAAAAAGACAAATAAATTTAAGTCAACCTACATTTTTTACTGTATGTAGATTGACCCACAAACTGGCAGCAGAGCATTATTCTTACTGACTATATTAAATTAATCTATTAATATGATTAACCTCATTATTTGCCATTGAAGTCAAAAGCAGTTTTGTCCCAAATTCAGTAAGTGCATGATGAAGCCATGTGACTGGAATCTGTATGACCAGTGGTCCAGGAGTTTGTATTTTAGGAGAAATACAGGAGAAGGCACAGTCAAGTCAGAGCATTTGCCAGTCAAGAAAGTGACCTCTTAGGAGTGTTGTTAGTTTTGTTCATGAGGTGAGACACCTCGAAAATACAATGGGCAGCAATTCAATCTAATTCATGACAAAAATTCAAATAAGAAGCTTCAAAGAACTAAACAATATAGAGAAGAATAAAAATTATAAACCCCTTTACTGGTAAAGCAAATATCCACTCGACGCACTGGAACAAGGTGAAAATGGGCAAATTTCCCTGTCCTATGTTACAGAACAGGGATCATACAGGGGGTTTTTTAATAAAAAAATCATACTTTTTACTAAGTATTTTTAAATGCTATATTTTTAAATGGAACTCTTAAAAATACAAAGTTATCTCCCTCAGGAGATTATTCACAGCAGATCAAAACAGATCAGATTCCAGCTGACAACATTCAAAGTTGGAAAATACACTTGGCTACATAATGAGGCTGCAGGCCAGCATCTGGTTTTGTGCTGAACAAACCTTCCATTCTGCTGATAAAACTCCTCTTCAAATTCTCGTAATGTCTTACGTAGCTTCTTTTTCTCAGCTCTGGCTTTCCACAGTTGCTCCAATAATTCAGGCCTAAAAATTTCAAGTGAAAGAAAAATACTGTTGGCCATACAACAGAATTTAAATTCCTCAGAAACAACTGCACTAATAGTTTATTTGTCTGGCTCATAAGGAACATGCTGTCTGTTTCAAAGTGAAATACTGAGAACAAACTAGCAGTTAATAAAGGAGTATAAATTTTCTGCTGTCTACACAGCTCAAGTAAGGCTGAAGAAGGTTTAGAAGATATTGAATAATTCACTGAGTACAAAAAGATCTTAGTCAGACTTGGCAGAGCAAAAAACACTCATTCAATCCAAACATTTCCTGAGAAGTGCTGAACATGTCACTCCCTTCCACCCAACATCATAGATTTCGTATCATGACTCTAAGTACAATAATTACAACTACTATAATTAAATTATCCACTTAATTGTCCATACATAGAAGCAGCTCGGGTGCTGGAGAGCCTCAGGTCCCGGGTGAGTTTCTCTTGACCATCTTCAATATCAGACTCAGAGTTTTCAACTGGGCATAGGACGGGCTGTGTTTGGGCAGCAGTTTTTAAGATTTCATTTAGGTCTGTAGACAAACCATCACTTTCCTCCTCTTCTTCCTGAAAGTGAAAGCAGAAATTCAAAACAAATGTGACGTATTTCAGTTCCTTATTGCAAGTGCTGGGCAGTATTTTTATATGCACTGTACCTACCTTAATTTCTTCAAAAAAATGGGCAGTTTCACCTTCAATAATGGGCTGTAACATCTGCCCCCGCCTCTTGGTTGATGGTGATCCCTGCAAAAATGGAAGTTTGTTTCAAAATGTACAGTAAGACATCAAGTGCTGTTTGAAGCCAGAATTACGTTGAAGCCGCCCGTATTTCCTCTTTGAGATGTATAAAAGACTGCAAACATACTTACAGAGCACAAAAAAAATAACCACATAACTCAAAAAGTTCGGATACCCAAGGTATCCTTGACATTGAAGCAAATGTTGTAGCTTATAATTTATTAAAAATACTCCTTTTCAGACTTAAAACAAAAAAAATTTGCTCTCTCCATGTTTTGTAGAAGATTCATGAAGTGCAATGATAGCTCTGAATTTTGCATTTACTCTTGTTCCTCCCAAACCAAACCACAGTTACAGAGGCCAGAGCTGATTATCTCCTGCCAGGCATCCACTGGGAATAATCCTGCCAGGTTCTTTTTCCAGACCACTCTGAAGCCTCACAGTTGGAAGTGTGAAATCAGAGCTATCTACTGCCACCCCAGAGTCAAAATCCTTTGAACTCCAGCCTAAAGCAGGTGTCCCTGTGCTGTCCAGGTGCCTGTTGTACACATCCCATAATGTCCTGCTCATCCCTCATCCCCAGACAGCAGAAACAATTCCAACAGATGGTCTCTGGACAGGAGAAAGGTGAAACACAAAAGCCACACAGACAATGACCGGTCAAAAACTTTAGTTCATGAAAGGTAAATAGTCTCCTGCTTCTCTGGACGTTTCCATACAGGCTTCAGTGCATGTCATTAGTGTACCAGGACACAGTAAGAGGTATCTCATGGAATCAATTGTCATATAAACCAAAAAATCCATTACTGAAATACCTGGCACTGAATACAGCCTACCTAGAAGCTACCACGGAACAACACTTGGTAATAAGAGAGAGGTCCTCATGTCTTTTATAGGTTTCAAAAGCAAAGACCTGCGAAAAACATTTTACAAGTGTCGCCTATAGCACAGATTAGGAATCGTGTTACTGACAACTCTCCTGAATTTTAAACCCTTCTGGTGGGCTATCACCCATCCCTTTATTTCACAGCCAAAAAACCAGAATGACCATGGTACAGGTCACAAGGCTACCAAGAATGTAAAACCCATCTCAGCTGAAGAGTCAGATTTTTGAGGGGAGAGATGGGATAAAGCTCAACCAGTCCATAGCAAAAAGCTGTGACTCACCAGTCACAGAGAAACACATCAGTGCCTAAGAGCAACCTGTATTTATGACAGAGTTCAAAAAGGGATTCCAATATCAAAGCCCTTAAACTCACATATGACTGTGATGTAAATCACATTTTTCTTTAAAAGGAGCCACCAAAAAAAATGTACGTGCAAGAAAGGCAGAATCTTGACCTGGTCCCTTTATCTCCATGTACTCCAGCTTACAGGGGAGAGCTGAGAACCGTCAGTGACAATGTAAACAGAAGATTAAGTTCCTGCTGAGTAAGCCCAGCTACCTACGTCTGGGAAGAACTGTCTGTATGCAAAGAGATTATCTCCCATCAGCTATGCAGTCCCTTCCTTCCAAAAGGATCAGCAGCCAACATCAAAACAGGGATTTTGCAAGTCTGGGTCAGTATGCAAGGCTTGGATTATAGCTCATGCAGAAAAAAAGCAGCTGGCTGTCATTCCCCAATTGTTTTACAGGTACTATAAACAAGGTTACATCAATTTCCTTGCACAGTATGAAAACTTTTCTTCCTCATCTCTTACAAGACCACAGAGAGAGGATAGAAAATTCAGAAGGAAATGAAGTGAAAACACAATGAAAAAGCACAGATGTTGTATGGATGCTGCAGGTGCTGGTAGCATGTCTCTCTCTGGGGAAGCACGAAGGATGAAATGGTTCTGATGGCAATCCTGTCACTGAAGCCTCTGCTGACAGCAACCTGCACTGCAACTGGTGTTACTATTCTGGGGAGGACTAAAAGTACAGTATGTCCTGTGGATCCATACCTAGCACAGGCACTTGGGAACATCTCAGCCACAGCAAGTTAGCACAGCTCACTTACTTCCACAGAGAACCATTTGATTCCCGAGAGCCATCAAGGTCACAGACAGCTTGGAACTGCTCTGTTCTCAGCAGTAAATCAATCAAACGCCTCAAGCACAATGACAACAACATCTTATATCTTGTAGAAGAAAGATGTTTTATGGAATAGCGTTACTAGCTCTTCTAAAGGCACCCTAGCAGTTCAAAAGTGGGAAAATAAACAGAAATAGCATTTGTTTTACTCACAAGAATAGGAGTAATGCTTGCTCTAGTTAACATTTGTTTTACAAGTCTGTATCTGTCATAAAGTGGCTTCACAATATGTCTTTCTTCTCTAGTAACCTAAAGGCAGAGAAACCACAGAATTAATTATAAGGGTCACTCAATCACAGACAAGCAAACACAAAGCCGTGTGCTTCTCCTGCCAGGCCACCAACATTCCAGCTAGGAATGCAAAACTACCTTAAATTGTGTGTATGAATGGGGGTTTATGCAGATAAAAGGGAGTAAGTGGGTGCTTTTTCATTCTCTCTCACTTTAACACCCTGTATTTTTCAGGGAAAAGATTTAAACACTTCCTAAAAATTAGGGGAGCTTCAGCAGAGGCAAAACCTCTGTCTTTAAACATCAATGGAAAAGAGGAAAAAAAGGGACCAAGAACTGGGGAAAAAGATGTGTGCCTGGCAATGATGATGGTTCTACAGAAATGACAGGAAAAAAGAAAAAGATGAAACTGGAGGGGGGGGAGAACTGTCTTTTCATTTCTGTTTCTGTGAAATCCAGAATAACACTTCCGATCTCTTCCCAGGAAATTCAATAATCTTGTTTATTTTTCAGATGTCTCTTTGCCTCACACACATGTAAGGCACCAAATAACACTCATCACTTTGCACACTCCAATAACCTGCTGATTTCTGAAAAGGGGGCCTATTAATACATACTTTTGTCTTTTTTAAGAAGTCAATGCAGCAAGTTCCTCAGATGGCAACATGGAAGCCAATAGATACCTTTGTGTTTTGGAGAAGGAAAAAGAACAACCCCCACACCAGCATTAAATTCTGGTCTTACTTTTGCACAAGAGTTACTGCTGTCTATGCACACACTGACACAGTTTGAAGTAAAGCCAAGCATTACCGGCCGTCCATGTTGGCTTTCATAGTACAGGAGGCTCTTCTGGAGAGACGTTTTCTCTTCTACCAAATGGTCCTTTGTCATTTTCTATCAAGAATAATTAGCATTTAATCAAACAAAAGTCACTGCTGCCCGCTATACAGATGCCTAAGTCAAACTTAGCTTAGTTAATATCATACAACCCACCTTCCTCCACTTAAAGCTGTTCAATATCATCAGCACATACTTGGAAATATTTTAATAAAGAGCAAAGAAAATGTGGTTCATGTTGGTAATTTCTCCACAGAGTCCGAAATACAATGGCCTGGCAAAGGGCTGCTGGGCAGAGGCATCATTGTGTTGATAAAGTAGTATCTCAAGTGTCTGACAGTGTTCTATTTCCCCCTCTTATTCTCTTAGGAAGAGCCTATCCACAGCCTTATGCTTACCTTTATATCTTCTGGTAAACATCTCTCAACTCGTTTTTCCTTTAATCTCTTCAAAATGAGCTCAAGTGTAGCCTCCTTGGTGGGCTTCTTCTCTTTCTGCACAACCCGCATCTCATCTTCGTTTTCTTCATCCTCTTGGTCAAGAGAGGAACCAAAGCTTTTTGGAAGAGTGTTACTTCGTGGACGTGTTTGAGGTATGAATTCTCCATCTGAGCTCCTCTGCTTTGCATCTGAAATGAGAAAAATTGCTCAATCCAAAGGTTTAAAAGAAGTAACACTCTCAGTTTAACTGCAAATACAGAAACATAGCAATTTGCATAGGCTAAGTTCCTCTCCTAAAGAACTAAAGCCATAAGAATAATTTGATTTTTGAATAGTGCAGAATGTAGAAATGAAACCTTTTTAGTGTCATGTGGAATTTTACTGAATGACTTAGCCATTTCAGTCATGTAGATAATTCGTGTTTGTAGAAAACCAGAAACTGCAGCAATCTCTTACCTTTTATTTGTTTTCTCAATTTGGTAAGTTCAGTCATCCATTTTAAAACTTTTGGATTGGCTGCAATATCACTATAGGAGGGCTGAAAAAATACAAATAAACTATATTAAATATTAAAACAAACACACTAAATCTTGTTTATAAATACTTCTTTCAAGTTTGGTAATATTTGTGACAGTGAATGTGAACAGTTACATGGATTTCACTCAGTATCAGATCAGATCTCAATGCCAACATAAGGACAACACTTGTGAAAAAAAACCTGAAACAACTTCAGCAGTTGAACCAGAGAGTGGTAAGACACTTCTGCTTTTCCACACATCTCAGTTGAAATGCCCTCAGCCTCACAGCAGAACTGTCACTCTGTCCCCCTTTGGCTCTGGCATTCTGGCACATTTTGTAATAGTGCTGTTGCTCAGCTCACTTTTGCAGACAGCAGTGCATAACAAAATTCTTCTAATTTGTGAACACACAGTTTATTCAGTGATGAGATACAAGAGTCACTTAGCCCTCCCATGCAGTCCTTTATCCTGAGTAAAGGCAGAAGTGCTAACCTACCTTACTGTTCTTCTCTTTTTCAAACTGTTCCTCAAATTGCTTTATTTTTTTCTGTAATTTCTTGACAAGCTGATAAGGCGTCTTGTCTTCCCTTTTGTCATCTTTTGAGCTAAAAGATGCTCTTCGTGTTCTGTATAAAAATATGTTTTAAATGTCATTTAGATAATTAAATGAGTGCAAACAACATGTACATTTAAGCAAGGGATGAATAATTTCATTTTTTTCTCCAGCTCATAATCCATTCAAGTTTTCAGAGCTATTTACTCAAACTGCTTTGAGCTGCTGCCTTGTGTTATGCTATTTTGCTGTGATGTTATTTTTTCTCCCTAATGTCAGTAATACCCACAACAGAAAAACAGTACTTGAAATTCAAGTGTAATGTACCATTAATTGCCAACTTTCTGGTGCCTGGGCTATTTACCTAAGTTACTACATACTCAGTTGTTCTTCAAGTACTGGGCGCTGAATAAAGCCCAGGCTACAAAATACCACTGAACAATCCTTGGTAACTAAACAGCTCCACTTAACTGTCTTAGGCAAGTTAACAGGTACTTAGCTAAAAAACATCCACATCAATTGTTAGTCTTACTAATAAATTTCCTAAATTTTACTAATAGACTTAAAGAGTACGTGGTTCTGGTTTTATATCATCTTTCACACAGCTCCTTGACCTTCGCTGCTTCTGCAAAGCATTTTTGTTTCAAGATTGACGTGAGAATTTTCCAGAACACTTATTGGACAAGGTGCCTGAAAACATCCCTCAACACAGCCAGTGACATCTATGTAGTTCAAGATATTTGCAATACTAATCTAATAATCTGCTAGAGTAGATCCTTATTAGTTTCAGAATGAGGAGAACAGCTATTATCATCAGCACTTTTCTGCAGGTCAGTCTTCTACATCATTTTAACAGTATTTGTTAAATATCTTCTGTGGCTAATTGGAGAAAGCTTGCACAAGGATCTTTTTGCATCGATAAATCTGCCACACAGACATCTAGAAACTCTAAACTTGTTCTAATCTCCTCCTTCAGGTTTTCTCATTTTTATGAGATTATTTCTTCCCTAACAAGCATGACAATTCTTCTCAAATTCCCTTTCCCAGTAGCAGTAGCAGACAGTACAGGCCACGGATTATTTACAGTTTTGGAGAGTCACACTCCCCAGTTCATACAAACTACCTGCAGCTTGTTTAGTGACAACTCTAATAAACTAGGTTAAAAAAAAAGGAAGGAAAAAAAAAGCCAGAGCTTACATAAAATCACAGACCAGAGTCCAGTAAAGCCTGGTAAACAAAGGATATAAATACCACCTTCAGCCCAGGAAGTGTCATTACAGCAGGTTGTCCGAAGTCCTGACCAAATGCCAGGGAAAGCTCTGCAAGCATGTCCTATTTTTATCCTCCTTCCCTCAGCATCTGTCAGTGGCCACTTGAAGAGACACAATCCCACCCCAGATGAACCTCTGCTCTGACTCACTCCAGCAGTTCCTGGGCAGGCAGAGCAGCCAAATGGCCACACAATGCTACGTTTGACCTTGGTCTTCATTCAGATCGTGAAAACCTGAGGCATTCTTAAACAGCTATATTTTCATCCTGCCAGCAACATTTCCTGCCCATCAAATTGCATTAAAATACACACCTAACAAAAGAAAGTGCTTTGGATGAAGAATCTAACGTTTCTGGATCATGTAAGAAACGCTGGCTTTGCCCAAAATCCAAACTCCGATGTGACAATATGGGATGACAGTCCTCTTCCAATGGATGATTAGTCATCCTCCCAGCCTGTGGGGACAGCTGAGCTTCTCCAGATTCACTGTCCTCCTGCCAAGATTTGAAAGCAGGAAATGGATCTAGAAGATAAAAAAAAAAAAGACACAAAGTGGTACTTTTCTGTTAACAGAACTATAAACAAGAGTCAAAAGGAAACAAAAATGCGTACCCAATGCTTAGTCTTGTATGCTCTAGAGGATGTGGTGTCATACACAAAGTGAATAAAAACAGTGAAATACATCAGAAAGCTACAATTCTGTCATATAACTGAAAGAAAAAGGTACTGAAATGAAGTATGCACACTAGGATCCCTTTTTCAAAGTGTATCTTGGGAGTATGCATTTCTGAGCAGTTCAACAGTGTAAAAGCGCCTTATTTTTGTAGCAGAAATATAAAATAAGAATATGTTTATTGTCCATTGCAGTATTTTGCTGTGGAAGTTAGTTTTCATACCGTAGACGTGTACTTTGAAAGGTTGTGCTCTTGGTTTTTAAGAAGGTAGGCCTGACAGTACCTCTTTAGGTACAATGTAACCCTACTTAAGTCTTTTTCAAGGAGTGTTTTTGAGTTTTATGATAAAATCTATCTTGACACCACAGAGAAAAAGAGATTTCTTAATTTGTGGAAGGTGATTTTTAAGGAAGGAGATTCCAAAACAATAAATGCTTTCAAATCCCTATGAAAAGCTCCTTGCTAACATCCCTTTTAATTGTTGTCCATTTGACATGTTTTTCTTGCTGTCTAACAAAAAGCTGACATAGCCTTTCAAGTATTTTAATTTAAAATCCCACCCCCCTTTTCCTTTCAGAGTTGCCTGATTTTTTTCTAGTTCAAATCAGAAATTTGAAAACTGGGTTCAAAGTGTGCAGAACAACAATAAAACCCACAAAGTAATCTTTTAAAAAAAAATAACCCTTGTACCTGCTTTCCATTGCACATTTACTAAGTATGATTGGGAATTTTGTTTTTCAGCTGTGATCTTGCCTGTTTGCACAGTACAAGATACAAGAAGGGGACCTTTTTGAATCAGCAAAAAAACTGCAGATCAGAATATTCCCAAGATATAAGGGACAGCAGGTGAAGGGTTAGTTAGAAAGCAAACCATCGACTATCAAAAGGCAGATAACTGAACGTATGGCGAACCATACTTACCCTCCCCTTCTCTCTGCAGATGCATTGTTTTGAAATCAATGAGGGGGAAAGTGATAGGGCATGGCGCTAATAAAATGAAAAAGAATGGCAAAAATACTAAAGTGAACACACAGCACAGTCAGAACAAACTATACATAACATGTAAAGCAGGAAGATACAGTACCAGGGAAAAACATCCCATCTTTTGGACCAGGCCTTGAGCACCCTCAGCTTCCAAGCAATTCCCATGGCAGGTAAGGATGCTCAGTCCTCAGCCAATTCGAACTTTTTACTGGAAAGGTTTACAAAGAACTGGTACAGGAATAGTAAAGACTTATTGCAGTTTAATAAGAGACTCATGCATCCTCCCATGAACAAAAGGCAAGCTCCAATGTTTTTGCTCAGAGCTTGTAAATAATAGAGATGGTGGTGGTTCCCAAAAAGCAGGGAAAATGCAGAAAAAATACTCAGAAATATAAGTCAACCATTCTGCATTTTTGCCTTGGGCCAGCAAGAATTTGACATTGATTTTCAAGAACTTTGTTGCATACAGGCCTTTGAGCTTTCTATTAGATTGACTTTAATAACCCAAATCTTCCAACAGAATTTGGACTACTACAGATTTCTTAAGAAAGACACTCTACTTCAATGGAATGCCACAAGGACTTGCAGTGCCTTGGAAGGCTGAGTTCCTAATAACCATCTTAAACAGGACTGAAGAATAGTCAGCGTTCAAATACTTCACAATGAAATAACACCTCTTGCAAAGATCACTATTTAATACCAAGAAGTTATAAATCCATAAACAGATATGCTGCTTTACTTTAAAAACAAGGGTCATAAAGCTATTTGGGAAGTAAAATCAAAAGCAATTTCATGAGCAGATTTAAGGAAATAATGAAAATGGATGCCACAAACCTTCTGAGAATACATATTAGGTCATCTTAACACAAATAGAGGATGCAACAAAATGTAATTGTGCAAGTAAGCAACTAAACTGAATAAAACACCAAAAACATAAGCAGGATTTTTATGGGTTTTTTTTTAGCTTTACACTGTTCTTAACTTAGGCAACAAGAATGAAAACCTGGACTCAGTGTCTTTGGATGCCTGCAATTTGACTTCTCTGTGCCATGACATACTCTGAATGCGCAGTTTGCTAGGGCTCAAGACAACCAACCAGCAAATATTGTACAAAACTAATGAGCCAATCACAAGTTGCAAACCTCATTATTTGCAAAAGGGTTAAAAGGGAAGTGTGAACTCATGAAGGCAATTAATTTGCAAGACAGTCAACACCAGTGACAAGCTAATGATCAGTTATCACCACTTGAGCTTCAGGACAAAGCTGTACGTGCTGACAAGTGACAGCTCCAAGCTGCACTGTTACACTACACACATTCCAGCTTTATTTCCCTCATTTTAACATTTCCACCACTGCAACCAGAAGTTAAGTGCAGTGATTCCTTGTTACCAGTGTCTTGCTAACGTTTCACTGTGACACTTAAAGGCATCTCAAGGAACACCTGTCACTGGAAGAGCCTGTTGAAAGTTAAAACCTTGTCCCTGCACATTTCAGCTGCACTTCATCTATCAAGTTGTACTGCAAGTTTTCCAAACCAGAAACAAGTGGCCTGTGGCCATTGCACTGTCAGTGACAGCTCACAGTAGTCTGGCAGCTTAGATCACTTGCATTTTTTAAGGTGTGATGACTCCAAGTATCAACACCAGGCAGAGGAAACACGATATACGGAAGACATAAAAAAAGAAGTATTTTGAAAAGAAGATATTGACAAGAGTGTTTTGCTCTGGTTACAAAGGGCTTATGGTTGTTTTAAGTAAAACAAAAGTCTAAGCGGTTATTACCAGATATTTGAGCAATAAAATTCAGTCAAGTCACAAGCTCAGGGGATTGCTAAGCCTGGAAGGCAGTGAAGAATAAGGTAACAAACTAAGGAATCCTGTCTGAGAGAAAACTGTTAAAAGTTTGGGTTTTTTTCCTAAAACGCAAACCATGAAGGGAGAAGGGGGACAGAAATAATATCCATCTGCAACTTTAGCCTTTATTTGAAAATTCAGAGCTGCTTCAAGCTCTCCAATGACATGGGAGCCAAAAAAACCCGACAGATTTTTCAGAAAAACTGAAATATAAACTGCTTTGTTTGGCAGGTTAGTGATTTTAAGTCGAATTCAGGTAATCCAGCTAGCATTAGAACTTCAGTAGTTTACACTTAATAAAACAAACAAGACACAATGCAAATTTTAGCTAAATGATATAATTAGACAAAGTGTCTTTGAAGACTTGATGAGAGACTCGGGGTCATGGAACTTTAAAAACAATAAAAAACGAAACCAAAACAAGCCATCTAGAATGAAACTTGGACTCTTCTGCTTTCTTTCTTTAGTTTTTCCTTGGACTGTTTTTTTCCTTTTTTTTTTAAAGTCCTTAATTAAGTTGCAGATGGTTCTGAAACAAGATGAGACCTATGTCATGACTTGGTTGGTCTTACCATGTGTACAGGAACATACTGTTGTCTGCTGCTTCTGCTTTGTAAATCGTTTTATTTATCACTCCTCCCTAACTATATTGTGAGCTAAAGAGGGAAAATTACCTTCCCATTTGTCACCATCAGATACATTCTTCAGATCCAGATGTGGTACTTGGACACCCGGAGCTTCCTCGGGAACATTAACGCTGCCATCCCCCAACACCTCTGAATCAGTGTTTGCATTAAGGTCACAAGTCTTGCTACTTGACTCCTGTATTTAAATAACAGAACAATTTTATTATTACTTGGCAACTGGAAATCAGGTACCTAACCAGTTCCAGCACTTCCAGAAATTTTAAGGAAAAAAGAAATCTTTCCAAACTCAAGGAATTACAAATACACACAACCCTCAACAGCGGTCAATTATTTACATTACAAAATATTTCCTACATGAGATGCATAAATATAAACTTGCTGTGCTGCCCTAAGTTTCTGTGAAGTGACATGATCTGCAAGCCTTCCAGCCACCAACCACCACAAGACGTTAAAAGCTAAATTTCTCGTGTTACTTCACATTTGTATTTCGTATGAGATGCTGTGCATCTGTATATAAATAAAATCTTTCTTACCAGAAACGCCTCTGAAGATATTCTATCATTGCCATCAAGCAATATACTATTTTCCCTAAAAAGAAGACACAGACCTCATTATCATTTTAAGACAAGTCCTTAATAGACAGTAAACACTTCACACTCCCCTTATATTTCTTTTTTCACAAACCCCACGCAGTTTTAGCAGATAGGCAATGTATTTACTTAAGGCAATAATTAAAACTCAAAAAAAATTACTTTTTTTCCACTCTCCGATCTTCACATTGAATTTCAAGCTGTAGCACGTAAACAACAACTAGACTTGAACAAAGCCGGAATCATAAACAGCTCAGACTTTTATTCTCAAATTGAGAGTAAATATTTTAAAACTCAACTGAACTAAAACTGAAATTTCAATCAGTGCTGAACTAAAGTTGCAGATTAACAAAGCTTTCCAGCTAGTCATTGTTGCTAGCATTAATTCTTCAATCATTAAGAGCAATAAAATCAGCCAAAATATTTGAAAGAAAATAACTTTTTTTTCTTCTGTTTCTCTTGCCCAGAACATAAGTTTTTCACAAAAAAAGTTGTATCATATAGGTTTGTATGACTACAGAAAAACACAAACCTTTCACTATTATTTCCTCCATCAACATCTTCATCTTCATCACATGGTTTCAATAATATGTCTGCAGTCTGCTGGGAAAAAGTATGTTTAGAAAGATTTGGAAACGGCTTTCTCAACAGAAAACATTTCCATAATCATCTCTGACCACAAAACACCCTCAAGAACTAAAAGCTTCTTGTGTGTGGGGATGAAAATCACACTTTTTAACCATGTGACATTTTTACATCTCAAGCAAGGCCAGTGACCCGGTGTTTTAATCCCCGGAAGTCAGACAACGACTTTCCATCTTCAGATAAATTATTTTTTATTATTTCTTCAGTAAAAGTTGTACCTAAAATTGTCAATCATAACATGAAGTTTGGGGTGACTAAAATCATGGCAGTTTGTACATCCTAGTCTCAAAAACAGCTGGGTTGGATGTTGAGTTGTGCCCAGCACACATGAAATGAAACAAGTCTGACAAATTTTTAAAGGAGCTACTAATCCCTGTTACTAAATAAAGCAGCAGCAGAATTGGAAGGGGATGAAGAAATGCTGTGAGTTCTCTGACACCATCTCACAAAACAAGTTCAGATAAACCCATGTCACCATTTCGTTCACTAGAAGTATTTATGCCAAAGCCTGGTACTTGATTTCTTCAGAAAAGTACCTTATTTGGGGGAATACAAGAAATTTGAAATATAAAATATGTCATTTGGTTTTAGACTTCAAGAATTCTCGCAAAATGATCTTTACAGTGTCTGAATACAACATGAATTTACCAGGAGAGTTCAAATACACCAACAGCTGCCAGTTTTACACTGCTGACAGCAAGTGACACCCTTATCGGAAAAAACACCATTTTTCTGTTGACATTATTTCAGTCCTTGAGTCAAATTCGAAACTGAGGAAACAATTTTTAATTACAGTGCATTTGTCATACTCCAGCAGATAATTTCCACCCTGCAGATGAGCTGTACGAGTCTTGCATAGCCCCACTTACTGGAGCTGTGGAAACAGCTGCTTCTATTTCCATTCCAGGCCCAAAGGAGAACTCACGTGCAGAGCTGTCTTTTCCTACAAACCTACATGCTCCTCTCAAACTCCTTCCACACAGGAGAATCATCATATTTCCCTTTAACCTCTCCCCAAAAGACACAACTCTCCAAGAACATTTGAAACAGCGTATTAAAAAGAAGGTAAAAACTAACATTGAAAAAAACAAAGCTTCACCCCAGAATGTCACCTTACCACTGACAGCAATGGACAGAAGTCTCTCAAAAAGCAAAAAAGGCCAAGTTCTATCATGCACTCCCAAGCATCATGTTCCCCTTTATATCCAACACCATGTTTCGTGCATGTTGTGCTATAGGATAACAATCTAATTATTTTTTTAGAACAAGATTTGGCACTAAAGCATGAGGAAAGAACCAGGACAATGAATGCATTCTGTGAAATTTAATTTACAGAATGGGATTCTAAAACAATATGCTAGTTTGTGGGAACAGCTGGAGAATTTGGCTTGCTAGGTGATTCAAGAGAGTCATCTGGGATCCCCAAAAGCAAACAGAAACCCAAGAAAAGAACACATCACAATAGCGAAAAGCATTAAGGAAACATTTTGTTTAAATAAAAACACAGACTCAGACAACTCAGTTTCAGTATGCTAAGGCATCCATTCCCATATTTTCAAGTTCAAAGACCCATTAAATTCTTCTAGTTAATTTAAGTCTACTAACAATAAGTTTGCTTATCTGATTATCTTTCAGGAAACCCTCAGGAAGATTTATGGACTCACAGGCTGAAAACCATTGCAGAAACTTCTCTACATGTGTTACATGTACCCACAGAATCCACCATTTAGATTTGTAACAACAAAAGTGTTAACAAACACGTAAGGAACTATAGATTCGATTTTTTCCATTAGAAGGGCTTATCTGACAGCTGCATATGTGCAGCCTGATACAGAGAGGTAGAATATTCTCGTCTCCTGCACATTATTCTTATCTTTGACTTCATTTTTGTCAGCACATATTTTACAGAATTCCTTGACTGCATCAACTAGAAGAGAGATAAAGACGTGCAGAAAAGAACAGGACACCTCTACCTACCACAGAAGAAACTGGAAATAGAGAGAAAAGGCTGTAATCAGCTAATTACAAAACCACACCTTCCTAGCACAAGCACAGTCAAGAGGCTGCAAAGTCTCAAGGTGACTGCTACCATTTCCTGATCCAGTGCAAGGTGACTGTGGGCCATGCTGCAATCGCAGCTCTACAGCTTCTGCTCCTCAGGAAGCCTTTCCTAACACAGGTGCTGTTCTAACCAGTGCTATGCTGCCTCATACACTGACTTACCTCAGCAGAAGGAAGGGCTGGTACCTGTGAAAGAACAACAGAAAAGTATCAGTCATGGTCCAAACAAGTCACGCCAAAATACACAAACATTTCTCAGTCCATGTGGCACAGCAAGGAAGACAACTGACAGCACAGAGCAAAAGCACCATGTAATGCTACATCAGAGCTCCTAGGAGAACCTAGATCTCTAAAGCACTAAAGCTGCAGCAACTTATGATTTGATACACAGGAGACTCTTCCTCTCACCTGAATGCTTTCTTCTTCCCCAGTTACAGTATCACGTTTCATAGCTTCACTGTCTAAATCAGTGCAAACCAATACTTCAGAGCAGTCTCCTGTGTTTTCACTGCTACCAGTGTCATTATCTTCAATAACATCATTCCTAAAGATACAAACAGAAAGGCTTTAACAACCTGTCATTCCACCTTTAAAAGAAAAAAAAAAAAAAGACAGACTTTTTTCCCCCTTTAAACAGTATCAAACATCAGGATGCTTTTTGTTCGGGGTTTTTTTTTGAACATTATTATTCTGACCAAAGATACTGGTAGGAACTACAACTCCAATCACCTGTAGGCAAACTTAATTATTTATGTGATGTTTTGTACATCCATACATGATAGATACATTAAAATGTATTTATTTGACTCTTGTCTGAAGGGCCAGGCATACACCCCATACTTAACCACACCAACCTAAGGAATTAAAACACAACAGCCAGAAGCAATGACATCCTGAAACTACAGCGACTCCATGACATTGCTATGGCTACACTCCTCTCAGTACTGAAGCCAGTTAGTTTATAGCTACTGTCACTGCGCTCCCCTCCAGTGAGAAATCCCATTATCTCTAACATTTAATCTTCTGAGACTTCAATTTAAGGCATGTAACATTACAGCCAGATTAAAACTAATTGACACCATATTTGTATTCACATATATTCTTTATGTGCCACCATCCCTGTTACCACATGACTCTGTCACTCATCACAAGCCTTTGACTTCTTTGCCTTCCTTCTCCTCACTCAAAAAGAATTCCAAACCACATTAAGAAAGCTCCTTCTATATCAGATATAGAGATAATAAACAGGATGGGTTGAAAATTAACATTTTAACTATTTTTTTTTAATTCCAGACATTAAGTCAGTTCTAAGAAATTGGCACTGGATCGCCACTTTTTTCAGTTCTTAATTTAACTGTGTGTTTGCCTTACGCACAGTCTGCTGCTTTAGAGAACCCAGACACCCCTCTGAAGAACGCTATCATGTATCCTCTCTTACAGTTAATCCACAGTGGAACGATGATCAGAAGCATCTGGAATAGTCCCTGTGCCAGAGGAGGATACCAGTTTCAAACCAGCAGCGACGGCACTTGGAGCCTCCCCCTCTGTGAGATCAGCCAACCTTTACAGCACTTACACTGACTGAAGGAATTCAGCTGCTACAGGGCTTCAAGGCAATTACCCACTTACAAATTACTTCAAAGACATTAAATCTCTAGCACTAAAACTCAGATTTAATTGATCATTACCAGCAATGATTATTACTTTTATGATCCACTGCAAACTTTATTCTTGTCTTCTAAAACCAGTAAAGATTGAACAATTTAGAAAAGCGCATTTGAGTCTCAGAACACTTCATGTGTTTCGAGCTCTGTTCACATATTCCAGCTCTGAGCAACAAAGAAATCTAGGTACGGAAATCTTAACAACACATTTCTGAAGTCCAGGTATTAATCACAACTAATTACTTTTAATAAAGCACCAAAATGTACCAGCTTCCAAATGCTGTCATGGCAATCACTACACTCAAAAAATGGCTTAATTTACAAGAAAAATAAAATCTGATCAAATACAGTTGGAACTCTATGCAAATAGACCCACAGCACTCATTCTATATATTTTTGGTTGTTTCATCAACACTGGCAGAGCAGTAAAGTAGCTATGTTGACATGGAAAGACAAGGTATGAAACTGAAAGAGAATCTACAATAGCTTTAATATGTTAAAATTTTGTCATAAGTCACATCAGCGAGATACGAATGAAAGCACTTGAATAAATTTATGTCCCTGTGCTACTTGCACAGTATTCAGCAGTAAAACAGATACACTCCACAGCATTGTTAGCTACAAGATCAATTTAAAATATTCGCGTTAAGAGCTGTTGATTACTGGCAACCAATAGAACTTGATTCATTTTAAAAGAGATAAAACTGAAGTCAATTGCAGAAGTTGTAACTTTAGGGTTGAGGTGGGGGATTTGGGTAGGTTCGTTCAAGAGTTAAGGTATACAATCCTACAGAAGTCATTACAGACAAAACAAAATCTTACTGGTTGTTAGATCCATCCTCATCCCCACCGGGATTTTTTGTTTCATTGTTACAGCCCAGTCTGTGTTGCTGTATGTGTTTCAGATCGTTATCTAAGCTGCTCTGCAGGTCGAAAAGATGCTGTTCCACAGCTGCTCTGATTGTTCTTTCTAAAATGCTAAAATAAAAAAAAGACAGAAAAGTCCTATTAAGAACACTACTTTTGCATTGATCAACTACACAGAAAGACAGAGATAAACTTTACAAGACAGGAATTTTTGATGGCAGTACTTCAAGGCAAAAAAGAGACTAACTTTGCCAGTAAGGCAGTGGAAATTACCACACTTAATATTTTTGAATCTGTAAGATTTACATAAAGTATTATGAAGATTATCAACAGTATTTTAAGAGTAATCAACACATTACAATAACTAACCTATTTTTTAACACCTATACACAAAAACTTATAAAAGCCTTGTATGTTAATGTGACAGTAAAATCCTGTAACAGGTCAGAGTCAACCCTAGAGCAGGTTTCACTCCAGGGGGAGGTGCAGCCACACGTGCTGAACAGGGCTGTAATCTTAAAAGGCAAATGCCAACAAACAGCAGACACAATCAGCAAGTACCTCATGAAGGATATAGGATATACCCAAAATTTCATCAAGAATAGTATCTTTTAAAAACAGACTATTCTGCTGAGTGCCTCTTAGCCAGCTTGTCCCAAACATACAAGAGGCCTCTAAAAACCCTCCAATAAAAATCTTAAACCATTTAATCCCATTTTAACCTCAACATTGTGCTTTCATTTTCCCTCCACATTTGCACACAGAATTCCACTGAACTGTACTCTATATCAAGGGTGCTAAAATTACAATCTGAATGCTATCATAATATTAAGTAAAAAACTTATGATGTACCTAAGTGTAAAACCAAAGTTTTGGACTCTACATGCAAGCACACCACGCTCTCATGCTCCTGCAGCCAACAACACTGACAGGCATTAGGTATTTCCTGCATTAGTGTTACATGCCACCAGTGAAATCCTTCACGCTAGAATGTGTTCATTCACAACCGTAATCATAAAACTTACAGCATTTTTTTGAAAGGATACATAACTTCTATGCACGTTCTAGTAAGAGCACAATTCAAAAGTTTTATACTTTCATTATACTTACTCTGCAGAGGCTGGCAAGATACTTATGGGAGAGATATGAGCACTGCAATGAAGAAGAAAAAAGTTAACATAATGCAAAAACTTATCACACTAAAAAGTCTTGAAGTTAACAGAAAACAACTTAGAAAATACTTAAATATTTCATGTGATGCAGCTAATAGAAGTAGAATAAACATGTAAAGAACACCCTGATTTGCAGTTCCTTTATTATTTAAATGACGAAATCTTAAGGAACACCGTCACAAAGCAGAAAGCTGTAGAAGTAGCAATGCAGATTTCTGTCTCTCAAGAGCCAGTATTTGTTGAGTTGTGTAGCTCCAAGCTCTCAGATGTATGGTCTTTCCCATGGGAAATTCTAATCATTTTGTAGTCAAACATTTCCTGACACCATGCTTAAGAATGCAGATTTTTACCTTGCTGCCTAAAGGAAATTCCAAATTACTCTGCTTTCCTCCACAGGTTCTTCCCACTGTTGCATAATTTTGTTCTGCAACGTTCAACAGATCTGCAACATTCTCTGAGCATAGCTACAACATTTCAAGTGGAAGGCAGATTATGGGACGGGAGCCTGACATTTGTAAAGCATCTGGAAATCTCCAGGCAAAGCCACTTCAGCCTAGAACGTTAAACTCCTCAAGCAGGGGTGGGAGGGGGATATCAACATAACCAACACAAGTCAGTTAATTCATGTGTATGTGGTCCCTCTACAATTTTTCATTGATATGATTAAAATTTTATTATAAACAGAATACTTAAAACTTTAGACAAAGTGACAGTAGAGAAAAAAATAAAAGATGAGAAATCTACTATAAACAGCAGCAAGCTGCAACTCACATACCTCACTCAGAAAAACATAAATACTAATTTCAGCTTAACTTGGAGGCAGGGAGGGAGGTAAAAAAAGGCTTTTTTCTTTCTATTACAGATAAATAACCTCAAAAAGCTGAAAAAGAAGATTTTATTCTACTCTTTACCATGCAACAACACTGTTGCCAGACAAAGTTGATTATAAATATCATTTTCATGAATGCATAAGGTAAACCCTGAAATACAAGGGAGCTTGCCACTCCCCTGGAGAACTGAGCAAGTTATTACCTCTGTGAGGTATTTTAACAGTTTTGTCTGGCATGAGCTTTGCTGGCACTAAAAAATGTAGACAGTCTCTCTGTTTACCCAAGAATACTTTCAACACAGCCAAGAATATCTTGGTTAGAACTTAGGAGGTTTATTAGTAGTTCCACCACCAGAGACAGAAATCACCTCAAGCACACTTTCTGTTTTTCCTTCCTCCAAACAGATGAAACACAAGCAATAAAGGACTTTCAATTAAACATAAGCTGATAAAGAAAATGGTCAAAGTATTTAGTTAAAAATAACCATTTTTAAATAAATAGTTTGCCTTAGACACATTGTAGTGGGCCAAGAACAGAGGGCACAGCATTTAAACCCCACTATGGCACAAGTGAACAAGCAGGTGCTCATAGATACTCTCAATTTCTTTTCTTCCCTTTTTTTCTTTTTTTTTTTTAATCCAAACTGGCTGACAAATAAAGTTTCTCTTATGATTTGTGTGTCTGTTTGCCTGGTGAAAAGCCAAAGCTGATCTATTCCAAATGCATTGACAGAACAGGCAGCACTCAACTACTATTTCAAAACAGACATAGCTTTGAGAAATTAAAACACCTGACACAGAAGCCAGATCTTGTAGCCATTAATTTCAAAGCTGCAGATCAAGTAACTGAGGAGGAACACGCTGGCATTTTGTATTTTTCTTACAAACAAAAAAATGGCAGGAGGTAGTTTACAGCTTAAGATATCTACATTTCATTCGTATTTCCATGCACAGAAGTTCAACACAGCCCTACTACCTGTACAAAGTAGATTTTCTGATAAACATACTTTATGTTAACAATACTTGAAATAAAAAATGAAAATATGAAGCTGCAAGTTTAGCTTCATGAACAAGGTAAGAGAAAAGAAGCAAGATCTTGGAAAAAAAAAACCAGTAATACTTCAAAATATGAAAAATGTAGTTTTAAGAATCCATCTCAGTAAGTTCTACAAAAGTTTCATTATAAAAGGTATACTTGTATACTAAAGGTACAAATACATAATTGTGTAGATTGAAATCAATTTACTATTAAAACAGTCACTCCTAGGACAAATTGGGAGAAAAAAATGAGGCAATCAGAGCACAGAACACTGCAACACCCTAATTGCAAAAGAAAAACTCAGTCAAGGACACAAGTACAAACACTATTTATAGGAAACTGTGATGACTTGAAATCCTTTTATTTTACCACTTGAGACAATGAGGAACTGTGTCAAGAACAGGGAGAATCAAACTCGTCTCCAAAGAATCCAGATGATTTCAGATACGGTTCACAACAAAATTTTCCATCCTAGTGTGTAACCTTCAGCACCCAGCACAGGATGGTTCTCCAGTGCTTTTACTCGACATCTTTAGGAGCATTAGAGGTAGTCAGCAAAAGCTGAGCATAAATCAGCAGTATTACAAAGCCTAAAGAATCCTCTTACTACATAAAGAATACCTTACATCTTCAACTAATCACTTCAGCAATTAAGCACTTTCTGATACAAATGTGACAATCTTAGGTGCAGAGCCACTACAACTTCTGAGCCCACCTACCACAGTTCAAGGATACTTTTTAAAAGCTGTAATGTACACTGCCAGACAGAGCCTTAACGCAGCATGACACAGCAAGACACAGAAAGGTAAACATCTTTGTTTCATAATGCCAACTCCCTCCTGAGAATCCCTTCGGCACTGGCTCCCTATCCATAAAAGGTCCCGGTAAAAACATACCTCGAGTGGAAAAATACATTAACTGGAGATAAAACACGTTCAAGTTTTCCTCAGTAATTTCCTGACCATACACAGATTCTTATTTCTCGTTAAAATAATCAGTTGTGACATTATTTCATTTCCTATCTCCAAACTACATCTCACGTAATTTTAAAGTTAAAGCCTTACTTCCAATCACATCAAAACGACACTTTCATATATTTACCTGTGCAGCAGAACTTTGCAGGCCATTCTGATTATTTTTGCTATCCCAAAAGAGCACTTCATGTAAAAATGCTTCATCTGGAAGCCAGCAAAGCGTGCTGTGGGCTGCTGGCTGTGCATGCTGCTGGCTGGGCTCCGGGGGCTGCCTGCGAGCCGGCACCTCTGGAGTGCTGCACTAAAGCCTGCAGTCTAAATAGAAATTGACTGCAACATGAGGTCACTCCTGACAATAAGCTGCCCAATCAACACTTGAAAGCTCTCCTAACGTGTTGTTTACAGATTTTCCAGGATAGAAGGAGGAACAAGTATTTGGATGTTAAAAACAGCACTACATTAAAATAATAATGTATTTCCTAGCAATTTAGGCAGCTCTTCTATTTGGTCAGCTTCATCGTGCATTTTGTCTCCCTTGGTAGCTGTTAATATTATCACTTGTCTCTGATCAGAGTTAATTAAATCACAAAAGGGTTAACAAAAGTATCATAGAAGCAGTGAGGATGTTGCCCTTGTCACTGCATTCAGTAGAAACAAAGCAAACTGTTTATACAACTTACTGCCTGTCATACTTCATATTTTTACACATATAATTTTGAAAAATCCAAAACCAGAGAGTTTTTATATTAGGCTTCTGACTGACAACATTTGAAATGAACTGCCCAATTAAAGCAAATACTGCTTGGCAGCTCAGGGATGGAAAATTTGGAATAATGACAGAGAAGGATTCTAATGTATTTATTTCAACAGCATGTCCTAAAATTCAGCTGCAATGCTGAGTCAGTAATTCTTTACTCCAAAAGTCAGGACAGCAAAAAGAAAAGAGCCGTGGGGAAAAGGCTTTGGGTAAAGGAGAACAGTTTCCTTTACGTGCTCACCGCCAACCTGTGAGCAACAAATGCTCCCTGCTGGGTAACGGGCTCAAAGATCACTCCATAGGTTTATTAGAAATACCATTTTCAAGCAGTCACTAAATCAAAGTGCATTAATGATTATCCACATTCTCGCAAGATGTCTAACTCCAAGTCGAATTAACACCATGCAGTGTAGGAAGGTCATAGGTTTCAGCAAGAACAAACAGAATGAGTAGAAAAAAAGGTAGCGAGCAAAATGAGAAGCAAGTTATAGTCCAAATAACAAGGAGGAAGGTCAGATGCCCCATTGTACAAATCAAGATAAACAATCTCTTTTACTTCTCTCCATAGAGAGAGCAAAACACACAGATATTTGGTTCCCAAAATCTGACAACAGCAAAAAGGCAACAAAACCCCAGGTTAAAGAACTGCAAGAATCATGTTTAAGATCTACTTCTCCTCCTCCTTCCTGCATAAGCTGCCACAGGCTCAACATCAGAACAAAGATAAATAATCCAAATAAACCTGCATTAGCATTTGCTTTCTTAATTTTTTTTTTAATCAAGAAACTAAGACCAAAAAAAGGCCAATAATACATACATAAAAGTAATTAGGTTTGGGAAAATATTTACAGTATTTATAGTGGTTAGAAGTTTAATAATGAGCACTTTGTCAATAACTTTATTTTTTTTTAAATGTTTCCTGCAGTTGTTCTCGTTTCACAGTCAAAATTCTCCTTCTTCTAAAGGATTCCTCCTTATCCTTTCCCACAAATTATGTAAAATGCCAACCATAATTAATGCCTATTCTTTTTTAATTAACCTTAAACAACAAGTAAAAATGTTTTTCTCTTCAGGCTATCCAATTTAAACTCTCAAACATGTTGAGTTTGTCACTACTGCTGTGTTTACACATTCCAGAAGCAACTTAATACCTGTGAATAGCTAAACTGCAAGTTTTGAAAAATTTAATTCAAACTAAAAATAAGGAGTTTTATTACTGATAAAGATAATTAACAATTAAAATGTAATCTAAATTACAAAACAGAATCATGGTTCTGTCATTATTTGATATTTTACAGTTTCTTGCCATGAAGTAGAACGAAGTATGCAGCCAGCAGCTGAACAGATTCCAACCTAAAATCCACCTTCTTGAAACTACCCATTCTTAGGCAGTAACTTACTTGTGATTTTCCCTGCGTTTCTTCTGCTTTTAGTCACATTTTTATTATAGATTCCTCCTCACCCCTCCCTACAAGTTCTTACATGCAATGCCCATACCAAACACATGCTGTAGAGGGGAAGAGGTAAAATTCACCATCTGTAGAATGTAAACTCTAAGTACAAGTAGAGCAGATTTAAAGATAAAACCTTGTGTACTACAAGCAAGTAAAATATAAATCTGCGTACTACAAGCAAGCACCAATAAGCTCTCAAATGAAAGTATGATTTTATGTTTAGGCATCTCTTTTATGAGAATTGCTCTTAAAAGCTGACTTCCCCTCCAACATTCCTGCCTATATCACATTCTGCAACTGCCAAACCTGTCCACAGCTCTCCACCAGCACGTGCTGAGAAACAGTCCTAGGATTGCCCATTGGAAGGATGGTACAGAACACGTTTGAATTTACCAGGATGCAGGCTCTTACTTCTGCTATAAAATCTACTGTTTAAATACCACTTTACAGTTTCACTAAAATATGCCCTTTTCACCTTTCTCTGCATAAATCACCATATTTAATCTGATCCAAGTTCTACAGGCACTCCTCTGCTGAATTTAGGAACAGTTATTTTAACCCATATTTTACTATTATAAGAACTGCACCTACTTCTAAAGCTTCAGTTTGTAGACACCAACACTTATCTCAAAAGTCTGACAGTTTCTCTCTCTGATAGAATAAATTACAATCCAAACTTTAAATCCAAACTCCAAGGCAGAACCAAGTTACCTTGTTGATGCTGTAACATTCCTGGAATCTGAGAGACTCCCTGTCATATCGAGATGCACCACAGCTGGCCTTTCGACAGGTTTCTCTGTGCTGTCTTCTGGAAGTTCTTCCGACTGCTCAAGCTTTACATCTTCCTCTTCTTCCAAGAGATCATTGATCTAAAAAAGATTTAATCAAAGTTAATGGATTGGAAAGTTCCTTTCAAGAGGTCCAGAGAACTAAAAAAGCATGAAAGCTATGAAAGTAATGTGTAGGAGAATACTTTTCAATTTAAAGAAAAAATAGGCACACTAGACTTGCTTTTATGTAAAACTGAAAATTCTACACCATTAAAAAAGCTGCTTTTGAACACCGGAGAAAAACTGAAAAGCAAGAAGCACCTCTGATGCCAAAAATGAACACAAGCAGAAAGAAGAAACAACAAAATCCCAACCACACTGAAATCATGAACTACAGAACCTTTCTTCTTCTATGTCTAAAACAGGTAAGTCTCCTCTATTCCACAGGTAGCCTTATACATGCACCAGAAGCATTTTCAAACTCTCCTAGGGAAGGCAATACAGAAGTCTATGAACCCAAACTTCAAAGCTCTGGATGAACACTTACAAAGTTTCTGTGCTCTTGTCTATTTTTGTTTCTTTGTTTCCAAACACAGATGTTTTTACTGAAGCAGCAAAATACAGCTAATTTAAAAAGCAAAACAATATAGCCAACTGGCATCTCAAGACAGCCAACTCCATTTTTCAGAAAGAAACTATGCCTAAAACATGAAAAGGTAAAGAGAGCAAAGTGATTCTGTTTGACTCCCAAGTTGCCTCTGTGATTGATTACTGATCTCCCAATCTTGCAAACCCAAAAATTAAAGCAGCGGCCTCAAGAAAATATGCTTTATACTATCTGTCACCAATAAAAACAAAAACTATAAGTTAAGAAAAACTGAAACTTCAGAAGTTTCAGATTACACAGGAGGAAGAGAGGAGATATTTGTTAGTTTTTTAAAGGGGGTGTAACGTATTATATGGCACTACATTCCAGTCAAGAAATGTATTTCTCTCTGATTTTCCTCTGTAATAGCAAGAGGATGTGCCAGTGAACCAAAGACAAGCCCACCCACACACTGGGGCAGCTGCCCGGCGGGCACAGCAGCCCTTCCGTCCCCACCACACCGGCCCCCGACAGAAGTGCACTGTTGACATCTGGTGGAGACATCACGAAATTAAAGGGACACCCCACCAGCCCTCCAGCTAAGGGAAAAAACAAACAAAACCACACACCGAACAGACTTTGTGCTTAGGAAACCTTTTGCTGAAACATAATGAGGCAGAGCCAAGTCAGTAATTTCAAAGCATGAGAGCACAGAGCAGCTCTGGTTTACAGAGCAGTTATCCCAACCCAGCAGCAGCCCCCAGGCTCTGGCTGCAGGAGTCACAGCCCAGCTTTGCTCAGCAGCTCCCTGAATGCAGCAGGGCTGTGGCAGCTCTCAGTGTCAGACACATCCCTGCACAGAGCTTTGCAGAGCTGCAGCATTCGCTCGAGGAGCTCACACAGCAGACGCTGCTCACTCCAGAACCTGCTGCCCACGCCTGGCAGACAAGACCAACGTCTACTGCAGGCAAGGGGAAGCAACCAACTGCCCCAGTACTTGCCTTACCTGTCTTGCTAGAGGAGGGGTTTGTGAGACAGGCTTTAAAAATTCAGTACTTCTTGTTACCTACCTTAGCAACTGCTTATTATTTATCCTTTTTCCTCTTAACAGAAAATACATCATTTTCAAGCCTTAGAATCAGAAACACCATTCAAAAACTTTGGCAAAATTTTTGAAAAAAGGAAAGCACCACTGATAACATCATCAAGTGGAGTGTGAGACCCTGCATGTTCCTGAAGACACACCGAGAAATACTCTTGACCAACAAGAGAGTCATTCTTCATTTGATCAAAAAACAGTTCTTTGTTCCTAAATTAGTAATCAGAAAGCTTTTTACAACAGTGTCTGTGTTGGGCAGGATATCACTGTTGATTTAGTCCCTATGTATTTTTCAATATAGCACAGCTATACTTACTACAAAAGCAAGAATTTCACAAGCATTAAGAAAATGCCAGGTTTTGTCAGTTTACAAGAAACTTCTCAAAGTCATACTAAAGAAATTGTATTTCAATATACCTTTCATAAACACAAATGTGTAACAGACAGTTAAGTGGTAACACATTGCCATTCAAAATATTCTTACCTGCTCAGTTATTGAGCTTAAATCATTAGTAGATGAAAAATCTTCCTCTTCATTTTCAAAAAACTCATAGTAGTTCTCCAGAAGTCCTGCCATTATTCTGCTAACTATTTCTTGTTCTTTCAGATCCTCCACATCTGTGTAAATGCTGAAGATTTCAACAGTGTTTTAGTTTAAAAATCTAAATCCAACATTTCCCCAAAGAACACCTCTGAATGTCTTCTGTGACTAAGTGCTACACTTCACAACATTATCCCCTATCCATTCTGAACACACACAACTTTAAACATGCCTTCACACTACTGCCTTATAAAGCTTTATACTATTTTATATTTTAAAATTATTAACTAGCAACTATTTAGTCAATTATCTTTTCATGAGAAATATTTCAAATTCAAGTATTTTCCTGAGGTGAGGAAATAACAGTATAAACTGGTACTTTAACAGCTTCTCCCAAAACTGTTTTCTTGCTACGAATAATAGTCTTACATATGATCACTAAAATATTTGAACCTCAGAATAAATACAGTAATGCAACAATCAAACCAGTGGTTTCTCATGCCACAGCTCATAGACGAGCTGCTGTTTAATTCTTAGCAAATATTGTAAAACCAAACTGGGGTGAGAGAGTGGGTGGAAACAGAAAGAAAGATTCTGCCTGAAACATATTGTGCACTTCATTACTGTTGCTCACAGACCAGGAATGACTTTAAACTAGGGAGAGGCACTCAAATTCCCACAGAAACACTGAACGAACTTTTATAATTAACTTACTGAAAAACATCCGGGCCAAAGACTGCAGCTAAAGAACTTGCTGACCAAATTTCTTCATGATGCGATGCTACGTTAGCTAAAAATTTACAGAGAAACTTTAACAAACTGTAATTAACAGGTGGAAGCTGCTGCAAGAGGAACCTCAACTTTCTTCCAAATTCATCTTCATTATTATAATCTGAAAAAGTAATAAAAATATTTTAATCACAAAGAAGATACCTGCTTTTTAATATTTGACACTGATCAGCTTTTTAACTATGACCACTACTTACTTCTGAAAGTACAAATAATTTGGTCAAACCACAGCCTAAAATGTGAAAATTGACTTGCCTTTGTTCAATATTATCCACCACATTCTCTTCTGCATGTTTCCCCCAATTAATGCTCACTCAAATTTCTGATTTCAGAGGGCAAACTCTGCATGTTTTTGTTTTACCACTGTTACACCACAAGTGCTTTGTAGAAGAGCTCTAGAGACAACAATAGCTCCAGATAGTGACTTAACTTACATCAAGTTAAATTCTTCTGGCAGACAAGCCACTTCGACACCTTTTCCTTTACAAGCATCCCATTCTCACCACTCTACTTGCTCTCATAATATTTAACTGATAAATCCAAGGTATCTCAATGCAATCATCTTCACACATGCTTAGCTCAAAGCTTACTAATTCAATTTCAAATCTGAAAAAGAGTCACCATAAAACCTCCTCATTCTCACCACATTTAACTACACTCTTCATCAAAATATGTCCCCATAAATCTCATTTGTTACCTCATCAGCCTTACAGGCAGCAAGGTTCAAAGAGTTTACAGCTGTTTGTACCTAACTGAGAAATTCCATATATAGGAAAAGAAATGTCAGGAAAGCAAAATGGGAGAAAAATTGATACAAAGAGGCCTCCCCTTCTTTCTCAGACATTTGAAAACTCTTCTCAGATCAGTTAGAGAGGGAAAAGCACGGTTGAAGATGATGAGCCATCTCTGCCTCTCTAGATGAGAGAGCAGAGACATTCTAGTCCTTAATATCAAAGCAGAGTGAGTAAATTCCCTATTGAGCACGTGCAGCAACACCAAGCAGGAACCGTGCAGAACTTCATTGCTCAGATACAGTCAACATCTACAGCAGCTGAATACAGGCAACCAAGCACAGAAAATAGTTGTTCAACACATAACACAATAAAATGAACATTTCATTGACAGTTCTTACTCTAGAAATGCATTTTGGAAACAGAACAGAAAAAAACCCAAAAACTTTAAAAAGTATTTTAACAATGTAGACTTTTAAAAAGAATGGGAGCACAGAAAGGTGATAATCAGACCACTTTGAACACACACATCTCCATGTTTTGTCTAACCAATCTGTCCTGAAATTTAAGTTCTAAACAACCAGAGACGCAAAGGGAGAACGTTCTTACCTCTAATTGAAGTCCTGAGGCACTGAAGCATGGATACACACTTGTGGGACACATGGGCTAGTGCTCTGTGATCACCACACTCACAACTCAACTACCCAAATCACCTGTCTTTGAGGAACCACCTGCCTGCAATGAGCTTCTAACGATGCACACAGGCCACACCTTGCTGTGTATAATGAAGTTATCTTGAGGACTAAGCCTGACCTAACGATAGGGAAGGACTGCTGAAGAGAGAAAAGACCAGAACTAACACATGGGTCAGCAATTACTACCACCTTCTGCATTTCTTCAAGCAATTCCTCTGCTGCCAATGCAGCTGATGATGTAATTCTGGAAACTAACTGAGATATGTCTACCAAACAGGCAAAACCCAATTAGAGGAAAACAAAAGTCTAATTTTAGCATCTGAAAACACTGTTTAAGGGTTTATGTGGTTTGAATTCCTTGTTACAGATAACTTTCAATGTTTCTGAAAGAACATTTACACTTAAAAAAAGACAGTAAAGATAATAAGCTGCAAGTTTAAGCAAAGTTTCTCCATATATTTAACAAAATTGAACTAAATGGGGACTTGCAGGATAAAACCAATCCATATGTAAATCCAGCCACAGTGATCTATTCAAAGATGGGAGGAAAAAAACAATTTTCACACTAGATTGCACAGTCATAGAAGGGAATTCTGCTGTCACACCAAGTGAGTACACCTCAATCCCATTTCCAGTCCTGACAGACACAACCGAATGACAATGACATTGCAACTGAAGTGCACAGCAGTATTATTATTATTATTATTATTATTACACAGAGCACCAAAGACATCTTAGTGCCACTACAAATCTCAATTCACCATTGGATTTTACTCTTAAAATCATAAAACAAAAACATTGAATCAAAAATAGTTATTACCTTGAGAAAGTTGCATCAAATGTATGTGCAAACTGCCTGGAATAACTGGCTCTGGAAGTTCTTGAAGAAAAAATCTAAGAAGGCTAATAGCTGAGGGTACATCCGCTTCTTTAACCAGGTCCACATCTTCTCCGTTATCATATCGTTGCCGGAGCCACTCCACTGTCTCAGCATTCCCATTGACTTGGAAAAGTCCTTCTTGTTCCAGACCCCCTGAGTTAGAAAAAGAAATTACAGAATAAACTTTTAGCCCCAGCATGGACTAATATATCAGAAAAAATACTGATTATCAGATATGCACAATTCCCACACTGACTGAAACATTTTCTGGACAACAGTTTCGCAAGACTTCCAGCAGTTCTCTTCCCAACACATACATTCTTGTGCCCAGGTAACAACAAAATAACAAGGGAAATGTTAGCAGCCCCTAAACCACAGCATTTCGTATCAGGTGCCCTGCTGAGCTGACTGCATTACTGTTTGCTAGAAAACAGTGATAACCATAACAGAAGGAGTAAAGAAAGGAAGTACCCAAAACAACCAAATCACACCCAACTGAATAATTAACTTCAGAAGACAAGTACTCTTCAAACCCCACAATCTATTCTGTAAGAATAACAGTGAAATACATTATTTTAAATACAGCAAGGTAATACATACCATGTTCCTCAATATAGTCCACAACATGGCGGACTATGAATGGAACCTCATTGTCTGGTTGCCCTTCTTGCTGCAGCTCATCAAGTGGAATTCCAAATATTTTGTTAGCAAGAACAGAGTTGCAGTTACTCAAGGAAGGGGAGGAGCTCTTCCTCATATCTTTTTGCAGCCAAAAATCAAAGCTGTCTTTTCTGTCAATAGGAAATATTAAAAACAAAAAACACACTTCAGTATATGCTGTCGAAAGCATTGATCTCTAGCACAAAGTGTTTTAATTACCTTATGCAAATACCGTCTAGTCTGTCTCCCTCCATTAACTGATTTAATGGACAGTTCTGTAATGGCTCCAAACACAGCTAACTCGATAAATGACTAGCACTGAGGTGTTCTGTCCAACCCTCAATAGAAGGAAGAACATATATAGCAGCAAAGAAAATTCTAGTTACCAAATTGCTAATTAGTTCTAAGATACTTTGGTAGATTCTTCAGTACTTTTTCTGACAGCATTTAGCAGCCAGGCTTTCAGAACTCAATACAAAAGCCCTTCAACAGGAAACGAAACCAATGGATCACACCAAACCAAAACCCCAAGTTTCAATTACATGAAATGATTAAGTATTTTGTGATACACAACTGCACTGTAATATTATAAAATATATTTGGCATTTTCTGGTCTACATAATAAAGCTTTCAACACCTGCATCAAATTAAAATTTTTACTGAACAGAAAACCCCCAAAGCTAGTTTCTAGAACCTCAGTGATACCATTCTATCATGCAGAAGCTCAAGCTTCACTTGCAAGTTTTTGCTTGATAAAGGATCTAGATAGATAACAAAGGGCAGTGTAAGTCACTCAGTCAAGCTGTTATCCTGTCAAAACCAAAATACTTCTTCTAGCAAATATACCGTCCTTTCAAAAGAAATAATAAAAAGAAAAGAGAACATAATTGCTTAAATGCAAGCAGTCACTTTCACAGAGGCTGGCACCCAGAACATGAAGTACATGCTGTTAGTCAAAGCACTGCAACCAAACTAAAATTCTCTGTTACTAATAGGTAACTTCTAATAGATTAGACATTCTGAAATCCATACTTGCTTTTCTTTTTCTTTTCCCCCAGTAAACCAAGTTAAGACACCCACCTCAGAGTACTTAAACAGCCGAGTTTGAAAAACGCTTTCTGCGCCAGCTGCCCTCACTGACCAAGCATTCTTTTGTCATTTATGGTTGTTTAAGATTATGGCAAAAGATCAGCCTGTAGTTCCTCATTGAAGAATAGCAGAACTCGATCAGTACTTCAGCAGTTAATCTGAAAATAAGGAAAATATTATTAGATCATAAAGTTTTCAACAGTTTTAAACTCAAGTCACGAATCTAAACATCATGTTAGAGGAATTCTTGTCAAATCATCAGTTTCTGGTGCTGAACAAGAAAGCATGAAGACCACATTAGCACAGCTTACGAGAGAGCCCCCAGAACACTAAATCTGTTTTTTTCACTCATGAGCTAACCAAATCTGAAGTGAAAGTTAGCATGGGACATCTAAGTCTTAACAATTAGGAAATAATTTGCAGACTCATTCAATTCTCTTCCAAAGAAGCAAGGAGGGCTAAGTAGGTTACGCAGAGTGTTTCAAAGTACCTACCATACTAAAATATTTAATGGCTATGAAATTTTTAGAAGGATCTCAGACACTGGTTTAATACAACATCTTTACACAGCAAGACCAAAACCCAAAATCCTAACTAAGGAACATTTAGTGTCAACCAGTTTTTGGTGGCACTGATCATCTTTTCTTGGAAGCTGCCAATGTGTCCTAACCGCCGGTTCAAAGTCCAAGCGCTTTCCTGGATACAGGAAGCAACCTCCTCCAAGTCAGATTCCATAGAACCACCCACATTTTTGCCACCTTTTATTTAGAATCCAGATTATCTGGACATTTTTCATGTTCTCAGCTCTCAAAATAGCTACAAACCACAGCAAATTGCCTTCATGGTTTTCTGTGGTATTAAAAATTTAAATTGCAGCTTCATGGCAGAGTGGAGCCAATGTAATGCCCAGAATCAGTCAAAGGGTCACCTCAGCCCCTTGATCTCACCCATTACCTGCTCTAAATAAACTCAAGCAAACGTGACTGGGCAAAACAAGCTTGTGACATACACACTCACACAACCACAACACACATCACCAAAACTAGAAAATAAAGAGGCTTTCCCCAGCTTCAAAGTATATTCACTGAAACCTGTTTCATAACTGGAGATTGATATGACAGACTGGAGACAAGTACCTTCCCTCCCTTTGTTCTCCCACACCAGTTCTTGCTTCTGTTCCACATCAGAACAAATAAACTTCATCTTCACTTGCAAATTCCTGACAACCAACCCCTCTGGTTTCAGTACCAAAATGCCAGACCATTCATTAGCCTATCACAACAGGAACCCAGAGTACTTCCAGTAGTTTGAACAAAGCAGTTTTCCTGCTCCCAATCCCCCCAAAACTGCATCCATGTGCGAAGGTAATTGGTCATAAGCTCTATATAAGACTTCCACCTCCTCAGCATTTTCTTGCATTGAGGCCTAAAGGAAAAAATACTTCAAGCTTAAAAGTGTTTAAATTGTCTCTGTCTATTGCCTTATATTACACACAGGTTGTAAATCTGTTACATCTCACACAAGTGAATCCTGGTCTGACATCAGGACTCCAGGTGAGCTGAGAACAGAAAATGAAGGGTTATATTCCAGTCAATGGGTTTTACTTTTTGTTTTTTACCATCCTATTCAAATCTGTTATTGCAAATTCTCGGTTACTAAAAGATCCTGACAGATTCCAGTAGTGAAGCCGTTGCAATTCATGACCCTCCTATAATTTATGAAGGCCTTGTACAGCCATTTTTCTTATTGTTTCAGTATATTAAGTGAAAGTCAAAATAATCTTTGCATGTAAGTAGATTTCAATCAATCCCAATATATCATGCAAATTTTAAAATATGAAGTTGCACACAGTCTATTTTCTCAAGCTCTACCAAAGTCAGCCTGTCCACAACGAACCAGAAAATCTCATCCTGGCCAGCTGTGGGGTTAAGGGCAGCTGGTAGAAAACCTTTGATGGATCTGCCACAATGCTTCAGGCTGACTTGCTAAAACCAACAAAC
This sequence comes from Oreocharis arfaki, assembly GCA_013398015.1. Taxonomy (NCBI): domain Eukaryota; kingdom Metazoa; phylum Chordata; class Aves; order Passeriformes; family Paramythiidae; genus Oreocharis; species Oreocharis arfaki. Next base: position 1,381,174 of record VZRR01012079.1, read on the forward strand.
AAACCTTCAAAACAAACATCACCTAATAAAAACACCAAATTAGAAGTAACCACTTCTTTACAATTCAGCACCAAATGAACAATCTTGAGGCTCAGATTTCTCAGAAGAGGCAACTTTGTGCTCTTTTCACTGACATGAAAGCTCAGCCACTTTTGCCAGGTGCAGCAGATGAACAGGCTGCCTGAATATTAATTTCATTCAGGAGGCATGAAAAAAAAAAATACAGACTTCTATTTTAACTGGCTTGGCAACGCAACAATGAAGTTGAAACAGCCTGGTTGTCTCATTGTTAGTGCCAAACCGGATTTACAACCCAGGTTTATACTTTAAAGAAAGCTTTATAAGGCTTATTATCATCTAGAAAAATTAGTGGAAGCCTCATTTTCACCCTCTCAGATACGCACATACTTTTACACACATTTCAATATATCATTATAGGCATATAGGCAAAATTTCTTTTCAGAGCATTTTCAGTCTTTTCCCTTTTAGTTCAGGTTTTAGTATCTTCACAGGCTGTGATACAATTAATCTGACATTTACCAAATCTAGAAAGAGCTAGAAACACTGGAAGTTATTCAACTTCCAGCAAGTTTTATTTCCTGCTATTTTCAACATTGTAAAAAACTGTTAATAATTAAACATTTTATCTCCACTTTTTACATGGATCAAAAGCTTTCCCACTTGCCCTCCCTGACTCAGGAGTGCAGCACTTCACTGCAGACACATATGAAAAGTAGGACAAGACATGTAACCTTCAGGATTATTTCCAGAGTATTTTACAAATACTAAGCAATGCTGTGGAGTTTTTTAATACTTTTTTTGCCCTGATCAAACAACTCAGGAAACAGGAGCTAACCCATTCGGTCAACTCTTTCTACTTTTGCCCATATTATCCTGATCCTTTCGAGCACGTGCTTCCCCCTCACAACTGCACAACTGAAATGCTTCACAAGTTCTATCAAGAAAAAGAAAAAAAATAGCAAAGAAAAAAAAAACCCACACAAAAGAAAACTACCTAGCTTGAGTTTAATTATAAACATTCTAGTTACATTTTTTTCAATCTACTTCCCCTCCTTGTTACTACAAACATTTTAAAACATCCTTAAGCCATAATCATGCTCTACAAAACGTAAATGCAGGAAACTAAAAACACGCCTTATTATAACCACATATTATACCACAATTTTACAAGAGACTGAAAAAAACTCACTGTCCTTTGCAACATGTTGAGCCCAAGCATCTTAAATGAGGGGAAAACACAGAGTTTCGTTCTCTATTGTGGATTTCAGTGCTCTCATGCATTATTTTAAAAATTTGGCAGTTTTTGTATTAAGGAGAGTTCTTCTGAGAGTCTGCTAGGAAAACAGCACCATGACCTTCATTTTGCCATCATAATAGCATGCACTTTTCTTGGCAACTCAAGAAGTATTTACACCCACACATGAAATGCCACTAAAAACCTCACAGAATACATGGCTAACTGCTAATATTTGAGGAATATACATAAAAATTTAGACTTACATTTAGTTCAGCTTTTACATTAATGACTGAAGTACAAATAATATACGGGGAATCATTTTAAATTAAAGTCCTCAGGGTTCCACCACTTTTCCACCTTTCCTTAAAAAGACGAAATAAAGCAACAAGTGAAAATAAACAAAGAAAGGCTGCAAACTGAAACCATGCCATAGGAATGAAAACATTAATTCTGCGTGTAGAATTTCTGCCACAAGTCTCAACTACTTATGCAATTCTTTTATTTGCTTGTTTTATGTAGCAAGAAATTCATATTGTCTCTGAAGCCAAACCCAAAGCTAACACTGACTGCTGTTCTGCTCTATTTTTAATATATTATTTCATGGCATTAGCAAACATCGCCAGTGACTTTTTTTTAAAAAAAGTAAAAACTAACTGTAAGATTTTCAGATAGGAAAAAAAGCAACAAAATGGCCTGTCCCTGTTTCTCAGGAACACACCTCAAGTTTTCTGGCTCTTTCAGCCCCCAGTACTGTGACCCTGTGAACCATCACATGCCTGCAAACTGGATCCTAAAAGATCACATACACATCCTCCAGCACAAAGAGGATCAATGCTCCTTGTCTGCAATAATTGCTTACAAATAAAATTCTACAAAAAACATTAGAGTGTCTCAAAGTTTTCGATTTCATACTCTATATTTGATAAAGGAAAATAATGTATTATGTCATTTATATGACTTACAGCTAGACAAAACTTTTGATGCCCCCTGCATGCCTACAGCAAACATACCGTTAAATCCAAAAAAAGAATTGATTTTTTGGCTAAGTTTGAAATTATCAAAGTTATAACAGATTTTAAGAATTTCTAAATGACGGCCAAAACTTAAGACACAGATTCCAACGTGGAGTCACAAGGAGCTCTCCTCATGTAATCATCTCCTCATGACATCATCCAGAGCCAGCTGCCAGGCATGAGCAGGAGCAAGAAGGCTTCTCTGGGAAACTTTTGTGTCCCAGCTCACTGCAGAACACACAGAGCCATTCGGCAACTGCTGCGCTACACACTAGTTATGTTTCCAAAAAATGGCAACCAGCACTCTTGATCTTATTCTTAAGTTTTGTTGAGTTAAAAGGAAACCGATTTTTTTTTTGGTAATGTTATGTCAGGACTGTAACAATTGACACCAAATGATTTTTATGCCATTTGTATACTCAAATTACTGCTAGCATTCCCAATGGATGAATTGCTTTTGGGCAAAAGAGCTTTTGCTCGTCTGATTTTCAGCTTTTGTTCAGCTAACAAGTAAAAACAGAGTATCTTGCTTGTTTGAATTAATCCAGTCAAAACTGAAAAGATGGCCAGGCTGGGGAGGGGACATGGCTTGGAGGAAATTTATACAAAAGACAAACTGAAATAAACCAAACAGAACTCTGCCACAAACCCAGGATACAGAAAAGGACAAACTTGTCTCAAGAGCACAGTTAAAGGCATGTAGAGATGTGCCAGCACTTGAACAGACACAGAACATCCTCCATTTAAAAGAATAATCACATTTAAGTACTCATTAATATATCTGAGTAGTCAAAACAATAATTATTTAAAATAAAAGTTTCAAAACCAGCAAGATTAGCCTAAAATAGATTATTAAAGCAAGATTTCCTCTTTTTGACTGTCAGCGAAATCAGCTATCATGACGTATTTTAGTCACAAGTCTAGACTGGCAAATCAGACAACTGGGCTCAGTTACCATTTTAAATTTAATAAGCTGGTCCTCTCAAGAATACAATCCCCACCCCATTAAGGCATACTGTTTGAAATCATAACTACAAAATTTAACTTGCAGCATTGAAGGAATCCATGTTAGAATAAATATCTTCTCAAGCAGATGTGACTTTCCTGCTCCCTTCGTTTCTCATTATGGCTCCTAACTCTTCACTGCCCTGCTTGCTTTCTGGTTAAGTAAGAATCAGAAGGAAACCAGCTCACTGCAGTTTTGCACACAATCACAAAAGGAGTCAGCAGAAGCATGAACACCAGCTCTTCAATTAATGAACTGCTTGCCTGTGTATGCCTTCACATGTGCACTCACACACAAAACCTCAACTCTATTAGCAGAAATTCTCCATCATTTCCCACCAGCACTTCTGAGATAGTCTCAAAAGCCACTCAATTGACAAAACACTGGTCATACTGACAAAGCAAGAAGAAGCACAAAAAATACAACATACGATTTACTGGAATGCAATTCTAGCGCAATTTTTGTTTCCTGAGAACGTGACAGCAAGCCTTCCAATTTACAAATTAGAACAATTTAAATTAAGCCTTTATGTCCTTACCATGCAAGAAAGCAACAAAACACCTCACGAAAGCTCCTCTGGAAGAGCTATAACTAAAACTAACAGAATTTTGGATTTCAGGTTTTTTTTAATTTACAAGCCAAGAAACCATAACACTGATTAGCATTTACTCTCCAATCATTACAGTTTAGTCTACAATTTCAGTTGACAGAACCTGATCACACTGTCTCTGAAAAAGCCCATCATCCACAGACCTTCACGAGAGCCAGATCCTATCTGTTAGAAAAACCTCAAACACAGGGACTGATTTAAGCAACATTCCAGAAACATTCTACACTTTTAAAGAACAAGCTGAGAGATCACAAAAATGTTAGCTGGTTTTGATATGCAAAAACAACGTTTTATATTCACTCACTAGATAAAATCCAAAGGCTTTTTCACAGCATTACAGCAACTTATAAGCCTCCAACTACATTGTAGCAAGAAAATAAAACCATCCGCGATACCACAAAAAGTAGATGTTTGCTCAGTGCCTCACACCCACCACCACACACTGCCAGATTTGCTCTCATCTGCTGCTGCCAATGCACATGTGCAGAATTATAAAGAAACTTCCTGCTCGCACAGATCCCATCACACTCTTAACAACAGTAGTTAATAAATAAAAAGGCTTTTGTATCTTGTGTAACAGCTAATTATATTCATCCTACTCGCCACCCCCCAATGCAAAGCTCTACTCCACCAGCCGCACACATCTCATTGCCCCTGCATCAGATAATGCAGAACTTCAGTGCAATGGCATTATAAAAGTACAGTGAAGTAACAGACAGGAAGAAATTATCAGTAAAACTATGCAACTTGAGAGCTTCATGTTATAAAACCAAAGCAGTTTAAAAATCGTCACTGCTTCTAAAACAGACTTTGGAACAGAATTCAAGCTACCTCAGAGACACCAAAAAAGCAAACTATAAATATATAATGCACTTAATTCATTATACATAAGTTATCCTATTACATACATTTATCATCAGTTTGTTTCTCCCCTCCCAAACAGGTAAGCAGAAATACACACTGGAACTCAGCAGATTACAAAATGGTTACACAGCCCCTTCGATATCGAAACACTGCCTCTGTCAGAACGTTGAGCATGTGCCACCAAAATAAAGAACAGGCTCAGCATCCCCACTGCATTAAGACATTTCAATGAAGAGCTCAATGCTGCAGCAATGATTCTCTGAATTTCAAGAGATGAGGAAAGGAAAAAAAAAAAAGACGAAAAAAGAGGTCTGGTACTGACGTCTCCCATCAAAACTTCATTATGACTACATTTGAAGACACCACCAGAAACCATAAGGTTAAAAGTTACATTGCAGACTAAAATTAACTAACCTGATTACATTACTAGAGTGCCAAGACAACAAAAGATTTCATTAAATGGGAAGTCCAGCAAAAAGGGGAGAAAATCTTTCAAACATACACACTTTTAAAAAGAGTATAAAGGAAGAAAGAACCACATTCGTAAGATTCCAGCTCTCACCTTTTCAGTTTTGTCCATGTATTATTATCCTACACAGCTGAGCACAGATTTTAATCCTGAACACACTGCAGGGAACACTGAACAGAAGAGACACATGAAGAGAGCTGCCAGCGAGACTGGAACCTGGACAATCAGTGCAGGGTTCCCACCAGATACAAGGCTCAGATCGAGCAGATGCCCCACCCAAACGTCCTTAGAAATGTCCAAACAGTGAAGAAAATAAAACCCATTTAAACCTCTCGATAGGAAAAAGCCTCTGCAACCGGAGTCTTTGTTACAAGCTGTTTCAACACAAACATAAAGCCCTATCTGTATTTTAATCTTGTTTAGCATTTTTTTTAACAAATATACAGGATTTCACACATTTACAGAGGAAAGACCACAACAGTAGAATTGTTTTTTACTATCACTATAGAACTATTTTCACTGATCAGAATATGGTCCTGCAAAATATTACCCATTTCTTGTAGTGAACAACTCCACCCGTATGTTGCAAATATAACAGGTTTTGACCTTCTAAACTATGTTTTTAAGACTTCAAAACAAATCAGCTCTACAGAGAAAAAAGCCTGGTAGAAGATGCAGTAACAAATATATTATGTTTTTGGCACCAAAATCCACAGAATTCACCTGAACTAACTGAATTTTCAGAAATCTCAACAGCTGGCTATTAAGCCAGTACAAACTGTGAAGATAAATCTGAATTTACCAAACCTTTAAGACAGCCTGTCACTCTCAAACAAAATTTTTGCAGGTAAGACCTCTTACCTTACAGAAAATAATAGCAAGCAAGACTGAATTGCTCAATTTTACTAACTTGCCAGGGAGCAATGTAAATTCTTGTATTGTCTGCCTGAATCCAATTTTGACAAGAGACATAGAGCCCCTATGCTGAAAAACTGACAGAGCCATCACTTTACAAACTGCATGACATGTAACAATCTCCCTTTTCCATAGCCCTTCACAGAAGATTTAATATTCCTTCAATTCTGTACCTCCTCCTCGTATGTTTTTGATAAATTGTTATTTTTCAGTTCTTAAATAACAGTCCTCACATCTGAAATAATCAATAAATAACAACCAGGCCTGCAATGCAAGGAAAAAAGTTAAACAAGTTTGCCATGCTTCATCCTTACAGATGCAAATTATGAACTGCTCTGCACACAGTTAATTCACTCCCACCTAAATGGCCACTAGATTTTTGTGTGCTAATACAGCAGTAAAATTAACCTGGTGCTATGCACGGAATTAGAGGACAACTTGAAGCATTCTCTTACCGATATCACTTCCTCTTCCATATAGCTGCAGCTTCTTTTGTGGGGGATGGGAAAAAAAAAGAGAACAACCACACATAAAAAACCCCAAAAAAATCCCCCCCCCCCAAAAAAAACCCACCTTAAACTAAAAAATCACGTCAGACTTGGCAGGTTTTACTCACTTTCCACTGAGCCCTGGAAAGGGGCATCACTGCTCAGCTGTAACATTTGACCAGGAATCAAAAGGGTGAGTAATAAAGAAGGAAAAACCCCTGCCCCATAAAGCCCTCACACACAGCAAGCAGGGACCCACAGAACTTTCTGAAGTCTGTTCCAAATGCACAGAATATTTCTTCAGCCTCACCTGCTTTTGCAAACATGCCATTATGTACACTAGAAAGCAACGCTTCACTGCTTGCACAGGTCTCAGGGTATGAGCCACACATGACAAATGTTAAATTAAGCCTTTTAATGAGCTGCAAAGAAGATCCTCCAGTGTTCCAAACAACACAAAAACACAAGCGCCCAAACTAACACAAAGCAGATAAAAACTGTCATTTGCCAAACTCAGATGTTTTGACGTGTTGTCCATGTCAAAATGTACAAGCATTAAACGGTACCAGGAGCTTCTCCCAGTCAGCTATCTTAAATGTAACCATGGGACACTCTACTTGATTGATTTTTCTAAAACAATACGGTAAATTTCCAGTTTGATGCTTTCAAAACATTGAGGTATTTAATTCCTTATTGTTACATAGCCGACATAAGGAAAGGATCCCTATGGAGCCAAACAATGTATAAAATACAGACAAAGAAGATTAAAAGAGATTCTAAACATCTTCAAGTCTATGCAACAAAGAACATATAAAGCAATTTACTAGTAATGAGCACCAAAAATCAACAAAAAAAAAGAAAACAAACGAAACAGCTAAATTGCTTATAATACAGGCCAACAAACCAGCTTTCTATTCTTTTTATGTTGGCAGATTAGACTGCACGGAAGACAGAAAAACTTCAAACCTAAATGCTAATCCAGTTTAACTATTTGTTCTAAACTCACATACTAACAATTCCATCCCTGAGGACATTCAGGAACACATGCCAAAAGAAAAATAAACAACTGTGTAGGTTTTCATATATTCACTTTTTTTTTTATCCTGCAAGAGTTATTACATGGTATTTACTTTCTTCATCTGTTACTTCTTTTCCCCATCTTGAGCCTGACAGCAGTAAAAAATTTTGTGAAAATTTCTTAAAATGCAGCCAGACCAAGGAACTTGAGAATAAGAGAGTTGTGCATTAAAAGCTGGCGTTGCAGTGTGTGATGGCAGGGGTTTTGTGGTTGCGTTTTGTTGTGGTTTTTTCCAAACCTGGAAGAAGCACCCCAATACTGGGACACCTCATGTTAAAGCAACTTTTTGATCTCTAAGGAGCTTCCATGAACAACGGAAACAAACCCACATCGACAGACCCCTCGGAAGATACATTTGGTCACAGGCTGGCGCGTTATGGCAATGACCCAGGGCTCTTAATGCCAAAGCTGCCTTCGTGATCACAGGCGATTTAATGACTGCCCTTCTTTCAACTTCTGAGACCAACTCCGCTGGCAGAGAGCGGCGAGGCTGATGCTGTCAGGAGCTGCGAGGCTCACGCTGTCATCGCGCCAAGCCCCATGGCAGGGGGCACCAGGCTGGGCCGTGCGAGGAGGGAACAGCCTGGGCACACAACTCCTGAAGGAGCCGGGCTGTCAGCGCTGCCTGTGAGGTCCCACCGACACCAGCCTGGGAGACGCTCCCGCCTCTTGACAGCTCCCTGCGAGCGGCTGCAACAACTGGGCAGGAGGAAGTTCCCGCGCCCCGCTCGGCGCCAGTGCCAGAAGGTTCCTGAAGCCTGAGGTGACACCGGCCAGCCTGAGCGGGGACCCCCCGCGCATGCGCCCCGCGCCACTCACCGTTGCCGGGTGACTCGCCCTCCCCGCCGTCCTCAGCACCACCAGCAGGTTCCTCCGCCTCTTCCTACCCCGGGGGCCGGCGCGGGCCTCTCCTCGCCGCTCCGCTCTCCTCGCAGCCCTCCTCCGCCAGCCGCTGCCCGCGCCGTGTGCCGCGGCCGCCGCGCTGCCGGACCCGGCGCCGTCCGTGCCCTCACAGGCGCTCCGAGCTCCGAGCCGCGAGCGGGGGGTCCCCGACGGCAGCGGCGGCGACNCCCGGGCCGGGGGGAAGTGGGGAGGTAGCGGGCGGTCGCCCCAAAATTAACGTTTTCCTCATGTTCTCGCCCTCACGATGGCTCAGCCACCCGCCCTCCTCGGCCCGTGTGGGCTCAGAGTCACATAATCAAATAGCTTGGGGAAGACCGCTGAGTTCATCGAGCCCAGCCATGGACCGAGCATCACCGTGTCCAGCACACCAGGGCACTGAGTGTTACGTCCGGGGTTTCCTTAAACACTTGCCTCGGCAGCCCGCTCCAGTGTCTGATCACCCTTTCCGTGAAGAAATTACTCCTGTCCAGCCTAAAGCTCCTCTGATGCAGTTTAAGACTCTCCTCTCATCCTGGGGTGCCCACGGCCAGAGAGTGACCACGGCCAGTAATGGCACCATGTGGGTTCATACCCTGCTAGCTTTGCTGGGACATTAGGAGGAATTTCTTCACAGAAAGGGTGATCAGACATTGGAATGGGCTGCCCAGGGAGGTGATGGCATCACTGCCCCTGGAGCTGTCTGAGAGAATCCCGGATGTGGCACGCAGAGCCATGGCCTGGTTGACATAGGTTGGGCTAAACGTCCTCAGAGGTCTTTTCTGGCTTAATTGGTTCTGTGATGCCAGTTTTGCTCTTCTCATAACCAGATTAAAATATTTCCTGTAAATTTTCTGAATTGAAGGATCAAGAGCAATCACTGCCAAACATTTCCCAAATGTAAGCACGCCAGAAGTAACGAAGTGCCCTTTGACAAAGAGCTAATGCATTTTGAAACACAAAATTTAGCACCCTTAAAGTGAGTTAGCATAAGTTAGAGAGGAGATGCAAGCTTACACCCGAAGTGTTAAAACCAGTGCCTGGCAGTCTGTGGTTCCCACATGCCACGCTGAAACTACAACAGCTTTTTCTGTCATGCAGTGCCAGCAGCCATAGGTGGTGGGTTTAATAAGGCATTTAAGGAAACTTGGATTTAGTTAGTAAAAATCCTCTCAGGAAAAGCGCTTTTTTTCTCCCCCGTGAAAAACTGACAAAGAATATATGAAAGGGGGAAAAAATTGTACAAGCAGGCTGAGATTAACTGGAACCTCTGTACTTTCAATAGCTGGGAGGATTTTGTTCCAGGTTTTCCAGCATGGATTCTGAATTTTATCTAGAGATATATTTATAAAACTCAGTAAGAGGTTTTCCATTTAGAATCCGAAGAAGGGAGAGTCACAATCCCACAGTAAATTAACCCGGGTTTAATCAGATCTAAAACTCTGTTTTCCTGCTGGAAGATTTGGTGTCATTAGGAGGTGCCACGCAAACCCAATAAAACGTGTAGGGTTGGGGGAAATGGCTTCTCAGGGGGTCTGTGTGTTCCGTCTGTCCGCTTCCACAGCAGACTTCTCCACTTCAACCGCTAATAAAATTTCCTCGCATCAGGATGAGGTTTCTGAATTTGTATTTTGTATACATAGCCGAGTTCTTTCTGATTCATTTAGCCTCATCAACAACAATAAAGATACTGAATCAGAACAAGCTGGCAATTTTGTTGATGAAACATGGGGGAGAGCGGACTCCAGCTGGCTCTTCAGCGGATAGATTGGCCAGTTGACAGGAATGAAACTGCAAGAAACCTGACACAGAAAGCACACGCAGTGAGAGGAGACAGACAGCAGAGGCAGGCAGGTAGGCAGGCGCTGCACAGCACCTGTTTGCTGGTTTTGAGTCCAAGGCAGTGGCTTCCCTCCTCTGAACTGGCTCCGAATATGCCATTTCGTGCCAGCTTATCCTACCTCCTTTCAAAGGCTTCCAAGGCTCCTTGCAGGGGGCAGACATATGCAGTCCCAGGCTGCCATTTTAGGCTTTTCTGCTCACTTTGTGTTCTTGCTGTCTACTTGAAAGGTTGAGGACAACCCGGGAGTCACAGAGTCGAAGAATATCTCAATTTGGAAGGGACCCATAAGGATAGAGTCCAACTCCCTGCTCCTCACAGGACTGTCTAAAGCTGAACCGTGTGACTAAGAGCATTGTCCAGATGCTCCTTGAACTCTGGCAGACTTGGCACTGTGACCAGTTCCCTGAGGAGTCTGTTCCAGTGACCAACCACGCCCCCAGTAAAGAACCTTTTCCTAATGTCCAGCCTGAACTTTCCCTGACATGACTTCATTCCATTTCCTCAGATTCTATGACTGGTCATCAAAGAGAAGATCAGCATCTCCCCTTGCCTTTGAGGGAAGCTGTAGGGTGTGATGAGAGGCCCCCTCTGTCTCCTCGTTTCTGAGCTGAACAAACACAGTGAGCTAATCTGCTCTTTGTAAGATTTTCCCTTGAGAATTTTCACCATCTTAAAAAATGTGGCTAAAGCACCAGACAGAGACTAAGATAGGAAATACAGTGAGAAGAGAGGCAACAACTTAATGAGTGGCTGCATGGTTACATCCCCAAAATTCAGCTGTTGAAAGCATCAGCCTCTCAGATGACTCCTGAACACCACAATGGAGCAATGTCCATTAGCTGTTCCCACCACTTTTTCCACTGTTTCAAGCACACCTGAATTGTGAAGGCAGCATTTCATATTCCTCCCAGCCTAGTGCTGTGCAGGCTGTGGAGCTCACGCAGCCTCGTTTCCCGCTCCAAACCCACAGGCACATTCAGAGCAGGGCTTGTGCAGGGCAGGGCTGCAGTCCCACCACGTGACACAGCGCTGTCACCCCTGTCAGGACATATGACAGTGCGCTGCCTTGTACAGTCACACGGCCCCAGTGTGAGGCTGCTCAGGAGCAGAAAGACTCATTCCCCAGCTGCTGCACAGCTCCAGGAGCTTGGCAGATGTGTCTGGTCAGCATCTGGCTCCTAGGACCAAAGAGCCAGAGTGCCATGGCATCCCTGCCTCATCAGTAAATCCATGGCCAGAGCCCCACCACGAAGGGGGAGCCATTGATGTAGTTCAGTGTTTCCTTCCAAGTCCAGCTAAATTGCTCAGCTTAAAAGTTTTGCAGAGATTGACTGCTAAGTGCTTACAAAGTAACTCGGTAGATCTGAAATAATTACTGGTGTAATTCCCTTGTTTTCAGGAAAAGCTATTCATGAGCACAAATCACTATTGCCTGTATATGTCACAGAAGAACTGGAGCCATGTTTCCTTCATGTATCCCCAGTTCCCATCCTGACCTAGTATGACTTTAGAATAAATATTCTCTGAAGAATTTAGCTTCCAATTAAGTCTACTTTCAGCAGCAGCCCTGTATTGCACCTCATCAGAAACTGAAGCTACTTAAAGAAAAATATCTATCCCAGCTGTGCTCACTGTTGTACAAGGCTTAGTACAAACTGAGCTAAAATACTCCAAAACTTAAATCAGCTTTGCAAAGCCGTCGAATCGTTGGAAGGCTGATAGCCTGCCATGCAATTCCTCACCTTCATACTAGGTTATTGTCTTACTAGGAGGAAATGGGACTCTGACATGCAGCAAAACAAGATACTGTCTGTTGTAATACCTGTGTAGCATATGCCAAACAGTTTTTCCTGGAAATTATCTGTATGTCAGCCTAGTGTTGGTTTTGGGTTTAATTGTTCACCTACAAATTATTTGATACATTCTTCTGAACTTGGAAGTGCTCAATTTTTGCTTTAAGTAGATCCTATTGATGTCTTACAAAAAATATTGACAAACACAAGTTCTTTCAACACCAAGCAGGAATTAGCAAACACTTCCCAGCTGGTTGCTCTGCAAAGAGCTTTCCTTTCCTGTGTATTTCATCCAGAAACAGCGACATGTCCCCAGATTGAGTCTTTACCTTGTTCTTCTTTTCCAGCATTACAACATTTTCTAACAAACACTTTGTTTCAGGATGTCCAGCACGTGACACTTGGCCATTCTGGACATGCATAACTTTCCATGGAAACTCTCATATCAGCAAGTATCCAGTTGTTCTAACTCATGGTGTCCAAAAGGGCACCTAAGAATCAAAGTTCATTTTTAAAGCTTTGCCCTGTATTAACAAATGAGGCTTCACAACACTCAAGCAAACAGGTGAAAGGATCTATTTTATAGAAACACAAACTCCAGCCCAGAGAAAACCATTCATCATTTCAAAGACTGTCAGCCATTACTAGGCACATACGTAAGGATTTTTTAAAACTGAATTCAATATCAAAGGCACATGTTCTATATAAATGTCAGACATTTTTACTCATTTTTCTACTAGAGTTCTGTGATTAAAATAAACATTTACAGCATGAGATTTTTTTTTCTCTTCTTCTGAACACTTTTTGGATCTGAATCTTGGTTTCAGAAGATCTTTCTTTAAAGTAGAAGTCTAGGAATATGGGTCAAATGTGGTTTTTAAGGCTTGTTCATATCTTAGTTGCATGGTTGCAGACTTAACAAGAGATAATTCTTCTCTCCTTGAAATTCAAGACATTGAAAGGTTAATTCAGTCTTCTCAGTTCCATTTCCTTCCGTCTGTTCCCCTTCCCACACTCCTCCCCACCCCCCATCTGTAGACAGCTGAGTTATTTGAATTTTGTGCGAGCTAGTATTCATCCAAAGGGGAAAATCACTCAACGTATGCACCAGGTAAACAAGAACTGCAGTGTTGCACACTTCAATTTTTTACTTCCTATTTGCTTTTCTCTGCACTCACCAGCTTGGGCTGTGGACATACACACCCAAAGATAGTTAAAGTTAACTCAAATTAAAGCTTGTATGTCCCCATCCCTGTTGAATTCCTGTTCTTTGCACTCACATGGAATCTTTTACTCAAGCTGCTGTGGTGCTTTTACCTTGGGTTGCGGAAAGGCTGCAGTTCATGTTACCACAATTTGTCAGCTGCCAACACAATCACTCTCTGCTGCTCCCTTGTTATTTCATGGTGTGGTCACTCACACTCAAGGTACACTAACTCCAGAGGAGTCACATTAACAGAGCTCAGGTTAACCCTGGGATGAAGACAGAGCTTTAATCCAACAGATTTCAGCATTTTGCATACATTTGCAAGAAAATAAGTACATTAAAGTACTCTTCGAAAACGTTCTAGTTCAGTCAAGTTCTGAAGAAAGAGATGTTCATTTCAGATGCCAGGAGAGGTAAATAGTATCATCTTTCTTTTTTTTAGTTACATTTTAAAATAGGAAAACAGCATTTAATGTAAAATACTTGAAGGTTTCATCGAAAAGGCAGAAGTTAACAGATGTGGAACTTACTGATTGCCACTTTCTTACGTAATTTGTTGACCTTGCACACAGCGTGTAATACCTATGTGTTTGGCTTACACTGCGTAACAAGCTTATAAAATTGGAAAATGGTTTTTGGAAAAGATGTTGGAGAAATAGAAGTTTTTATTCTGTCAATTGCTCAGAGTAGTCAGCTGGAAAAGATAATTTGGCTGCCTTTTCTGTTCCTCTGCTTCAGTTGCTTTGTTTCCTTAAGCAGCTGAAAAACTTCAGGGTTTATCTACTTCTCCCCAAACATAAAACCGCTCAAGCTACCAGGAGTCCCAGGCTATTGAAAGAGGAATGATTTGGCAACACAAAGTGAAGTGCTGGTGAGGCACCCCTCAAAACCACATCCTCAGCCCTGTGTCCCGAGAGTGAAGAATACACCTCTGCATCTACCCCAGCACAACACGGACTGTAACAACAGACCCACCTATGGCCCTTTTTCCTCTGGACAAAAGGAAAATATGAAGTTAACATAAAGTTAGTAGACCTCTGGATTTTATGATCTTTGATTATCTTCTCCTGGATTATGTTGGTTATCTATTTGCTGCACAGTGGGTGCCACAATTTGAACTTCATTAGGAATGGTAATGTTTCTCCTGTCTGAAGCAAAGAGAGGGAGAATCCCAAGACTGCATTGTTTAATTCCAGAGCAGCCAACTACACTGAGACAAGCCATGTTTGAGCACACTCCCAATGCTCATCCAAGACTTCCCTGTCTTACTCCTTCCTTAAACTGCTGCTTGCAGAAGATGCTTCTGTCCAGAGACAGAAAGGAGGGAAAAAAAAAGGACTCAAATTTTGTTAAAGACTCAAAGTCATGCTAAACTTGTGTCTCTAGACCAGTATTTATTACAAACTATCATGTGCTCTGTAGCACTAACTAATGTGACTAACACATCACATGCTTCTTACCCCACCCTGGCTTTGGGGGAGAAGCCTGTGCATGGACATTCTGTATTAATTCTACTTTTTCCTTTAATAATGCATGCATGGATCAACACATTTTGCTAGAAGGGGCCAGGCCAGAGCCAAGTACTTTGTGCTGGAAGACACGCTTTTGGGTCAGTTCTTGAGAAAGCTCTGTTGCAAGAATCTCCATCTGGTTAAACTTTTAAAAATTCACCCCCATAGCAAGTTTTATAATATCAAAAAAAAAAAAGAGAGAGGAAATATCTACTCCCACTAGCTTATGTTTTCTCCTTTTGCTCTTTGCTGCAACAAGGCTTCTGGTATAGACTTGTCTGAACTCCTGAGCTATTTGGAAAACATGGGGTTGGAAAAAATAGCCCAAGGAGAAGGACTGTCTACAACTGCCTCTCCTCCCCCCTCATCTTCTGCATGTACCCACCCTCAAGGTTCAATGGTCTTGATAAGGAAAATGAAACATCTTAGGTAATGATAAAACATCCACTGTAAGACAAGTGTCGAGTATTTGCTCACGGCCAGTGCAGCATTACAGCAGACAGTCTGCCAAAAAGGGATCAGTGCCTTCCTTACTCCCCCAGGATTCATTGTCTCTTAGCCTGGGAACCTGTCTCCGTTCCCAAACAGGGATATTTTTTTTGGCAGCAAGACGGAACAAAAGGCACAAAGAGAACTAAGAAAACCCTTTCAGTGAAGCCGTAGTCCTTTATTTTTCCTGTTCCCCTGAGGACGGGAAACCTTCTAAGGACAGCTCATGATACACCCAGTCCTGCTACCTGCCTGGAAGGTGCTCAGTGCTCAGGGGGACCTACAGGAATTAGGGTGCATGCAGATTTCAGCCCAGCTTTCAGCCTTGACAAATTGATCCCCTACCTTTAGCACCAAAAATACCACAACATTTTGAAAATGAAATCACTGTTATATTTGAGTGGGTGTGTTATTTCGAGACAGCACTAATGTGATTATAAAATCAGTTGTGTCAGCTTATTGGCTCAGCTACAGACACTGATCTGCTTGAGCGTCTGTTCCTCTACCCGGCTGCTCGCGTTAGGGTGCTTTGTCCCCCCTCATCTCCCTGTGGAAATAGCTACCATTTGATTCCCACTGTTGCACCAAGGAGAAAGAAACCCCTTCTTCTGGCAGTTGCCCACCTCCTCTCTATGAAACTTGGCATTTCCAGAGCACCTCTTGTGCCAAACATGAGCACAGCATCCCCCAGCCCGTGAAAGGCTACAGCCCATATGTATATAGGTAGATAGATAATATATATTAATGTCCCTGCAGCCCCAGCCCTGCACGGGCTGGGCACGCTGCTTCCTCGTGACAGCAGCCAAGGGAAAAGGTCAAGTGGCAGCAGGGTCCAAACCTCCCAGCCTCACTCTTCAGACTTTTCACTTGAGCTCCCTCTAAACGTTTCCTCTCACCTATTACCGAATCCTGGTAGCAAGTGTTTGTTTTTCCCTGCTGCTCTGTGGGTGTCTGACAGACTCGGTGGCTTGTGCTGCCAGGCATGGTTTAATGCTGTCAGTGGCAGGTGACTCACTGGTATCAGAAGTGTCAGTCCTGGCAGGTTTGACTCAGCCCTTCATCTTTTGGCAACAAATCGCAGTAAAACACAGCTTCCATTGTATGAGGCAGCTTTTCAGGCATAGCCTTACCAAAGTAGCTTTACATGCTTTATGTGTACGGCATCCATAAAGATTCTGTAGTTTGCATGCTCCACCAGCTTCCTGGTTTTTCACATTTCCATACACTGGATGATTCTGCTGCCCCTGTGCAACACAAAGAAAGTTGAGGTTCATTGCAACCACAGTCATTCCAAGGCCAGGCAAATGCCATGTTCTCCTTACTGAAGATGGTGACTCTGAAATCCTGCAATTAAAAACCTGACAAAGAACAGCTTTGCTGCTCATACAGCAAAAATATTTCCATTACTAGTGAAAGGAAAAGGCATCTGAGTAAGATGTTACCTACCCATCTTTCCCTCGAAGTATGCGATGTCCTCAGGCCAAATTCCAAACTTTCAATATGTAAACTGCATCCAGCTGTGTGCTGCACAGAGTATGTAAACATGAGGTTTGAATCCCACATGAGCTCTGTTTGACCACCCTACTGAACTTACAAGCTACAGAAACTTGAAAGGCACTTTATGCAGTGGTCAAGATGTTTGTTATGGAGATGAGTATCTCCTGATTTCAGCAGAGTGAGAACATGTAATTTCTCATCATTATGTTGTTTGGCTCAACACTGTTCCACCTTCCTCACAAACCCAACCCAATATCAATTAAAAATGTGGTCATCTTCAGCCTAAAAACCCAAACAATGTATCCCAAACTGTTTTTAATGTTAGGTTTGCCGATAAATTGGGCAATTAAAGTGGTAAAGGTGGTGAAAACAAGCATGCTTACCCTGTCTTAGCATGTTTAGAAGAGCCTGAGCTCTGCTGTGGATCCTGGGGGCAGAGCCTGTGGCTGGACACAGAAAACCAAAAGTGAGATTCTTCTGCTTTGCTGTTCTGAACACTTTGTTTGCTCTCTGCAATGAGGAGAACTTGTGCTACTCCTGAAGTTTAAGTGGTTTTGTCCTTTTAGTCTCTCTTCGTGATCAGAATTATAATTGTTATTTTTAAAAATGAAAAATATTTTAAAAACTGAAACTCATGAACTGCCTGGATTCAAGAATTACTCAGATTATGTTTTAAAGTGTTTTCTGATCTTCTAAATCTTGAGTCCAGCCAAACAAGAGGTTAATGCTCTCTCTTTAAACAGACACAAAGACTGTTCAGTGCCAAATCTCAGCTACGGCTTACACCAGATACTCACCCAGTGTCTGCCTTCCTGCTTTTTCCCAAGGGGTTTCAGGCAGGAACACAGCTTTCTATTTGTGACTGCTGGTTGGATGTGCAGGGTGGAAGCAAAGGGACTGAGTCCCGACGTTAAATAGGGTGCACACACACAGAGTGATTTTGTGTGGTCAGTGCAGATGCAGAGATAACCGAGCCAGCCTGCACAAATCCCTTAGGTTGGGAAAAATATTTAAGACCAAGTCCAGCCACAAACCTGTTCATCGTTTTAATTTAAACAAACATTGTAAGAAGAGATCCTTAAGGCACATTTAAGCACATCAAAACTATTTTCTCCATGCACACCTATCACACTCAAACCCACTCTACCTAAGCCTGTGGTGCCAACAGAAAGATCCACAGACCTTCCAGGGGCTCTCAATCAGCTCAGAGACATCTCTGTCCCTCTGAGCTCATTATTTAGAAAGACTCATAGTCAGTAGAGAAAACTAGGTACTCCTAGGGCACAATAAATTTTATCCCAACTTTGTTGCCTCCCTTCTGACTATTACGGAGTCTAGACAGGAATTTCAGATGGAGACACTGAAGGGTACACGAGAGGAAACCCACATCAGTATCCAGGAGGATGCACACAGCCCTTCCTTCCCTGCTTCGAGAACCATGGGCTGAGGGAAGCACCAGCAAGTGAATTAATAGCTACCAAAACAGGAGGAAGCAGAGATTCATTGTACATCCCTTCAGGACACATTTCTGGATGTCACTGTGGTGCCTGGGCTGTGCTAATCTCAGACTTGGCCCTTGATCATGGCAATCACACCATGGCTGTGCTGAGAGACCTCCACAGCCCCAAGCTCCCTTGTGTTTCTGCCAGCCTGGGCAGGTCAGGATGATCCCCAGGCACATTGCTGAATGCACCTACAATCCCCTCCCCAGAAAACTAATCTGGCAGCAGCAATCCCCAAGCCTCACCTTTACTGCAAACCTCAGCACTGGAAAATGGTGGGAAGGGAAACTGCAATATGATTGCCATGGTAAATGACGAGAACAGAAAAAAAGAAAAATCAAGATGTATTTTGGCAGTTTTCCATGTCAGTTTTCCCATTTCCCTCACTCATGCACTTTCTACAGGAGCAATCTGTCCTTTCCCTAAACGCTGAGCAATCCCAGCACTAAACTAATCAATATTAATAGCGATGGGTTCGGGAGGGAGGAGGAGGGGAGAGGAGAGGAGGGATTACCCTGACCTTTTTCAACTCACACTGCCTCAGACGGCCACCAAGCAGCTGAAGAGAGAGCAGCCAGACGGTAATGCCATGTGGTTTTAGTAGCTTTTCATTTTTTTAGAATTTTTTTCCTTGTGAATATTTACTCTGTTGTCTCAGTGCAGATAGCAATGAAATCTGATTTTCTGCAGGAAGGAAAAAATATAATTATATCAGCCATCTCCGGGCCAAACCTTGCCTTGATGGGAAACTCCACTGAAATAATGGAAATAACGCCCAGGCTGGAATTTAACTCGAATTTCTTAATAAAAAGAGGAATTGGATTAGGGAAGTTTTGGCAGGTGAAATGCTGATGTGCTTTGTGGATTTGTCTTTATTATAACAGAGTATAATCAAAGCCATTGAGCTGTGACTGGGATATGGAGCAAGAGCAAACAAAGGGCTGGGGGAACCGGTCCTCTATTGTTACACTGAAGTGTCCACAGCAGCTCAGGGGATGGATGTGCTCAGTACAGGGGGCTCAGAATGAAAGACAAATCCTATTAATTAAAAGAAAATTAAAATTGGAGCTCTTTGTTCCTATTGCATTTGGGTTTTATTGTAGATTTTCCGGTTAGCAGCATTTCTTAAAATACAGGTTTATGTCGAGGGCATCGTGGATTACTGGCAATTAATCATTGTCTCTTTATTACTGATTATTCTTGTTGCCATGTGCAAAATATGATTTTTAGGAATCTCAACTGAGAAAACTAGAGAAAATTCTATTTATGCCTTTCCTCTTTTGCTCTGAAAGAGCCAAGCCTCAGGGAAAGGTCCCAGATTGAGTGTTAGGTTTGTGGGGGTTTTTTGAATAAACATTTTTATGGTATTTTCATATTTTTTCTCTTGAGGAGAAAATGCTTTGCAGATGGCTGATATCACAGCACTAGCTAATGAAGCCATGGGTGTGTTTTCCCTTTCTTTGTCAGGACTCATCATGTCCGACAAACCAGATTTTGCAGAAATTGAAACATTTGACAAGACCAAGCTGAAGAAGACAGAAACCAGAGAGAAAAATCCACTGCCCACTAAAGAAAGTAAGTGCTTATGAGGCTATTTGAAGTACGAGTAGCAAGGACATAATCTGTATTGCAGTTCATATGCAAAATGAATACTAATCACAGGATTACAGGCTCAAACTCATCCCTGACTTTAAGTGGGGATAATACTAAGACTCTATGCTGGGCTTCCAAGGATATGAGTGATTATAACCAACAGTGCATTTTGTCTGAGAAACCCTTTCTGATGGGATTGCTTTTGCTTCTGCTAAAAGCAAGACCAGTGTTCCCACTGGGTGCTGGTAACAGGATCAATCTGTTTGTAATTACCTTGTTACCAGCCCCTCTGGAGGCACAGGGGAACCTTTGCCCGTCCCTGGCAGTCCAGGCAGCATCCCCAGAGGGTGCCCGGGCTCTGGATTTAATGTTGCAGGCAGACGAGCTGCTGCCTCCCACTGGTACCTGCTGTCAGCCCCGGGCAGGAGACCTCCAGGCACCTTCTCTGGCAGTAAGGCTGCAAGAAAAACCCATCATCATCCTCATCTAATGGGCAGTCTCCCTCAGAAAAGCACCCCCGAGCTTTTCTCAGGCAGGGTCTTCTCCCAGACACAGGCAGCCAGATAAGGCTGGGATTCATGCTCACCTTCAGATATGAAAAGAGCACTTGGAGCAGATTTTGGGAGCAGTTTCCTTCAGAAGAGTATTGCTAACCACTGGATGTGTGTGCTGATAGCCATGGAGATGCACAGTCCCTCAACATTAGATACCTGTTTTTTTCCCCTGTTTTTATCCTTGCCGATGCCAAAGCTGTAAATACAAGAGGAGCTTTGCACATCATGAACTGCTCCCTTCTAGCTATGCAGGTGTGGGAATTAGTTGTCATTTTCAGGGTGACCAAAAAAACCAAATATGGATTTAACCATTCTCTGGCTTTAAGTGTGATCTTAGAAATCTGTGTCCTGCAGAACCATTATCATTGAATTGCAGAATGGTTTGGGTTAGAAAGAACTTTAAAGACCACCCAGTTCCAACCCCCTGCCACGGGCAGGGACACCTCCCACTATCCCAGGCTGCTCCAAGCCCCATCCAACCTGGCCTTGAGCACTTCCAGGGATGTGACAGCCACAGCCTCTCTGGGCAACCTGTACCAGGGCCTCCCCACCCTCACAGGGAGGAATTTCTCTCTCACATCTAATCTAACCCTGCCCTCTCTCAGCGTGAAGCCATTCCTCCTTTTTCTGTCACTCCAGGCCCTGTCCAAAGTCCCCCTCCAGCTCTTTTGGAGCTCCTTTAAGCACTAGAAGGGCTTCTAAACTCTCCCCAGAGCCTTCTCTTCTTCAGGCTGTACACCCCCAAAACTCTCTCAGTCTTTCTCCATAGGAAGGCAAAGTTTACTGTTCATAAACAGTAATGTTTATTGATGGTGGTTTTGTTTCCTCTGTTTTTCTGCCAGCTATCGAACAGGAAAAGCAAAGTGAAAGTACGGCCTGAGTATAAAATTGAAGATGTGACTGCTGCTTCTTCAGTGGGGTTTTGGGTTCTGAGTTGGGTTGTTGTTTTATTTTGTCTCTCCCACCCCATATTTGTTGCCCATTTATTTTAGGAAACATTTGTTCATTTAATGTTCCCCGGAGAAGTTTGTTTTGTGTTTGTTGAAGAAGATACTATGTATTTGTATTCTTAAAATTATAATTCCAAGTTCTGTATCAACCCCATTACTTGTCAAAAAAATTTAAAAAGCAATTTGCATAGAAATTGTTTTCCTAAACCTCACAATAAACAGGTTTCTTCTGATCAACTGCCTTTGAGCCTTGCAGAAATGGGGTTTACACTGCAACTCTTACTAACATCCCTCCCACTTTGTTTGCATTTCCACAGCAGCTCGGGAGTTTGGTCAGGTGGGGAAGGGTTATCCCAGGCACCCCCTTGGCTGGAACACAGCCCCTCCCCATCATCTGCATCCTGCAGAATCCCAGAGCCCCAGGTGGCACCAACCCACGGGAACCCCCCCGACTGCCTTCTCAGCAGCCTGGAGACTTCACTCCCATCCCTTGTGTCACTCAAAAGAGTATTTCTTGGGAACCCTGAGGGACAAACTGCGTGTGCCAGGAGCTCCTGAAACCCTCAGCCTGGCAGCAGGCACAAGTAAGGAGAAGAGAAGTCACTGGCCTGCTTCAGTCCTATCCAGCAGTAGGCTAGAGGTTCCAGAGACAAATACCCCCTTACAGATTCCATGACAAATTGATGGTTTGGCTGAGGAAATACTCAAATTAGCATTCCAGATTAAAAAAAAAGGACTGCAGCTGCCTCTCCACGGCTTTTTAATCTCTCTAACTTGCAAAGATCCAGTCAACCTTGGGATAACTGCAGCACACACAGAGCACTTGGCCTGTCTCATACCAAGCAATACAAGAACAAGGGAAGGTGGAAGGAAGAAAGAAAATTTAGCATTGCATTGATTTTTAGGGATGAGAGAAAGACCTTTAGCAGCACAGGGGTGTAAGACACAAACCTTCGAAACAAGAAAGGACTCCCTAAATCTTCATTACTGGTGGTGCAATAACATCCTCACTGGTCTGCAGAGGACTTGGCACAAATAGACTCTGGTACCAGCTCAGGGGACTCTCAATTACATGGTATCACATTATCTCTGGAATTAATTTGCAATCATATTAGAAAAACAAGTGCTTACTCTAGGCAGATAAACTGCTGTCCCCGGAGCTTCAGTTTGATCCTCCTTGTGCTGTGAAATGAGAGTAGCTCCGAGTACTCCAGCAGGGTTAGTCTGGGCCTGTACCTGCATGAGGTGAGGCAGAAAGCAGTCTACAGGCTTCAGAAAACAGAAGGGAATGGTTGGGGTGATGTTCAGAAAGGTCTTGTTTACTTAAGGGTTGTTTGACACTTGACATTGAATGTGAACAGCCAGAACTGCAAATAAAACTAGCAGTGGGTCCACAAGACTGTGACCTTTGGTGGCAGCAGAAAGTAACCAGAGGTGACCAGGAGACCAAAGGAAAAGGTCCAAAAGGAAAGGGCGTGAGGAGCAGTGATTTCTGTCAGAGCTTTGTTAATGCCAGTAGTGTCCAGAGGGCTGAGGCTGCTGTTTCAACCCACATTCATCAGTTCAACACTGCTGATGTTTTCATTTCATGACCAAGTTTTTTTTTCACATTCTCATTTGAGGACCCCTTGGCACCTGACTCAAAGAGGTGTTTATTTTAAGGTCAGCTGGATTTGTTAATACTAATTTTTATATAAAAGGTGAGGAATGTGAGAGGTTGAGCAACAAGGAAAACAGTGCTATTTTCTTTGTGTCTCATGCCCTCCCCTCACCCCTGCACACTTAGGGATCAAGGAGCCTCTGACATGATTTAAATATTTGCTTTGATGATGGTTCCTTCATGGAGGAAGCATTTAGAGATAGCACTTAGAGCAACACCACCTATGGAAATCTGTATAGTTCCTACTGTTCAACCAGATTCGTTCAGCCCGTTACTTCCCCAGGATGGTTTCTAAGCTCTGTCCTGCACTCAGCAGTAAGGCCACAGATCAGACTTTCTCCTTGGTTCTGTTCCCCATGACGATCTCCCTCTGTCTCTGCCAGTTCAGAGCATCTGCCAACTCACTCAGCAAATACACTGTAAATCACCAAAAACTTCTTTGGCATCACTGAAACAGGGACTGGTCTCTGTGCCCACAAGTTCTCCCAAAAATCAAAGGTCTGGACTGTGTCCTCAGCCTGCACTTTTTGGACAGGAGGGAAGGGAGGTCTGGCCAAAGCAAGAAAATGACAGAGATATTCTCTTCTTGTGTTTGCAGAGATGCAAAGGATTGGCAGCACAGCTCAGGTTTGCCCAAGCACTTGGCTCGGGGCTGCTCCTGGTGCTGCTGCAGGGCTCAGTCTCCCCATGAAGCCTGCTCTCAATTTAGCTGTTTGCATTTAGAGCCTGAAACAGTAAACTCAACATCTCAGTGCTTTTATCCACACATCTCGCCCCACTAAATAGGCTGAGAAGAACTTTAGTCACGTTCCCCAACCCTGGATCTGACTACAAAGTCTACAAACACCTGCATACCTGGAAAAGCTCCTCAAGGTTAAAGGCCAGATCTTCCCAGCTTTCCCCCGCCGACCCCCGTTGGAGCATGGCTTTATGGCAGGGCTTGGGGACAGCTTCTTTCACAACTAGCAGTTAAGAGAGGCTCACAGTTAAAAACACATAGCTGCAGAACTCTGATTTGAGAAACATCCCTCTCTGCTGCTGTAGGAGACCATTTCAACCCAGGAACTGCATCAGGAGATTAAAGTTTGTCAAGAGCAGGGACAGGTTTGGCTCCCTGTTATCTTAACCAAAGAGCATTACAGCCCTTATCTGTGGGGCAAGCTGGGGACACCAAACAGGAAACTTCTCACTACTTCAGGCTGAGACAGTGAATTTTCATCCTTCCAGGCATTACACGGAAATATTTGCTGCTGCCATTGAGAGGGAGCTACAAGCAGAGCCAAGCCAAGCTAAACCAAAGCAAACACCTTACCCACACCTAGGAAACACTTCCTGGGCATTAACCTGAACTTCACTCCCCAGAAGAGCATCCTCCAGCTCCAAAACTCCCCAACAGCCACCCACTCCAGGAACTGAGGCCCTTTCCCAGCCTCCATGCGGATGGGCAGCTGAGCTGGAGACAAGCTCACCAGTAAACAGAACCAGCTCCAGGTGGGAAACTTAAATATTTCTCCAAATCAGCAGCAGCCCCTTTCTGTTATGTAAAGGTACATAAAATAGGTGTTGCCTTGCAACTAAAGGAAAAATGCCTTCCATGCTAATGCAGTTCTGGCCAGAAAAAAAATCATTATATGCAGATAAACATTATATGCAGATAAACACCCACTTTCTTGGCATCACCATGAAGCCAGTTTTGCTCCCTGGATCCCTGGGATAGGGCCAGCCCTCTCAGGATCTTGGCCAAGTCCACCTGCCCCTGTGAGTCACCTCTAATTGCCGTGCACAGTTGCAGCAAGCCCTGGCTGGGCAGAGGAGATCTGCATTCCTGTCGTTGTTAGACCAAAGTTAGTTGATTTAATAAATCTCATTAGGCAGGCATTTGATAGCAGCAAAGGCCAGAGAGGACAAGCCCTGAGCCTAGCTCTCCTAGGAAAAGGGCATGTGTGTGTTCCACCACAGCTGGAGCCCAGCTAAAAGGCCCTGGAGGCCCTGCCAGCCCCAACTCAGATACCACTGCCGAGTCTCAAAGCACGTGTGGGGTTTTTTCAACTATATCTGGGTGTTCTCTCTTATTTGGGTCATTAGCTCCGTGATTGCTGAGACATGCCACAGCTCTGCAGTGACGAGGGCATTGCATTTTGGCCAGTGGCTTGGCCACCACGACAAAAGCTGGGATGTCCGTGCAAGGCCAAGGCTGGAGAAGTCTTTGCAAAATACCTTTGTGTGTTTGTTCTGCCGTAAGCGCTGGTCCTGATGCAGCAGAGACCTCTCCGGCTAAGAGAGGCTCGGGGAAAGAAACAAGGGAGAGATGTGAGCAAACGAGGATCTGCCAGAGCTCTGCAGGATCAGGGGCCTGACCTGCACCGCGTGGGAAGGAGGTCAGGGGCTGGGAGTGCAGCCAGGGAGGTGCCCACGGCAGCAGAAACTCAAGGCAGAAGAAGCCAGGGTGGTTCTCATGCCTCTGCCTGGCTCACCCCTTGTTTTTGCAAAAACACAGGGTGAAACAATAGTCTTTTAAAAAGCCCAAACCTTCTGGTGCCAAGCTGGGGGAGTCTCCCACACTGTGCACAGGCAAACAAAGCCACTGTGTCCTCCTGGAGCCCTGGCACGGGCAGCCAGCCCTGGCCTCTCCACCTGTTCCCAGCCAGCGTGTCCGTGACTCCCCGCGGAGCTCTGGCTGTCCCAGCCCGATCCAGGGCACCGAGGTGTGTCCCGGCAGCAAAACCCGCTCCGGCTGGAGCGTGAAAGGCAGCACGGGGCCGGCTGGGGCTGAGCCAGGCTGTGTGGGAGCAGGTGTGAGCGTGTGCGGGGGTGTTCCTCCAGCTCCAGCCCAACGCCGCTCAAACTGACAGCAGGGTAAGCTCTGCTCCCATCTCCTGTGCCGGGAGAGGCGGCTCCGTGTGCTCGCTGTCTTGTCAGGAGAGCTGGCTTGGGAAGGAACAGTTGCTGGTGATGGTTCGTGCACATCTTGTAAGCTGTGCTGACAACAGCTCTTGACAACTCCTACCATCAACTGCAAATCTCCCAATGCTTCGTGTTTGCTTCAAGGCCCGGGTCCAGAATTCATTCAATCCGTGGGGAATTGGGAAGAAAGAAAGAGGAGGGGGGGAGCAAAAGGGGGTTTCTAGCTGCTCTGGTCAAAGGGACACGTGAAAATGAGGTCTTTTAAGGCTCCAGCAGTAGGCACTGAACAAAAAGAATGAGCATTTTCAAAATAAAACAGTTTCAGTAATTTTAAGCTGGTCTCATGAATTCAGAAGCCAACTCAGTATCGAAATTTTTGATTTGGCAAAGTTGCAACAACCAGGGAGGAAAAAAATTGTGTGTGACTCCAAGTGGGTGTTTTCAAACAGCATCTTGTTTGGGGAAAATAATCCCTCTTGGTCTGCTTTGTTTTCTCATTATGCTGGAAATAATTCTTCTCCTCAGAGAGAAGAATTGGGGTTTTATTTTTCTATCTAATCACGGGAGCTACCTCAGGTCATGCCTGACCACAGCTGGTCCCCCCATCCTTGCTAGCACTGGAGGAGTCACCACCACAAAGTGTTAAAGAAACACGTGTGCAGGTCCAAAATCACACATTTCATTTAGCAATGAAGAAATCAGGCGTGAGGTGCCTTGGCTGAAGGCGTGTGCTCTTGGGGCTGAGCCCAAGGGCAGGGATGGAGGCAGCAGGGATGCCCTGGGGCAGCAGCATCGCTCCCACTCCCAGGACCCTTCTCTCCAGGGAGCAGGAGTAGCAATTGCTTGTAGCATTGCAATAGCTCCATGATGGCTTTATAATAGCTCCAGCCTCTTCGCCGCTCCCCCAGACTCACCATTTTATTTCTGTCCTGTCCAGGCTCTTATTTCAGTGGCATCGGGGTAACCCAAGCCCACCGTGCTGCTTCTGGCCATGTGCATCGACTGCAGCACGGATCTCACCTGGTACCAGCACGGGTGGCAAGGAGCACGGGCACTGGGAGGGAAGAGGTGTCAAACAACTTGTGCCAGCTGCGGTTCGCTCACGCTGGCAGACATCGCCAGTGACGCTGATGGCTTTGGTGGCACCACTCCAGAGCGAGATGGGGGCAGCTAAAACGATGTGACCCTGGGAGCAGGAAGGCCCTGGGTGCTGCTGGAGGATTGCTCTTGCCCACCCAGCTCCATCATGGCCAGATGAACCACAGACCCACAACAGGGGTCTTTTTTTTTTCTGACTACATCTTGAAAATCCCAGGGCTTGTCCAGCCAACTCGAGCAGCGAGCATGGAAAACTCCCGCAGGTTGTTCTGGCAGCGGGGTTGCTGCACAGCTTTTATCCCAGCTGCCGCTTGAGGTGCTCGGCTGGGGGCACTCTGCAGCCGGGGCCCCCCCCGTGTGCCCCCAGCCACTGCCGCGGGGCACGGGCGGGCTGGGACGGGCTGGGACGGGTGTGCGGTGCGGGGCCGTCCCACAGGGGGGAGCCTTGTCACCGGCCTGCGGGGACACCGCCGGGACACCGCCGGGACAGTGCCGGGACAGTGCCGGGAACCCGCCGGGACACAGCCGGGACACTGCCGGGACACCGCCGGGACACGCCCGGGCCGCCGCCGGNCGGGACACTGCCGGGACACCGCCGGGACACCGCCGGGACACCGCCGGGACACTGCCGGGACACTGCCGGGACACCGCGGGGACATCACCGCGGGGACATCACCGCGGGCATTCCCAGCGCCAGGCACCCGCCGCTCCCGGCGCTTGGCTCCGTTCCCACCCCCTCAGAGTTAACAAATGCAAAGCGAGCTGCGTTCATCCTCAGGGGGCTGGGCAGAGCTCCCTCCAAACCCACCACAACTCAGGTGTTCAGAACTTATCTGGGATTTACCAAGCAAATATGATCGAGGAAAGCTGTTTCTGAAGGGTGTCACTGGGAAAAATTCACTCCGTGGAGTGTCCTGACAGTTCTGTGCCTGGAGGAGGCTGATGAGCTGAACCCCCTCACACATTCCCATTGGATCAACTTTAAACTGAACAGTAAAGGCCTAAAACTGGTTTAGTAAAACCAGAGACCTTGAAAAGAGCTGTCATCCCACTCTGACCTCAGGTAACATTGGAGACATCTCCTCCCACCTCAAAGACGAATAAATGCATGGCACTAGCAGACTGGTGAAGGTGATGAATGAACATGGCATCAATGCCCAGCTGCACTATGAAATGGAAATATGCAGCTTGACCCTGTGAGAAGGGGCAAGGCAAGAAGTGTTTCCTTAGGGGGACCCACAGCAAAGTGCCAGAGCCCAGGTGGGCACCACAGGGGAAACAAACCCCTCAGCAGTGCAGGCTCCCCACTGCCTTCATGGGCAAAGCTGATGCCAGAAGCAACTTTTCTCCTCACTTTGTTTTTCCCAGCAAAACTCAAAGAATTTTTAAAGTTGCTCCCAGCCCAGATTCCTCCAGAGGAAACCACAGCTTTCTGCACTTGGAATCACCTCTGTTCAAAGAAACAAAGACAAGTTTAAAGAAAATATTCGTGGCTCAAATCACCGTTTTCTTCTGTGAGTTTCAAAACCTCCCACACCGAGTGTGCCAGACAGAGCCAGCAGCAACACCCATATCATCCAACTCAGAATTTAAGATCTTTAAGCTTGGTCTGGGACATGAAATGGATGGGGGACAGGAGGGATGACAGAGCCTCAGCCACAAAGGGGTAGTGCAAGGACCCATGCTGGGAAAGGATGGGGAGCACCACATGAGCCAGGTTGTAATCAGTTAATTTAACTTGAGTTTGGCTGGGAATAATTAAGAAGGAGGTGGTAATTTTCCTCTGTATCAAGTGCCCAATCTCTTCCTGGACAGGCTTTCACCTGGGAGGAGACACGTTGCCAGGACAGAGATCTGGTCCCTGCATGCAGATGCCCAGGCAGTAACCTATCGGCTGCACTGACACCGTTTGTATGACACTTCCTTTAAAGAGAGAGAGAAAAACAAAACACTTGTCCCTGCTTTATAAGGCTGCTGTGTAAACAGCCCTGTAGGTTTTGGGGGACACACCTAAAGGAGGCATGTGAGGTGAGGCTGATCAGGTCATGGAGCTGCCTCTCCAGGGCTGACTGGGCAGCCAAGTCCTCTTTAGAGCTTTGCCCAGAGAGATGGGCACTGCTGCTGACAGGGTGAAATTCCCCTCCAGCCACTGTCCCCGGTTGATTGGGCTGGAGGGGACCTGACCCATGTGCCAGCCCATCTTCCCCAATACGGTGGGGCTGTGCTCATCCAGCTCGCTCCTGACACATGGTGAGCCCACAGCAAGTTAAATCTACATCTTGAGCCCCTTGCTCTGCCTCTTGTCGATGGAATAAAAGAGTTTCCCCACCCCCCCACCCATTTTCTCTATTTTCTGATTTTAGCCTAAACACATTGTCCTATGCACACATATTCAAGAGCTCTGCAATGCTCTGAGGCCTTCTCTACAACCCCCATCAGGACATTCCCAAATCACCTTGACAGCCCTCGCTGGGTAGCATCTATGTCCCTGGCCAGCTTGTGTCTAGAAAGATCAGAATTCGGTTCCAAAACTCAAATTTTTCCTTCCTGGAACTGAAAGGTACAACCTGCAGCTTCCTGTGGCCCTGGCTTCTATCCTAGAATGTGTTTCCTTCAGTAGAAGAGGCTCTTACCCTGGACTGCTTTTTTGTGGCCTCACTGACGAAGTTCACTGCTCACCCCATCATGCTTCACAAGGCTGTGCTGGGAATCAGGGTTAAAAGTAAGGAACTGGGTTAAAAGAAAAACTGGGTGCATTGGTACAGCTGAGGGCACAAAGTGCTGCCAAGAGACAGGAACTCCTTGGGATAATTTTGTCACCTAAGCTGGCTCCGTTGGATGGTTTAAACTTGTTTTCAGTGAATATCGGGCTACTTCTGTGTGCCGAAACAGGCATGAAGAGGACCAGGCCTGTGGGGTAGGTGTGGCACAATACCTGATTCCAGTTACATCTCCATCCCCAATTACTATTCATTAATCAAAACATATTCATTATATAGGCAAAACTCCCACCAGCATTGCCAGGTCCAGGGCTTGGGTCCTGCCTCTGTTTGCTCCTGCTGAGAACTGCAGCAGCCCACAACGGACTGTGCAGCAGGCAGAGCAACAAGGACATATTTTCCCCAATACAGGAAAGCTGAGAAGACTAAAAATAACAATTCCTGGAAGAGCTGAGCGTGCAGGAGGGTTGCTCCATGCCTGCAGTGCTCTGGGATGGAGTATTGTGCAGCACAGGGACACATCCCCTTTGCTGTGTGCAGACCAAGGCTCTTGGGAGGCTTCCCAGGGTGGGCGGTGTGGGAGAGCACCATAAACATCCTCCATCTCACCAGCGAGGGGGTGGCTTTCTAATTACCCAGGTGGGTTTCTATTGTGAGGAGGGCAGCAATGCAGGATTTGACGCCAGGGCTCTGAATGTGTCACCTGCCAAGGGCAATTTAGCAAGTGGCCTGTGCTTTATTTTCCTGTTGCACACAGCCACGGGGCAGCACAAGCCAAGACCCCACCCCTGTGGGACCTGCCACCCTGATAAACTGATTTACCTCATGTCTGCCTTCCCTTAAAAACCAAATTGTGGTGTGAAAAGGCTTTTGAGGGTGTGTGGGGCTGTATATACTGTTGTAGTCTCTTTAATTAGGGCAGATACCAAAATGCTGTAGGATTTTGACCATCCCATGAAAAGCACTGCCTGTTTGGTCACAGAGCAAGAAAATGAGAAACAAAGCATCGACATTTTATCAGTTAAGTCGGGGGGTCCAGCTGGTACTCAGGACACTGCTTTCCAAACAGCCTGTCCCTCAGCATCACACGGTGCAGGCTCTGGGGCTGCCTCCATGCCGGGCCGCTGATGGCTCATGAGGTCCAGGCTGCCCAGAGCCACCGGCAGTGCACATTCTGCATAACCAGGTAAATTCAACAGAATTTGCCTTCCAGATTTTTTTTTTTCCCCATCCAGAACCAAACCAAAACCAAGTCTCTAGGTAGTGGGAAAATCAAAGCGAAACCTCCTTCGGCATCATTTCTCACATGACCCATGGGGTGACCAGTGGGCTCTTCCCATGGGCGACTGGGGAGCACCCAGCCCTGCAGCCCTCCAGAGCCCAACTGGGCTTGGCCCACAAGTGCCCAATGACTATGGAGCAAAGCACCAAAATCAGCTTCTAAACAGCTCTGCCACTGATACACCCCGAGATCTCCAGAGCACCTGTTTCTCTGCCTCAGTTTACCCAGCTGCACACAGAGATGTGTACATTTAATCTCTTTTACTGCAAGGACATTGCACCAAGTGCTCTGTAAGTGCAAATTTATTAACACAGCGAGACCCAAATCTGCTTTTGCCTAAGGTAGAAAAGTCCAGCAGTGATACAGTTGGGATCACTGCACTCATTGCTGGGTGACCTACAGAAGTGCTGGCTCCCGCTTGCCAGGCCTGAGCAGTTAATGTGGAAAAAACCTGGAGCGGCGTGGGAAGCCTTGTCCCAGCACGCTGCTTTGTTTGCTGACAACTGCTGCAAGTGACAACATTATGAGTGACTTTTAAGATCGCTGTGACTTTAATTAGAAAGGGCATTTTTAATAGCCTGGGCAAAGAGCTGTGTGGTCCTGCCAGCGGCTGCTCGCGGCACAGCTCACGCCCAGGGACTCTGTTATTCCTCTGGCATGTGATAGCAATATCATGTGTGAACTGACAGAGCAGACATGCCAACATTTTTTTAGCTGCACAAGCTGTCTCAGACAAGGAAAAAACCCCATCTATATGCCCTCAGGGGCAGCCAGACACAACCCCCCAAAATTACCTGTGTGCATGTAGAAAATGCACGCAGATTTCCAAGCCATATGCATGGGCTTTAATCAATGAGCTTCCCTGATACATGGGAAACGCTTCATTCCCAGTAATTGTCCTTTGGCAGTTCTAACAAGTAGGATCTGTTCGGGATGGTAATGATTAAAATGCTGACTCACAGAGGGTTTTCCGTGCTGGTGGGACTGCACCAGCTTTGTGCTCACTTGGAAGGTATTTTGCATCCCTGCTTTTCGACCAATCTGCAATTTTAATCCTCTGGTTACAAACGGGTTGTTTGCGGCTTTGCCCAGCTGACTCCAGGTTTCCCTTCTGCAGAGTCTGGAGGGAGAGGGCTCTCCCTTCACTCACTGATGGGCAGCAGGGCAGGGAGAATCCCCATTCTTTCTGCAGCCAGGAGCAGCAAGGAGCTGGTCTGTCTGCTGTGGGCAGGAGAGAGAGGAGTGACAGGTCTCCAGCAGCGGGAGCTGAGCCCCCAGACCTGCACTTCAGATACCAACTGAGAGGTGTCAAACCCCAGGGCAGGTTGCTGACTCTGCAATGCTCTTGAGCATTTCATGGCAGGACAGAAAACTACTTCTCAAAGGCATTGAGGTGCATTCCCCTGCCTGGCCATTGTGCTGCTGGCTGTGGCCACTTGCCTGCATGTGAAGATGGGGTTTGTCCCTGTGTGCCCCCCCTGCTCGTGGGGCAGCTCCCCAGGTGACATGTCCAGTGCAGCCCCGTTCCCTTGAACCTACTTTTGCAGCTCTTTCATCAGTCCCCTAGCAGCAGCAGTGATTAACTCAGGGAGATGGGTGTATCCCGGGGTCGGTCAGGGAGCTGACAGGGAGGAGGAGGAGGAGGAGGAAGGCAGCACCTCTGCTTGCCACAGAGTCAATGTGGGACAGATGCTGTGCCTGCGTGCCACGGACAGTGACAGGCAGAGCTAGGGAGCTGTGTGTCACTGCTGGCCCAGCATGGCATTGCTTTGGGGCCAAGTACCCACACTGCCCCATGGAGCAGCCAGGATCCCTGCCCAGGGTGAGCCAGCCCCCAGCGGGACCATTCACCCACAGGAAAACAGACCAAGACGTTTCCATGAACACCATCTCCCCATTCCTCCATCAGCTGCATCACAGCTCCTCACAACCCTTAAAGATGTTGGCTGTAACTAGCAAAAGGCTTTTTGGGTTTCCTCTGATAAGGATTTTCCTTTCCCAAGCACAGATGATGGCTCAGCTGCAGCAGAGGCCCCTCACTCCACTCAGACTATGGGCAGCTCCTGCCTGGAGCAGCAGCAGCCGTGCCTTTGCTGCAGCAGCCTTCACCGTAAGGAAATTGCCAACCCCAGAAAACTGTTCCCCTAATTACAGTGTTGGAGCATGGAGAAAACCACATAAATGATTCACACAGTGTTCCCAAGCTGCAGCCGCGTAAATTAGGGAGATTTCCAAACGCTGCCGAGCCACGCTCACTGTTGTCAGGATGGAAATGCAGAAACTTTCATCATAAAGAGGCGAGAAGGAAAAAACCTGCCGTTAAACGCAGCTCTGCAAACCAGGGAGACCTGGGAGGTCTATCCCCTATAGATCTTTAAAGAGGGCTGTTAAAACTCCTCGGGAGTTCTCATAGGAGGGAGCAGGCAGATAGCAGGGGAACTATAGAAATGCATCCGCTTGTCATTTCGGAGGGACGTGGGCATGGAGCCTCTGCTGGCAAGCAGAGGATGAAAAGGAGAAGGCAAGAGAACTTGGGGCCAGCAGAAAGGGATGGCTGGTGGCGGGGAAGAGAGTTAAAAGTGTCCCATTGTTAGGGAAGTTTGCTCTCCTTCAGACCATCCCGCTCCCAGGGACACCGAGCCGCCTTTTGAAGTGCAACC
This sequence comes from Oreocharis arfaki, assembly GCA_013398015.1. Taxonomy (NCBI): domain Eukaryota; kingdom Metazoa; phylum Chordata; class Aves; order Passeriformes; family Paramythiidae; genus Oreocharis; species Oreocharis arfaki. The sequence goes on from VZRR01012079.1 coordinate 1,415,017, forward strand.
TTAGGCGGTTCCTTGTCACCCATTGGAGCAGGAGCTTTTTTACCACATTAAGTCATTGGGTAGCAAATGAATGGGGGGTTTTGACTATTCACAGCTTCACCTTATAAATATCAGGGTTGGAGGTTCCTGCAGCTTTGCTCCATCCCCATAGCTCACCTTGGGAAGGAGTGGAGGGAGGTGGCCCTGCTTGTTCGGAGACCTGCAGTGCGGAGAGCTACGGAGCAGCCAAAGGGATCCAAACCCACTCCTTGGGACAGCCATGAAGAGAACCACCCTCCTCATCCTCTCCATCACAGGGGTCTACAGTGCCATTCTCCACACAGCAGCATGGTAGGGTCCAACTCGGTGGAAAGGGCATTTTTTAGGGATGCTCTTCAGCCTGTGGTAAGGTGATTAATTTTATTTTCTTTGTTTCAGGTCTGTGAATAACTTTCTGATGACAGGACCCAAGGTAATTGACATACGGACTGTCAGGAATTTAAATGGAGTGATTTTGATTTGCAAATGGGAAATAGTACTTTCCAAGGAACCAGACTTCCCAGAGCATATCGGCTCCAAGTCCTGCCAAGTACAGAGGGAAAAGACTCACAACCTGCTCATGTCTGTTTTCACTGATAAATGCTAAACCAGGGTGGATTTTAACCCCGCTGTTTCCCATGCCAGGCGTACCTGACGTTCTCCAGCAGCGTGGCGGCCGGGGCGCACAGCGGGATGGAGGAGTGCAAGTTCCAGTTCGGGTGGGAGCGCTGGAACTGCCCCGAGAGCGCCCTGCAGCTCTCCACCCACAACCGGCTCCGCAGCGGTGAGTGCGCCTTCACCTGCCGGCCCCGCTCCCGGCCCCGGGATGCTCTGCAGACAGCTGGTTTAACTGCTCATTTAACTGACTGATGGAGAGAGGCTTCCCAAAAATCACTGTTGTTTTTCCTTTATCTGTATTAATTGGTGTCATAAATATCACTAATATTTTCCTAGGGATCCCAGGCTCAGTCTTTCCCTCAGTGCTGCTCCGTGGGTCTGCTCCTACCACTTCGTGTGCAGCATCCCAGGGAGTGCAGTGCTAGAGACACTCGAGCTTCCAATGGGGAGAAGTGCAGGAGAGGCAAAGGGAGAAACCAGAGATGTGCACTAAGAAACTGCCTTCATAAGAAAGCTGTGGATATATTTCAATATTATCTATTTCAACAGGCAGAAGTCTCCTTTTCCCCAGAGCAGCATCTCTATTTGAATCAGTTCAGAAAGCCAAAAAGGACTACAGGAGTAGTGTGGGTGCAGACAGCTGTTAGCACAGGTTCAAAGGATCAATGACCGTTTTCTCCAGCAGGCAAGATCAAAGCACAACATACCCCCAGGCAGGGAAGGACAGAGATGAACCGAATGCCAGGTGAAGGAAGAAATAACTCACCTTGTCCAGAGCATGACTGTGGCACTGCCTTAAAATCCTACCTCTGTCAAGAAGTTCCATCCCCTGTATAGACACCTGCCTGATATTGTACCAAATTGCTGTGTCCTGTGATGCTGAAGCCTGAAAAGATCCAGTCACTAGCATTTCATTTCTGTAGCACCTTAGCTTTTGCACAGAGCACGTGGGTATTTCCTCCTTGCACCTTTGCAGCACAGGAGATCTTCATTGCTGATAATCTGGGACTGATGTCTATATTTGCATGTGACAGCTTTTCCCCCCCTCTCTCCCCCAGCTACCCGGGAAACCTCCTTTGTGCACGCCATCAGCTCGGCCGGGGTCATGTACACCCTCACCAGGAACTGCAGCCTGGGAGACTTCGAGAGCTGCGGCTGCGACGACTCCAGGAACGGCCGCGTCGGTGAGCGCCCGTCGCAGGACAGGCTGGCCTGATCCCTCTGTCCCCACACGCAGCCCCACGGACTTCAGGGCAGAATGTGGGACAGTTCTGTGCTCAGCCTGTGTCTGTCTTGCAGGTGGGCGAGGCTGGGTCTGGGGAGGATGCAGTGACAACGTGGAGTTTGGGGAGAAGGTTTCCAAGCTCTTTGTGGATGCCTTGGAAACGGGACACGATACCCGCGCGCTGATTAACCTGCACAACAACGAAGTGGGGAGACTTGTAAGTAATAATAATAATAATAATAATGTTGAAAACAAAATCTAGGCTGTTCAGGTCCCCATTTTCAGGCTCCTGTGACAATCCAGGTCTGGTAGTGGTTGCATGGGGGAAAAAACACAGCCAGAACCTGGCCTTGAACCTCAACACAGGGAATCACAGCAAGAGTTGTTCCCACTTCTGCAGCTGTGTAATGCAGTTAACTGCTGGCACACACCACTTATTCAGAAATGCATGGAGTTTGTACTCACCTCTAGGCTTGTCTGGGCTGTAAAACAAAGCCAGAACCACCTTCCTTACTTTCTTGCAATATGCATTTCCAAGCTCTTTGGCCGGGAAGCCAGGTGTGAGCTGGCCCTGCTCACAAGCCAGCCAGACTCGCCCCCACTCCTGCCTGGGCCATGGAAGCTCTCAGCATCTTGCCAAACCTCCTTGTCTGTAAAAACAAGGATGACAACACTTAACATACCTATCTCATAGGGTGTGTCAAGGCTTAATCTCACATAGATACCAGCGATTGGGACCTTATAAATACCAGAGGGAGATAGGCAGATAATATCTGTGAAGTGCTTGGCCTGGAGGAGATGCAGAGAGGTTGGGTATGATTATTCCAAAGCAGTTTCACACATTTTGAATGAAACCTCTGAAAGGGATGATGGGTCGATGCTGCTGAGTGGCCTGAGAAGGGCATGACCTGACAGAGGCACTTTTTTCCTGGCCTGGATTCTCCTGGAAGGGCTGGGGATGATAGTTTGTGCCCACTTATTTCTAGGACAGACGTTTTCCAGGAACTAAGAGCATCAGCTCATGTCTCGGAAGGACCTGAAGTCATGCCAAGCACGAGCCACTTGTGATGCATTGCCCCCAAATTACAAGTGCTGTAGAGCCTGATTTTGAGATTTCCTAATTTCCTAATTTCTCCACCTCTCCCACCGAGGCGGTGAAAGACACGATGAAGAGAGCCTGCAAGTGCCACGGGGTGTCGGGCAGCTGCAGCATCCAGACCTGCTGGCTGCAGCTCGCCGAGTTCCGCGAGATCGGAAACTACCTGAAGATAAAATACGACCAAGCCCACAAGCTGGAGATGGACAAGAGGCGGATGAGAGCTGGCAACAGCGCCGACAGCCGCGGGGCCACGGCAGAGACCTTCCACCACATCCACGCCTCGGAGCTCGTCTTCCTGGAGGACTCCCCCGACTACTGCACGAGGAACGCCAGCCTGGGCCACCACGGCACCGAGGGCCGCGAGTGCCTGCAGACCGGCAAGAACCTCTCGCAGTGGGAGAAGAGGAGCTGCCGGCGGCTCTGCACCGAGTGTGGCCTGCGGGTGGAGGAGCGGAGGACGGAGGTGGTGGCCAGCTGCAACTGCAAGTTCCACTGGTGCTGCACGGTGCGCTGCGAGCAGTGCCGGACGCTGGTGGCCAAGCACTTCTGCAGCCGCCGCGACTCCGCCGCCCCCAACCACATCAGGCAGAGGAACAGAGGCCACAGGAGATAGGGGGGGCTTTGGTGTCCTTATGCTGGGGAAGGAGCACCCTGAGGTCCAGAGGGTTGAGTGTGCACCGTGTGAGGGGATGGGGTCTCCTGCGGATGGATGTGGGGGGATTAGGAAGCACAAGGCGCGGGCGCTGAGGGACCGTGGTCCTTCTTGCTTCCATGCTTTCTCCTCAATATTTACCAGTAGCTTCTTTCTTCTTGGGAGTCACTTTATCTGTGTATTGGACAGAGGGAGGAATTTCACGTTTCAGGTGGGCTCAACCCTTTGTGCCCCTGCCGGTGGGTCTGCCAATGCCAGCAGTGGGTCTCCAGCCCCACAGCCAGAGGGGTGGGAACAGGTGCTGTGGCCAAAAGCGGGTCCAGCCGGGTGATCCCATCCCTGCAGCCCCAGGTCCCGGCCGTTCGTGCACAGCAGCTGCTTGGCAGCATTTCTGGAGGAAAACTTATGCACTTTGTGATGTGAGAGGAGGATTGGCAGTGGTGTGGTGTGTATTACCATAGCTGCAGCCTTTTGAGGGCTTTGAAAAGTTTACAGCTAGTGTTTACATATTTCCCTCCCCGCTTTTTTTTCTCCTCCTTTTTAAATTTTGTATTTTGGTACAAGAATCCTTGCCCCAAATAGACAATAGCTTCATGTATTTGTACTGGATAAAATTAAGCAGTGTACAGTTCCTATACTCTTTTGGTTTAAATTAGCAGATAAGAATTCAGAATTCTTTATGCCTAATGTTGTTTATTAATAATTTGTATTATTGCTTAGCACAATCTGTTTTCACTATGTATTTTGAAGGTATCCCGTAAGAGTTAGGTTTTGGACTGTATTTTGCAATAAACCACAATGAAAAGAATTGGCTTTTTTCTTTCTGGTTTCCTAGCACTATGATTTTAGGTGCAAAAGTGTCCCTTTCTGTGTAAAACCCAGCACTTCCACGAATTTCCTCATCATTAACCCAAAAGCCACCAAGGGCAGTGAGGTTGTTCTCCTGGATCTCAGTAAGTTGGCTCCAGCCTCCAGCCCCCGGAGGGTTGGCTTTAGTACCTATCACCGTAATCTCACCCTTTCCAAGTGCTGAGTATGCAGACACAGCCTGGCTAAAGCCGATTTTGAAGCTCCCAAAGTCTCTTTAATTTGCCTCGACCCGACATCCCCCAGACAATGCAAGGCTGCCCCGCTTTGATGTGGAAAGCGTCACCATCGGCACTCCCTGCAAATTTCTGGGAGGCACGAGAGGAACCCTTTGAACTGGAGCAGGAGAGAAAACTTGGGGACAGTTGTGAATGTGTCTGCTGGTTCCCTGCTGCTCCGGGTGCCAACAGCCCGGACCAGGTCGGGGAGGGCAGGAGGGGACAGCGCTGGCTGCTGCTGTCCCAGGGCAGCTCCTGCTCCTCGGAGTCAGAGCTGCTCCGGAGGGAGCCGGGGCTGTGCCATCACCCACACCCACGATGCAGGGCGAGGATGCTCGACCAGGTTTGCTCTCCAGGCAGGGCAGGAGGAGGAGAGACAAGTGTAAAAACCACCCTGCAGCTCTGCCAGCACACTGCACCCACACTGCAAATGCTTCAATGCTATTTTGTCCAGGTCTCCCTATAGCTCCCTGTGTAAACACAGCCTCGACACACACGAGAGCCAGATCAGGGAGCTCAGCTTGCAAAACACATTTGGGAAGCGCAGCTGACTTCCCTGCATTTATTTTATGCAAAGTGGGTTTTACTAAAGCTGGAAGGGCGACACCATCAGTTAGGGGGGCTTTGCTGCCTTCAGGGTAGCTATTTCTAGTAAGTTATCCTACCAAAACAAAAAAAACCCAAGATTTTTGCACAGTGTTGCCACAAGAGCAGTTGCAACTGCCAAAAATTTAGGCGGAACTGGGAATGATACAAACAGACAAAGCCATTTTCCTGCATCTTGAGCATTGGTTGACTTGTCTGCACAAATATTACCCCTAGGCTCTCTTTTTGTAATACCTGCTGTATTTGTTTGGACTGCGCTCCGGAGCCCCAGCAGCTGCAGACTCAGAGTACCACCAAAATCCCTCAAAATGAGGTTACACAGAGCACAGGACAGTCTCTGCTGATGTGCTCTCAGAGGAGGGAAACTCTTTCACCAGGATAACTCCCAAGCACACATAAAGACCTTCCTGCTGTGTAGCAGCAGCAGGTTAACAAACCACACAGGTAAGTCCCGGGAGATGAGGGCTCCCAGTGAATGGGTGGGACACGCTGTGTGCCATCTTACCCATTTCTCTGCAGCATCTTTCAAACTAACATTAATGCAGAAAATAAGAAGCAACAGGTTTGCAGGTGGCAACAGCACCAGACCAGACCTCTGTCCCACACAGACTCCATCCCAGGGAAATAGGGCTGGAGAGGGAAGTAGAGATACCACTGCCAAGACCAATCCTCTTTCCACTGAGCCCTCCCATTCCCACTGACTCAGCATTCATATCTACCCTGTTGTATTTAAATGCTGGAGATTAACTGTTCTTCTTTAAATTTGTCATCAAAGCCATTTACATTTCTGGTACCCAGGCTCTCTAAGGCAAGGAGCAAATCGTACCCAAAAGACAGAGACCAAATGCAAATTGAAGCAAACTCAAGAGAAAGTTACACACCATCCCATGGCACAGATTTCCATCCTCTTTTTATGCCTTGCAGAGACAATACTGAGACTGAAAAAATACAAAAATCAACTCTATGGCTTAGAGTGGCACCTTGCCAGAGATACTACAGCCCTGGAGAAGCTGAAGCTTCTTCATCCTCTCCCTTGTTGCTTGGATACCACAGTCATCAATTCTCACTACATTCAGTACAAAACAATGGAAATTCAGGATCATCTTAATCCATCACAGCACTGTCAGGGAACCCCAACACCCCTGCCTGCTGCTGAGGTTTCTGTAATAACCCTCACAGAAATGCCATGGGCACAGCAGGGCACAGGGTAACAAACTCTGAGGATGCCACAGGACTGAGCTCATCATTTCAGCTGCGATTTTACCTGGGCAGCTTTTTCACTCCTGCAGAGCAGCTTTCAGAGTAAACACAGGCACACAGAGCAGAGCACAGTCCTGTCACGAGCTGCTTTGTAAAGGCTCACTTTCCCTCTGCAGCCAAAGAGCTTTTACAGGGATTGGTGATGCCTTCAAACCTGCACATGTTTGCTCATGATCACCCAAAGTCAGCTCCAATGTGGGGCACTGATCCCAACCACCTGTAACTTGCTGCACACCTGGAGGAAGGGATGAGCTGTCTCTATAAAGCCTTGAGGAGGAGCCTGACCACTGTCCCACAGTGATGGTATTGTAATAGTGTTCATCCTAATTACAATGAAAAGCTAAAAAATCTTGATCTGGGCAAGGTGCTGCATGAACTCAACCCAAAATCTTGCTGCCTGTCCACCAAGAGCTGTCAGCACTGCTTCTTCCCTAGAGCAGGGGCACTTCAGGCAGGGCTGTGGAGCCACTTGGACAGTTCTGGAGCAGCGTCTTCATGTTTTACCAGCCACTGATATGGATAGAGCATCCTCTGTGATAAGAAATCTGTGGAACAGCAGTGGAATCAGCTCAAAATCGCCATTGCCTTTGTGAAGGTTTAACACCAGTGTCCCAGCAGTGAACTTGTGCCTTTATTGTGGGAGAGGGATGGTTTACAGTCCATTTTCAGTGAGAAAGGGAAACACACTCCAAATGATGAAATAATATAGACCAGGGCAGGTTTATGTCAGAGGTGCCTGCTCAGCTAACAGAGGGTCAGAAGATCAGTGTTGGGGTGTTCATACCATGATAACAGCCCAGGCTAAGCCCACAAGCTTTCCCAGCCCTTCCCATCTAACCCAGGACCATCCCTGTCACTGTTTCACCAGCAGCCTCTTGGCCATGCTGGGCTGCTGTCCAGGAGTCCATCCCAGCACCCTCACCAGGGACAGCAACCACCAGTTTTCTTCTGGTTTCTCCTTCCCAGCAGGTGGACATACCCCCAGAGCCTCATTCCCCTTCAGGCAGGAGCATGGGCACAACTCACGTGGCCTTGGCTGGGGTCGCCTCCATCAGTGCGTGGAGGAAGGTGAAGTTCAGGGGTGCAGGTGCCAGCCTGTATCCATAGAGATGGACAGCACATCCTTGGGGCTGCCCAGCACACAGAACCAGGCTGGGGCTGTGTTTGTGTAGGGGCTGAGGATGTCACCCAGCACAGGAACTGGACCTGTGCTGTTTCCTTTGCTCTCTCTCACAGGAGAGAGCGCAAGGATGGCTCCAACAGGGAATTCACACCATCATTGCCACCGTGTGCCTCCACAGCCTCTCCCAGCAGGCTGGTGGGGACAGTTCTGCTCAGAGGGTGAGGTACCTGCTCCAGGCCCCCTCTCCTCAACAGGTCACACTATTGCACAGTGACCACCAACAAGCAGGGAATCAAATTTATTTAATACACAAAGTGCAGGTTCTGCAGAGGATTTTGCAAAGCAGTTTGGAGGTGGATGGATTTTGGCCCAGCACTGCTGCCTCCTGCCCCACTCCCACCCCAGCTGGGGGCTGTTCCCTCCCTCAAAGTCCCACCACAGCCCCCACTGCATCCTACCAGCATCCCTCCTTTCCCCCAGCCTGCTTCCCTTCAGCTGTTAAACTCCTTGCCTGCTGGATTACCTTTAATTTATGCCCCCAGTGCCCTTTCATGGATTATAATTCTGTATGAGATGTTTGTGCTGTATCCTCCCCCCGTATTAAAGTGTCAGGAGTATATCCCCAGGCCATCCATCTTCAACACTTCCGCAAGGGCTTGGCAATTCTCTGACATGAATATTATGGCTCTCCATGCAGAGCCTCCATCACTCAAGCTGACAAGTGTTAGAATCTCCTCTCTTGAACAGGGTAAGTGACCTTTTCATATGCAGTGTAGATTCCCGGTCACGCTGCATCTGGTGCAGTGAAACCAGTGAGTGCCAGCAATTCCCTAAAGTCTTAAAAAACAAGTCACAGGTCCTTTTCGACTTGCAAAACCAACCCTTAGCATGACAAAGTTAAAGGGCCTGAATCAGCCCCTGGTTAGCTGCTCTAAGTGCCAGTCCCAGAGAGGAGGATGAAAAAGCATCCATTCCATGCCTTCTGCGGGATTCATCAACAGGCATTTTCATTTTTAGGGAAAGATGCAAGGGTTTGGGTGTCTGGCTTGCTGGAGTGTATAGGAAAGATTTTTGTGACCAGTTAGTGACTTTAGTGACTTGGAAACCTCAAATCTACTCTTATATTTTTAAGTGAAGTGCCTTAAGTTAGATGCCCAAACCCCACCCACCTCATTTTCAAAGCTGCTGAACTCCTGGGCTTCCCACAGTTGTGCACAGGAGCTTCCTGTGCCTAGAGAGAAGCCGAGGGAGAAAACAACCTTTAAAGCTCTTTTCCAGCTCAGACTTCACAGCTGTGCTGCCCTGGGGACACTCCACTCCAATGTTGCTCGACAGCAAGAGAATTCCCTGGAGCTGAACTGTGTGGTGATTCAAGTTAAATCCCTCCTACAAAATTCACACATTACCCCAAGTCTTTGGCTAAAGTGGTGCCTAATTTTCTCTTCTCTCGAAGGCAAAGGGACTTTCAGAGCAACTTTGCCACCTTCCCCCTGCGGAGGGACTGGTGCTGGCTCACTGCCAGCACAGAGGAACAAAAACTTGTTAACACCTTTTCGGCTCCCTCGTAATAAAGTCAGGGCAATTAACAGCTTCACTATTTACAAAACAAATCCTCTTTGCAACACCTGAGAAAAAGAGTTACAAGTGTTTCCCAAACATTTCTCAGCTGGGGAGGACACCTACAATAACTCTGCTGCGATGTGCTGCATCTGCTTTCCCTGCTGGAGAGTCCATGCTCCCCATGGAATGCTGCATACTCAGTATCAATTCATACTGCACTTCCATCCAGGAGTCCTGATCAAGCACAGGTCTACTGGGAAAGGCTCTTATCCAAAGGTTTCTCCAAGGAGAAAGAGGTGTACAGGGAGCCAGGGTGTCAATTTATTGCCCGCTTGCTGGTCCATATTTCTGGTATGGCCACATGGTACAAGGCGCGGGCATAGGGCAGGTTGGTCCCCTCCAAAAATGCCCCCGGGGTGGCTGGGAGGGAGTTGGTAATGTACAGCATATTTACACCTCTGCAGAGGGAGTCACAAGCTCCCCCACCTCTTTTTCTGGTTCCCTGCTCTCTCCTAGGATACAATCCATGCCCTCCACTTTGCAAGTCACTGCCCTGGCTTACAGTGCAGTAAATTCCCCTTTTTCAAACAAGCCCCAAGGAGCTGAGCCATATAACAGAAGATTGATGGATTAGAGAAAATCAAATAATCGTAACTTGCTATGTACTTTCAAAATTAATTTCTTCCTTCTCTTTCGCTCTCCCATCCCACTCTCCTTTTTCCAAACACCCTGAGTGCCTCATATTTTATGAACAAGAAAGAGGAGGTGCTCCCTAATTAAACTGTTATTTATCAGTAGAGATGGCTGCCGGGACAGTTTCACACAAGAGCTCTCCCAGACAAAGTGGACTTGGTCCAAACACTTCTGGAGATTAGAAAAGACCTTTTCAAAGTGTGCACCAGGTCTTGGACCCAAACTCATCCCTCCCAGAGGGTCCAAAACGCAGGGGGAAAGGAGATGGTGGGAACTTCAAGTCCAGTAAGGAGCAGAAACTGATGGTCACAGCTGAGAAATGTTCACCAAATGCAGTCAGGATGCGAAGACAAGTTCCAATCATGTGGGACAGAGTGAGTCAGAGCCAGAAAACGAAAGAGAGTAAGTCTAAATCTTTCATAGAATGGGATTGTGGAGCTTTACAAGCAGTAGGACACGATGGGAAATTGAAAGGGAGATCTCAAGTAGTATTTTAGCTATTCTTTTTCTTTCTCTCGCTATTCTTTCTTCAGTGGCCCATGCAACATTAATTGAAGGCCCTTGTGGGCACAGCCAGGAGAGAATAGCTCGTCAGGGGACGTGTGAGCACAGAGCCTGGACAGTAAACGGCCCTTCATTTCCTCCTCTGATGCTTTCAACAGCGCATGGGATGCCATAAAAGATGATAATGACGAGGTCAGTGGAAAGACTGTAAAACAGTGGGGAGAGGCACAAGGGTTACCTCACTTGGGCTCAAACTCGGGCCATGCGTGGGCTGAGTTTGCTGGTTGTAAGCTCTGCTTGGGACCACAGCTGCACTCCCTGTCCCACCTGGCCTGGCTGCCAGCACTCACACTGGACTGTGATGAGGTTCCTGGTCTGAAATGCTGGGTTGTAATGTCAGTGGGACTCTCTTTATTGACTCAGATCAAGCCTGGACACAGGCAAGGGTGAGAAGTACTTCTCACCTTTCTTCTCAATTCCACAGGCATTTCTAACTCAGAGCTGTGGCTCCTGGCCTGACACTTCTAGGGGATCATCCATCAGGACTAGAGTCGGCAGTTTTAAATGCAGTAATTTCTATTTCTTTCCCTTTTGCCCAGTGCCTTGAAGCTAAACCTACTCTGGCCCAGCTCTTCATTCCCACTCCTGCCAGGCAGAGACTTCTGCTGGCCGGCTGCCATCAGCTGTGATAGGGACAAGGCACCTCCTCTCTATCTCTAAGTGGATTTTGAAGCCAATGAGCAAGAGAATAATTAAATTAACTCAGTCCTGAATACCTCCCGAGGTGCCAAGCATTCCCAGCATTACAGCTGCACCACAGGTGTCTGGAGAGCAGGTAATTCCAGTCAGGGGCAGGCTGCAAATGTGGCTCCCAGAGACATCTCTGCTGGCACAGGAGTGCCAGCACCAGCCAGTCCTGGACAGGAGTGCTGGGAAGAGATTCTCATGTTGGCTTTGCTGGAGCCAGCTTGGGTCCAGGAGTAAGACAGCTACATTTATGCTTTGATGTGCTTAAGTTAATAAGATTTATCCCAGGGCAAACACAGTTGTGCTTCCCAGCCTGGACTACTTTACTCTCCTGTTTCTTTCTTGTCCCATGGGTTTTCCCCCGCAGGGTGTCAGGGCCTTGTCATCTCAGGTCTCAGCCTCTGTTTTACCAAACAACCTGCTATTTAAATTCCCTGAGAAACATCTATGTGCTTTGGACTGTGGCACATCGATTTCTTTCTCTCATCTACTACAGGCCATGAGACTTGAATCTGGATTTGAGACAGCCCGTGATTCAGGAACGATCAGGTCATAGCCCGCACGCAGCTCCAGCTCCAAGGTGTGCATGGGGAGCCTGGCCCGGCTCTGGCCGGGGTGGAGGCAGGGCACAGGACATCCCCACTGCAGAGCTTTATCTCACCCATCGCCAGAGAGCTCACAAATCACTGTCCAGTCCCTTTCAAGCAGCTGGGAGCACTAAATTGTACCTCTTATATCCAGACACCATCCAATCTCCCAGGACCAGGCCAGGTACATTGATAAGGAGGTAGTGTAAATGGTCAAACAGGATGGAGCCAAAATTCACAATTTCCTGTGCTTTAACTTAGCAAGTGCTATATCAACAGGCCAGTCTCTTTTGGATTATCTCCCATTCCTAAGGGGGCTGTTGTGGCCAAGGATCTGCCACTGTACTGCTTCAGTGTAGAGGTTTCATGTGACACTAAGTACAGGGTGCTCTGTACATTTTCAGCACAAATTTAATTACAACTATTATCCAATAAACATTTGGGACGAATAACAAACAGTGCTGCAAAGAGAACAGACTGGCAGTCAGCTCCTTCCAACTCCTCAGAATTTTAAACCCCAGATGGTCTCAGGGGCACTTTCACTCTCTCTGTTCTGTGCAGAAGATATAACTAATTTCCACATCACCCTGATTTTTTCAGTATCATATAAACTATCCTGCCTCCTAAGCAAGCTATCCACTGACAAACCCCTTCAGCTCATTCTCTTGGCTGTAAGCAGACACTGACCTCACCCCAGGGAACTATTTTCCTGGAGATGACTTCGGGCACTAAAAATGCAGCTACATCTTGGTAGGTTATTAAATCCACATGTGAAAATAAACTCATCTATCATCTCATGCATGTGGTTTAGCTTCCTTTTAAGAAGATATAAATGTACTAGAGCATCCCATTAAAGCAATTTACATGTCTTGCTCTATTTTCCCAGATGGGACATTTTCCCCCTGGAGATTACTGGCTTTTGGGAAACCATATCAACTCAGGAGTCATGGAATAACAGAACTGACCTTCAGGTGCTACTCCTTGAACAAACACCACCCTGACCTGTGTTTTGAAGGATGGGTGACTTTTTGCACAGGCCCCTTCAACCTCAAGATACTTCTTTTCAAACCCACATGGTGACACGAAGACTCAGAGGCTGGAAAAATGAAAGCAGAAAGCCCCAAAGCGCTGCTAAGATGAGTTCCACAAGCACTCGAGTGCCAGAGACAGGCAGAGAGCAACGGGACATTCCATCTCCTGCTCACCCACAGCACCAGTGTGCAGCTCCTGTGAGGGACCAAAGCCTCATTTTCTGAGACACCAGGGCAGACACTTCCCTGCTGCCTGAAGACATGAATTCTTGAGACAGCTAAATAAATGAAACCAGAAAAGATTATTAGAGAAAAAACAACCAGAATCCTTTAAAAAAGGTTTGGATGTACTAGTCATCCTTCTTAATTCCAGCCGTGTCCCTGTCACCACAGACATATTGGCTTTCACCCTGCTCCTCAAAGGTCTGACTGCTAATCCACCCACCAGCCCTTGAGCAATACACCCCCTGGAGACATCACCTGGGTTAGAATAGTCTTCACTTCTCAACAACAGCACTTTATGGCCCTGGCTGCCTCTGCTGTGGCATGTTTTCCATTCCAAGTCTCACTGTGACAAATTACAAATTATTTTAAAACACTCCTTCCACATTAATCATGTAAGAGGAATAAAGCACTCTGTGCCAACATTCTGACACTTGCCCTGGAGAGCCCTTTTCTCCTGGAAAGTGGAGCCCATTGGTTTGCCAGAGCAAGATAATCAAAGCACAATCATCACGTCAGGCTTGGACATCTCAAGGAGGGATGTATAAGAGAAGGTTGTAAGAAAAGAAGCAAATTTATGCTTCCTGCAATGATGAAGACAAATTTATTGATTGGGCCTGAAGGGATGTAAGAAAAAAGGTTTCTTTACAGTAGAGCAAACCATTACAACTAAGAACTTCCCATTTCTTCTCTCATCTCCCAGAGCCTTACTAACTTAGCTGAATGGGTTAATTGTGACTCATCTTATTATTTCTTCCAAAGAAAAGATCCAAAAAGTTACTGCATTCCCCTTAGATATCTGCACCTCCTGCTGTGGCCTGAACTTAAGACACCAGAGGAGCTGCAATATTAGCTGAACTGGAATGCTTTGGTTTTCCCCTGCAAAACAGCCCCATCTCTCCAAGTGTGAATGTGCTTCAGTTACCTAAACATACTTAAGAGGGGCAAAAATAAAGGGAATTTCCATTTTTTTATACCTAACTGAAAAATTCCCATTGTTGTTGAAAGCAAACAGAAAAGGGCATGCCTCAACATGTTCCCCTTGCACTATGGACCGAGGGAAGACAAAACTTTTAGAGGACAATTTTTTTTCTATAAAAAAAAAGTAAATTCCCATCAGTAATGTGTCACCTCTGGACCAGTGTGCAAATCCCACAGCCTCTGTGGGTAGAAACAGTTTAACATCACACATGTGGGCACATGAAAGACACATTGTATTTTTGGAAAACTTCCCTGGCACCAGACACAGCTATTTCACATCCACGGGTGGGTTGGCACACACAAATGGTGAAAATTATTCTGTATTTAAACTTTCTCAACCATAAGGAAGAAAACGTGTAGCAGAATTGTAAATTAATACTAGGTGACAATGAAACTATTAATTTTTGTTGGAACTGGACAGATAGATAAATAAAGATCCAATTTCTTGTCAGTACAAGGGAGTGAAGATCAAAAGCTGCCAGTTTATACTGTCAGGATGTTACAATCTCAGGTCGTACCCAAATTGATGTAATCTGTCAGAATTCACCTCAGTAGAATTACACCAGATTATAGTACCTAAGGACATGGCACACATCATCTTCTGCAGCAAATCACTAAAAGCACACATAAAATTGTTCAACTTAAAAATATACTTTACCTTGCACCTTTTCCTTCATGTCAGCTGATGAAAGTCACATCAACTGTTTGTACCCAGAAAGAAACCCAACAGTTAGAGCAGAAAAAAAAATAGCTTCAAATTTTAATTATCTGTCAGCCTTTGCTCTCTGTGCCCAGGCCAGTCCTTCTGCACACACCTGTGATCAAGACTGAGCTGAAAGGAGCTCAGTCAGAATATTTGAAAGGTGGATGTCCTTGTTTAGGGATAGGGAAACATTTCTGTGTTGTTGGAACAGAGGAAGACAGAGCAGAGGATCACCCATGTCCTCATTCGGCCATTGCTCTACCTGTTCTGTTTCACAGCTCTAAACACAGTGTCAGTGAGCACCGTGTGATTTCCCCTTGGATCATCACCTTTGGTGTCTGTAGACAACAACACAGAACAGAAAACAAAGCAGTTGGAGGTGCTGCTGGAGCAGAGAAGCATGGATCCTCCCAGCCACAGACTCATCTGTACCCTGGAGAGGAATTACTCCCACCTTGGAGTTGTGCTCCAAACCTGCTACTTCCATACACAACTTCAGAGCTGTACCAGCTCTGCTTGTTTCCACTTCCAGAGATGAAAGAAAACTGGCTACTAATTTTTGATCACTGCTTTAGGAAGTCCAGAAGTCATTAACAGACTTGCAACAGCATTCCTCCAGTGATAGCAGCTGTCTTCATTAAAACCTCATACCACACAGAGAAACCCTCTACGCATATTCAGGTAGAAAAGTCTCCAAAGAAACGATTCAAAACGTGAGATGCCAAGTGATCCAAGCACCAAGCCACTGGCAGACTGTGAGAACACAGGTGTTACCTCCCCATTCCTCCCTACAAGTAAGCACTCACACAGCGCACGTGCAGTAACCTTGTTACTTGGGCATTCGCCCATATTTTCCATGATTCCCTGATTCTAGATCCTGCTGCTGCTTCAAGGGAGGACCCAAGGAGACTTTGCACGTGTCCATTCCTTACCTTCACACTTGTGCCACCTGTGTACTGCCAGTTCCTTCGTACATCATTGCCCATCCACTGAGGAGAGATATTATAAAGAAATCAGATACCATTATTAAAACCATGTTTCTGGATGACTTGAAATTGTTCATTCCAGGAATTCCACATAGTCTTAAAAAGGAACATTTTGCAGAGAGACAGAAAAACTGGTAAAGATACATCATAGCTGCTTTGTGCTGTGGTGGCAGCCTTTGCCATGGGTAATGACTAATTAACATCAATAATAACGCTAAGTTTGGAGAATGCCTCAGCACTGTGTCAGCACTCAGGTAAGGCAATGTTTTATTGCAGCTCATTAAAGGGAAAAAAAAAGGCAATAAAAGGCTTAAGTACCATCACAGATCCTGACTACATGAAGCTAATAAGCAGTATGATAAACTATCAATTTACATGAATAAGGAAAGGAATGGACATTTCATTTCCCATGCCTTTGTTGCTCCCATTCAGTTGCACTGATGGGGCTATTTGGGGAAGCCCCACAGTGCCTGTTTACAAAAGAACTTTGCAAAACAAAGACAGTCACGGTCAAAACTTTGCTGGTCAATTCAGTATATTTACATGGAAGAGCTGGGAAGGAAACAAGTCTTCTGAAATACCCTCATGGGATAATTCAGTTAGCAGTGGTAAGTAGCAGGGAAGGATCTTATGACTATCTAGATGTGTCGTGGCCACAGAAAAAGCATCTGGTTTTCAAACAGAGGCTTGATCAAACTTTCTTCATCCAGGCAAATATACCACTGCACAGCTCCCTGACCAAAATGGCAACTGCCAAAGTGTTCTGCATGCAGGGAACAGCATTGTCCAAGTCTGGCTCCTGAGAAGTCAGGCACAAGCTCTTTGCTTTCCATAAATGTGGAAAATGTGCCATGCAACACCTGAAAATATATTTCAGATGCACATACACAATCTGAGCAGCTCCCAGAAACGATCCCATTTTCCCTCTTTAACTAACAGAATGGAACTGCTCCAGATTTACAATGAAGCAACCTAAAAGCACAGTTGGAAGCACTGTTTTTAAGAAGACCTTGCTATGCCATAACTTTTCACAGTTCAGTTGCTAAATTACACATTATAAAAATAAGTAAGTGCAATTGAGAGACTGTGTTAATCTCAGAAGTTTAAACATTGCTCTGTAATGACTGCTTTATAGTGGCCCATAGTAAAGTGCTTTATGGGGCGTGCAGGAGGTTTGTCCGCACGTGTCCGCTAAACACTCCTGGGAACTTTCTCACACAGAGAGAGACGAGGCCTGACACAAAACTAAACACGGACAAAACACTGCCTCATTCACACGGCACCAGGAATGCCACCCAGCAAGAAAACACTTTACAATACCTAAGAGAGATAAGAACCACCAGCCAGCAGAGCAATAAGATGTTGCTTTTGGAAATGCAGAATTTCCTAACCTGACAATCAGTGCAGATTCTGGAAGCACGACAAAAACACAACTGTCCCCTAGCAAGGAAATGAGAGCTTAAGCATTGATTATAAAGAAATGATAAAGAAGCATGGGTGGTTTGTAGAGTAGTTTACTAAAGCCAAGAGTATTTAGAGCCAAATTAGGTTCTTGCACACCAAATTTCCCTGGAACTTAGGGTGAGTTCATACGTGATTCCTTGCTCAGGCAGTCTGCAGCTGACAGACTGCACCCAGCTGCCTTTTCTCTCTGGCCAAAGAGGATCCATCCAGGTTGACTCAGATCCCAGCTGAAAAGACTTTACAATAAATTAAATGTGATGGTAACAAAGTTGCAGACATGGTACCAGAGTTGTGTTTTGGTTTTATTTTTTTAATAATCATGCTTCTGAATAGCACCACAGCTAAGCAAGATGAGCCAGTCAGGAGTTCTCAGGGGACAAAACCTGACACCAGACAACACAAATATAAGCACACCCAGCAAGGCACTGCATGAAGATCTTTGTGTGAAAGCATCACCTCCCTCAGCCCCAAAACACTCACAAGCAGTGAACTAAATTCTCAATCCTTCAGTGTTACCATCATTCGAGCATCATTCACCCACTTGTCTGCAAACTGCCTTCTTCTCCCACCAACTGCTCTGCCTCACAACAATACTTTGTTTCTGGCTCAGAAGACCAACAAAAAGCTCTCCCCTGAGCTTTGGCAGTGTCCCCATGATCACTTGGCAGGAGGCAGCATGACAATAATTTGACAGGCATCCTCCCAAGGAGACTCCACACATCAGTCACAGTGCTGACACACTCCACACCCAGAGGAGCTCATCCACACCAGGGGAGATTTCTAGGTGCAGGCAGCTGCTCTTGATTGACCATCCTAAAGCAGCAGGTTTTCCAGCTTCACTAGCAGCAGAACCAGGAAGTACCTATTTGCTATGATGATCCTGGTGACACTGCCACGCTGGTTTGAGCCAAGTCTGCGTTAGTAAAGCAAAGCAGCAGGTAATGAGTAGAGAGGACTGAAGTCCTATTTCTAGTCCAAGGACAAATCCACTAAAAGGAAAGAATACTGCAAAAACAATGGCAAGCTATCTTTTTATGATGTGCAAAGAGTCTTTCTAACAAAATAGAAATAATTTCTCTTCCAATTTTGTTTTTTTCAAAGGAAATTGAACAACCACAGTATTTTCAGAGGATGAGCTGTTGTCAGGTACCACCAAAAATGGCCAACATTTACTGTACAGAACAACACAAATTATCTTGATCTGACTACTCTGACTGAATGAATGAACACTGACCCTCATCAACTGTTGTTTAAAGGATGGTCAAGATTAATAGCTTAAATAAAGGAAGAAACACAAATCTTCTATTCTTTTCCTGCACAAGAAAAGCAAGAGTTTGCAAATCTCCATGAAACAATCTTAAATCTCCTGAATGACAGTCCCAAGCTCTGACCAGTGACTCATTTCTGAAGCTCAGCAAGGTGGAATGTTCTGACAGATGCGGACAATGGGAAACTGCCTTCGACTGAGGCTTCTGCCATCTTTAAAGTATGTCCAAGGTTCCTGGCAGCTCAAGTGTTCCTGAGGATAATAAATCCCTTGTGAGACAGGAAGGCTGAACAATCACGTACTTCAAGACTAGCTCAATCTGTATAGCTTCAAGAACAACTTCCAGGGCAGATGACAGCAAGTATCTGATAAGCAAAGTTCCAGGAGGAACGCTGTTGAAAATACAGAATTATGGGAAACAGATTGAACTGCTCATTTTATGGACATAGCTCTATTCCTGCACTCAGGCAGTAAAACTAAAATGAACTCCTTCAAAGTTAAAAATGCCCAATGAAACTCAATAGGCAAGGTAATTATTTTGACTTGACAGAGGGAGAGGACAGATTACTTGTTGCCACAGAGAATATCTCACCTTGCTGACATTGAATGGAAAGACATCTTTCAGTTAATCTGGGGTTTTTTTCCCAAAGCTATATTTTCTGTGCTATGGATTCATAGCCCTGGCCAAGCCTGTACCATTCTGGGCTAAATACCCTGAAGACCATAAGAAATGCAGCAGCACGTGCCCCAACAGCCTCTGCCATGGTGTCACAGCTCCCCCACGGGACCAGGCTGCTTGGCCATTTCACATTCCCAAGACTGACCCTCTGCCTACATCCTACTTACTAATGCAGATTCCTCGGGGTCTCAGCTGTGCGATCTCCTGGATCAATACCTGTCCTATGTGGGGGGATACAGTGAGTCAGGATGGCACCCATGGGATAAAGGCAACTTCTCTCTTTCCACCTTTTCCTTGGGAAAACGGAAGCAAACACCAGTCAGCAATTGCAGGTGTTAGCTCCATCATCAGAGGTTAATTCCATGGTAGATGAACACCTGAATGACTGAGAGTCTATATTGTGTGGGTGATAAAGGTGACATTTGCAACATCAGCTGCCTTTGTCCTTTCTCCCACCCCCCCGGATAAAGATCCACCTACTCTCATCCAACATAACACAGCTCTGGCACAAAAGCAAAACTGAAATCTCCGGCAGTAACATAAAGGATGTATTTATTGTCAAACAGGAGCACATCAAAATAATGAAGCAAATGTCATAGTAACTAACAAAATACAGGGGAACGCCTTGTGAATTCACAGGATTTTAGTTTCTGGTATCTCCAGAAAATGGATTTTTTTATTTGGCTGACAGGAAACCACAAAGTACAACCAGCCTGTAATTGGAGCAATCACATAGGGACAATAATTATAGGCAAAATAAACTGGTTGTAAACAGATCTATTTACTGTATTTCTAACCACCTCATACTTTTATTCTTCATTATTTGAGGGTTTGGGCTTTCTTTTTTTTCCTTATCTTAGAAGTCCCAAGATTTTTAGGTCTTGGTACTGTAGGGACCCATTTCTAAATGTTTATTATCTGGGCTGGCAATTGTGGTTTGTTCCACTGAGAGGATAAACAATTCACTTAAACAAAGTTTGATGTTACAGACAAATGACTTATGTTTCTCGTAATTACTCAAAGTGGGGAAGCAAGTTTTTTCATGAAACAAATTATGAAATTGCTTGTTTGTTTAGTATTAGTCGAGCATACTCATATTTCAGTGTTTTGAAAATTACACTACTTTCTTCATTCTAGCCAGTCAAACAAAAAGATACTAAGCTTGGAGTTAACAGCATAAGAACAGCTCTTTGAAGAAAATGAAAAAGTCCCACATCCCAAAAAACAGTTCAGTTACTTCATAAAAGGCAATAGCGTGGGATTAACCCGTTGCCTGTGGAAGGGCACTCTCTTGAAATTCTTCAACAGAACACATGAAAGTTTGAGGAAAACAACTGAAATTTGCGTACTTCTAGGAGCACGAGAACATAGAAAACACTTTTAAGGTGAGCTGTTCCAATTCAGCACCTTTCTTGCTGTCGTGGTTTGATGCTGGCCCAATGCCAGGCACCCACGAGAGCCGCTCGCTCACCCTCCCCTGCCACAGCCGGGCAGAGAAGGGAAAAGGGAAAAAAGGAACGAAAGCTTCATGAGTTAAGAACCGGGAGAAACATTTCAAGGGTGAAACAGGCTCAACTTCAGTTGCGAAGTGAATTTATTACTAACAGAATCAGAGGAGGATAATGAGAAGTAAAATAAGCCCCTAGAACACCTTCTTCCCCCAGCCCCTCCCTCCTTCCCACCGACAGCGCAGGGGACAGGGCATGGAGGTTTGGTCGGCTCATCACCGAGATTCTCTTCCACTGCTCCGGGAGAAGAGCCCTTCCCTGTGAGGCCGTGGGGNTCCAGGCACCCACCCGCTCTGGCACAGGCACCTCCCCATGGGCTGCAGGTGGATCTCTGCATTCTCTGTGGACCCATGGGCTGCAGGGGCTTCACCATGGGCTGCACCACGGCCTGCTGAGGAATCTCGGCTCTGAGCACCTCCTGGTGCCTGGAGCACCTCCTCTCCCTCCATCTCCACTGACCTTGGTGTCTCCATGTTGTTTCCCTCACATATTCTCACCTCCTCTTCTCTGACTAGAATCTAAAATCTTGTGACTTTGTTCTGATTTTCTTCTTAAATATGTCATCACAGAGGCATTACCAGCCTCCCTCATTGGCCCAGTTCTGGCCAGCAGCATGTCCAGAGCCATCAGCCATTGGCTCTGCTGGACATGGTGGGAAGCTTCCAGCAGCTTCCTCACAGGAGCCATCTTTGTGGCCCCCTGCTACCCAAAACCAGGCTGTGCCAAACCAATACACTTGTAAACAAATGTTGGAAGAAAACCTTAGTCCTTGAAAAAAATACATCTTCTTGTTATTTTTAGTCACTGAGTCTTTTGCCACGAAGATGGGAAAGGTGCATTCAAATAAGTCTTTCAAATTACATTCTGATAAAATACATCAGACTTAAGTGAATCATCTTCAAGAGTAACCTTAGCTGGGTGATGTAATCAGCAATTAAAATTCCAAAGTTGCTAATATACCTCCAGTATTTGTTTTCTACATTATATCAGAGTACCTCCCTTCATAACTGAATTTATGCTAAAAGACTGCTGAAACACAACCCTTGGCTTCACAAAGCACAGGCCAGGTGGATGTCATTTGGGAACCCACAATGCTGTAAATTATTTTGTTCTCCCACACAGCCAAACCAAGAAAAATGGGGAAAATAGCAGTAAGTCACACCCACAAAGAACACTGTCTTTTTCTAATCACCCAATGCCATAAATTTATTGTGTAATTCTACACTAACTTCGTCAGTAGAGAAGGTACTAGAACCACTTCCTGGTTAAGTCTATGGTTATTTATCCCATGAAGACACAAGCAGTTATGACAAATGCATTTACTTTAGATAGTATTGGTTATACAGTCAAAGGACACACCAAAAATGACAATACACATTTGTAACTTGGAATGCTTGAGATGGTTTCCACCGAGCTCTCACCCCCGATGCTCTTCCTGAGAGATGTGATACTGTAGTTTAGGTTTATTAGGATTGTGTTCAATCAGCCAGTCAGCAAGCCAAATCTGTGAACAAAAAACCCAAAACCCAAATGTTTTCAGCTTTCTGTTGTTTTCTGTTAAGTGTATAGGAGAATATTAAAAGCATTATTTGAAACCTCTGCTACAGATACTTTCCTACTGTGCTGTAAAATTAAGACCTTTCAGAAAAAAATGGACATGCAGATGACCTGTTTTTAAAAATGTTCTTTTAAATCTTCATGGCTTATATTGCTTTTGAACAATTCACACTGACCTTTAGGAGACAACTTGTCCTGGCAATGTTTATCTTTGTGAAAGTATAAGACCATTTGAGCCATAGCTCATATAATTCAGCCAGCTCTGTTCTGGAATGTGGCTGCACAATATGCATGAAACTGCTTAATGAAATATTACTGCTGACAACACTCAGAGATACTTCATCTAGTAATCATTCATTAAGAGTGCCAGCCTTCTGCACTGAAATCACCTTACAGTACCTAAAACTTTAAACCAAAACATGGTTACTTTTTGAAGTTAATCTTGGAAGTTTTCCAGCATGTTGTACTTAAATGAGAATGTGGGAGGCAGGAATGCCTTGAGTCCTAATTCCATCTGCCAGTCTGGGCCTGGCCTTAGGCAAATTAACCTTTTGCCTAGATTTCTCCACTTGTAAAGCAAAGTTTTTAACACATCCTTATTTACTTCACAAGGCTGTTGACGATCAGTTTCTGGAATGCTGTGTACAACAAACTTCATACCACATTGTGAAGAAGTGACAGAACAGCAGACAGGGGAGGTAAGCAACACTCTCCTTTTACTACCACGTACAAAAGGGGTGGTTTGCAAAGG
This sequence comes from Oreocharis arfaki, assembly GCA_013398015.1. NCBI lineage: Eukaryota > Metazoa > Chordata > Aves > Passeriformes > Paramythiidae > Oreocharis > Oreocharis arfaki. Next base: position 1,437,943 of record VZRR01012079.1, read on the forward strand.
GAGAGCCAAGCAGAGCACTAGGACAGGTAAAGTCAGCAACAACAAGACAGTAGTAAGAACCCAAGACAGAAATGGAAAACAAACAAACAATATATCCCAAAACACAAAACCCCTCAGAAAAACTACTTTGGAAAAAAGAAACCCTCAAATCATTTGAACCCAAATATATTTATCCTGTATTACTTAAGGAACTGGCTGAGACCATCTCTGTGCTGACAGCAAGTATTTCTGTGTGTACAGACGCTTTCTGATGCCATCTCCAAAAGGAAAGGAAAGAAGAAAACAAAAAGATACTGGAAAAAACAAAACATTACAACAGTCTCCCTGTAAGCCACCTAGCAGGTAACAAACTGAAAAGCAATAGGCAATATCTATTTGTGAAGCAGTATCAAATCAACATTATTTTCCCTCTGTTACAAGGCCACAGACGTTATGGACAACAAAGAAGGTAGCAATAGACTGTTTTTAGCAAAGCTACTGACACTGCTTCATACAGCTTTCTTACAAGCAAGGAAGGAAAGCATTGTCTCGATGAAGTCACTATTAGATACCTCAAAATTGATTAGAAAATTGTGCTAAGAATGCAGATTAACTGGAAGCCAAAACAATGAGTTAGAGAGATGGGACTTGTAACAAAAAAAAAAAAAAGTATTTAATATAGTAAAGAGATGATTGAAGGGGAAGAAAATGGGAATATTCTTCAAATATGCAATAGGTTGCTGTAAAAAAAAAGGAGATATTACATTGTCTCCAATGTCTTCTGGGGATAGTAAAAGGGGGAAAGAAAGGTAATGGGCTTAAAATTGGAGCCAGGAGGTTTAGGCTATCTTTTAGTGAAAGCTTTTAACAAGTATAATTAAGCATTGAAACAGATTGCCTGGGGAGACTGTAGATTCTCCATCATTTGGAGTGCTAAATCACAGGCCAGACACACATTTGTTAGGAATAGATACAACTGGTTTGGCCTTTGGGCAAAGGAATGGACTTCATCTCTCTTTTCTAGATTTCTATGGTTAACAGTGCCAGAAATACCGATAACGTAAACAGGTTATAAAGCTGGAACAACCAAAGTATCTTAAATGTGGCCTCACGTATATCACATAGTTCATAGGAACACCCCAAGTGATTTTTAAGGCTTTTTTTCTGAAAAGTATCTTTTAGAAAAATGCAATGATTACCAACCTGATAATGAAGTAAAATCCACCACAACTGGCAGCAAGCTGTCATGTGGATTAATTATCTGCATGCTTAAAGAAGTACTAGTGTGAATGACTGGAGCTTTAAGAACACAAAGACACATTTACCATGTTTTTCCAGATGTAAGAAAATTGATTTTGTTTAGGGACTTAAAACACACCCTTGTTTAATCTGTAACGAACAAATCAACTTCTCAAAACCAAATGTTATTTGAGTAGCTCATTAGCTGACAGCTAAAACAGTACAGCTCTTCACCAGCAGAGTAGGTCTCCTATAAACAGGGACTCCACTAACACCAAGTGACCGCATCCCAAAGCTGACAGCAGTGCTGGGATGCTGCACATACCATGGGGTCTGCTGGCTTCTCTTTGCACAGGGCAGTGAGCCCGGCCAGCAGCGTGGGCTTCACGTACAGGTTCAGGTAGTCCCGAGCTCTTTGTCCAGTGGGAACAGGCTCCAAGATTGCTGCAAGGAGGAAACACACGTGTTAGAAAGCAGCCTCTAGAGTGATTAAACCCAGCATTCTTTCAAAGGTTGTTTATATGTGAGCTTCTCTTTTCCTTAATAAGTTAATAACACATCATGGGTTTTATAGCTCCTCCTGCAACAAACTGCAAAGAAACTCCCTAAACTTCTTTACAATGTCCCTGAGGTAATTTTACTAATTATAGTCTATTACAAAAGGGGAGGAAATCAGATCATCTGGGGAAAACCTTTATCCTTGAAGATATATTTGGGGCAGAAGAGAAACAATAAATCCCATGTTTAGCACTTTCTTCTTACAGTATGAAGCTGGATTCTGAAGACCCTAAAAATCTCACCTTGAGTCTTGGTTTGTTGCCAGGGTGAGAAGAGACATGGTTTACACAATGGGTAAGGTTTGTAAGGAACTGCAACATCTTTTATTAAACTCACTGATACAGCTGACAAAAAGTATCAGTAGACATTTTTTCTAGCAGTTTCACTTGCACCTTTCTGTCAAAGAGCAAATCCTGTTACATTACAGAGATCCTCTTTCAGCCTTTCCAGGTTCTAAGGCCCTCTTCTCTGGCACTTGACTTTGGAATTGCACTATCATGTGAGCATCCAGCTGCTTTTGAATAGGAATTACTCAGCCTGAATCCAAGAAGAAAGTCAGTCTTCTCAAGCCAACAGGAGTCTCCAGGGCTGACAGTGCCAGAAACACTTGCTGGAGTGTAATAGCTTCCTATTTCTTCTCATTTACCAGCTTTGACTGCTCCAGTTCCCAAAGCAGAGTTTGAAAAGTAGAAGCAATCTCTGTAACTACCCTGGCTCTTCAGATAGATTTTTGGTAAGCCTTTCATAGTAGAAAATGTCAGCTTATATATAAAGAGACCCACAATCCTACAAAGCAAACAAACCTCTTCTAAATCAATTTTACCCGTAGTCAGGGCAGAGACAAGTAGTACCTGGATGGATAGGGAAGAACGCCATCCTCCCCAAGACTGGCAATGAACCAAGTGTACCATTTTACCTTCTGGAAACATGAATCGAATTTCTTTCTCTGCTGAGGAGATGCTGAGACTGCCGTGGAGCCCATTCCTCAGCTCATCAGTCCCATAGAGTGCTCTTAAGCTAAAAACAAGGGAAATAAGTGCTTGGAGGGCAACTGCAAATCCCTTCCAAGTCTCTGCAGCCTGAGAGCACAGAAAAGCAATAGATATGGACTAATTAACAAGACATTGGCTTGATTTTGTTTTACACATAAGAAATAGCTACCTAAAACCTAATGTTCGTACACTCAGCGTTCCCCATAAAATAGGTGAACTTTGCATACTGAAAAACAACAGTGAAAAGCTGTTGCACAAAACTGAACAGATAAGAAGCCTGTGTCTGTACTGTACAAACAAACAAATCACAAAAGAAAAAAAAAAAGGAGGAATCCTGGTTTCAAATCAAGAGAATGAGAAAATCCTACTGACTTGCCCAAGGCCAGTCAGTGAGTTACCTGTGAGGGTGAGTTATCCTAGCTCTTAGGCTGTTGGATGGTCCAAGCAATTCCTTCCAGTATGAGACTGCACAATTTCTAGCAAGAACCATAGCAACTATAGGACCAGAACTCATATAGGCTGTTAAATTAGGAAAAAACACTTTTCCAAATTGTTCTGCGTAGAAGTTGCTACATTGCTCTGGGCTTAACTGGAGCTTCCGTTTCTATAAAGTGTAAGAAGACAAAAAAAGAATTAAAATAGCTTGCTACATTGAAACAGCTCAGAGCACTAAAAGGCAGGATACAGTCCTCTCCTGCAGTCATATCTTCAAGTGCAGAACACAGAGTAACTTCTGAAACTAGTCTGATCCTCCCAGATACGATCCTCTTTGAGACACACAGAGTAACAAAGAGCAAAAGTTTTCCAAGTTAATTAAGAAAACAGCCCATTTGAGTAAGATGTGATTTTAGCCCAGGCAAATGACAGCATTGTCTAACTGCCAGATGACAGAGCACCGAACAGAAAAAGTGAAGAGCATTACAAGGGCAGGTTTTTATTACTCAGCTGCTACAGCATAATGTTCTACTTTTAAATAAGTTTCTCTCCAGCCCACACTGTTAATTATGCAATTGTTCTATTTTTCATTCAGTGCTTTGTGACTCTCCCAATAGCTGCCTAGCCTGCAGGTGGCCAGGATCAGGACAACTTTGAGAGGTTATCAGAAACCATTGGGCAGTCCAGAAAAAAATTTTAAAGTGCATTCTTCCAGCTCAAACTTATAAAACACAAGAGTTCTATACACTCAAAGTCCTTTTGGTGTCAAAAGTCACTGCAAACATCAGAAGACTCTACTAAGATATTGCAATTAAATAAATAATCTATTTTGTCTCATCTGCTGATACATATTGAATCAATAGAAACATGGAATGGTTTGGGTTGAAAGATGTCTTAAAAATCATGTTGTTTCAAACCCCCTACCACAGGCTGGGACACCTTCCACTATCCCACGTTGCTCAAACCCCAAGCCCGGCCTTGAACACTTCCAGGGATGGGGTGGCCACAGCTTCTCCGGGCAACCTGTGCCAGGGCCTCACCATCCTCATGGGGAAGAATTTATTCCCAATATCCCATCTAACCCTGCCCTCGGGCAGTAGGAAGCCATTCCCCCTTGTCCTGTCACTCCAGAGACTTGTCCCAAGTCCCTCTCCAGCTCTCTTGGAGCCCCTCTAGGCACTGGAAGGGGCTCTCAGATCTCCCTGGTGCCTTTTCTTCTACAGGATGAACAATCCCAGCTCTCCCAGCCTGGCTCCAGAATAGAGGGGCTCCAGCCCATGGAGCATCTTCGTGACCTCTTCTGGAGTAGCTCCAAGAGACCCACAAATAAATAAATTCAAATAATAAATACAAATAAATAAAACAACCAGAAAGGTAAGGGAGGAAATGAAGAAACAAAACAAAACAAGACAATGCGGGGGGGGGGGGGTCCCCCCCGCCCCCGGGCGGGGGGGGGAACGCNGGGTCCCCGCCGCCCACAGGCGCGAGGGCGCAGCGCCCCCCAGCGGCCGCCCGGCTGGGCATATTTAAATATTCATAAGCTCATTTCAATATTCATAAAGCCATTTACTGGAAAAACAGTGGAAACAAAAAATTAGTCAGGCTGCAACTGGCCAGCTATCGAATTCAACTAATTCTCTAATATCCACTTGCACACTCCACAAAATCTTGTGAGATCTGAATGATGCACTCTCCAAAGAGTTGCCTTGGACAGCTCACACATCTGCTCCATACATTTGCTAAATCTGAGTTTATTAATAAAGTCCGTGTTTTCCTGTGGTCAGCAAAATAGCTGGTCTGCTCTGTTCCATCCCAAGGACCAAAAAGCATCTCCTTACAGACTCTGGCAGCAATGTTTGATGACATGAAAAACATGAATTGATTTTTGGACACACAAGGTTTTAATTACTGGCTTGATTGCTGGAAGTTAAATATTCTCCTGACTTATAAAGTACAGTTATTTTCTCTGGAGCACAGCCTGTTACCTGAATGATGTGGAATCCTGACTGGAGAATGAGATCCTCTATTTCTTCTTCTTTATTGATGACATCTGGTTTGATGATAGCCAGAGTTCTTTCCACATAAATCTGAGGCTCAGGCATTAAGATCTCCATCCTGGCTTCTAAATTAGAATTCACTTGCCCCTTTCGTACTGCAATGACACCAGTGCATGACATTTGGAGTTTGTCTACTGCACAATCACCTGCAGTGACACTCACCATGCACTCCAGGGACAGAGAGGGTCACACTCACCTCATAAAATCCATGTGAGATGTTCTCTTCAATTGTTACCACTCTGTAGTTCACATTCCCATTTTCAGTGCAGTGGCATTGTGGAAAATAAGGCCAAAATTTAATGCTGTTATTCACTAAGTTGGACAATGCATGAGGAAACAGAGGTGTTGTCACACACCTTGATGTGCGGTCCCTGTGCTCCCGCACCCTCCATCCACCACGGGCTCCTTCAAACCCCAAATCTGTATCCTCACACATGACAACTGTGTTGTGGGACTAATGACTTGGAGCTAGCTCACCTGTAAGCCTCAGGGTATTTCTCAATGGTTATTTAATTCCTGTATTTATGGGCTCCAGACAAAGTACCAGTGGTCTGACTGAGCAGATGCACTGGCAAGCTAAGGGCACAGAGCTGTGTTGTGAGTGGTGAAACCAGTGAGGGAGTTTCCTACAGACCTGTGACCACTTGTGACCTTCTTTTCATCACAGAATGGTTTGGGTTGGCAAGAATCCTGAAGACCACCCAGTTCCAACCCCCTGCCACGGGCAGGGACACCTTCCACTATCCCAGGTTACTCCAAGCCCCTTGGAGTAATCCAATTCACCCTGGCCTTGAACACTTCCAGGGATGGGGCAGCCACAGCCTCTCTGGGCAACCTGTGCCAGGGCCTCACCACCCTCACAGCCAAGAGTTGCTTCCCAACATCCCACCTAACCCTGCCCTCCGTCAGTGGGAAGCCATTCCCCCTTTTTCTGCCTCTCCTTGTCCTTGTCGGAAATCCCTCTGCAGCTCTTTTGGAGCTCCTTTAGGCACTGGGACGGGGTCTAAGGTCTCCATGGAACCTTCTCTTCTCCAGGCTGAACACCCCTAGCTCTCTGAACCTTTCAGAGAGAATTGCGAGAGCAGGATGCTGCGGAGGATCCTGTCAGAGCCTCAGAGAACCCCACACAATGGCACCTGCAGGCCTTCCTTCGCCCACTGCCCGCCGTATCCCCACGCTCCCAGCCCTGACTCTCTCCATCCGTCCAGGACCAGACCCAGACACGCAGACCCTGCCTGGCTGCGAAGACCTGCTTCCTGCTGCAAAGTCCTCTCGTAACCTCCCCGCTGCACCTGCCTCGGGGCCCGGCCGGGCTTTGCTATCCCGGCCTCCGGGACTCCGCCGGACCCGCGCCGTTGCCAAGCGATGGCGGGGCCGGCCCCGGGCACAAGATGGCGCCCGCGGGCCTCGGCGGGGCGGGACGAAGATGGCGGTCGGGAAAGGAGCCGTGATGGCGGCGGAGGCGGAGCGCGCCTCACGGCCCGGGACCGCCGCGGGTTCCGCGCACACAACGGGGAGCCGTGGCTGCCCCGGGATGGGCTTCGCGTCTGGTGTGGGAGTAAAGGGGGGAGTGGCGTGATCTCCGGGGCTCATCTCAAAAACCTCATTCCTCCTTGACAATAAAAGCTTATGTCGGTTTCACCTCACGCTCAGAGCTGCTGAGGGAGCCATGCGCTCACCGCAAACGCTCATGAAGCGACGTAATGCGATTTATTGGCGGGGGAAAAAAATAAAGGAAAACACAGCAGCCCTTCCCAGGTCATTTATCCGTGTTCGTGGGGAGGTTTCCTGTGGACGCGCCTGAGTAGCAGCGGCGGGGCTGGAGCTCTCGGCACACTCGGAGCATTCAGCCGACCCACAGCTCTCTAATTGTGGTTCTCAGCACTGCGAGGGAATTACAGCGTCTGCCCAGCGCCACTTCACTTCTACGACAAAAAGATGTAACGAGTAGGAAACCTTCACCGTTTTGTAGATTAAACCGTGATGAGCTGGGCCTTAAGCAGAGTTGGGGAGCCGAATTCTCTGGGGATTTCCCCCAAATTTTACCCCCGTGGTGCCAATTCGTTTGCTCCCTACACATCCCCTATTTCCCCGGCTCTCTGGGGCCACTCAGCTGGGAGGAATTACAGGACAGGCATTCTCCATCCAACATGATCTATAGTGGCTGGGAAGCCGAGGCGCGGGGTGCCCCGGTGTCACCTCCCGTCCTTGTTTACCGGCGCTCCCGGGATGGACGCGGGCCAGCTGGCCCCGCGCTATCGGGGCGTGCGCTGGTGACCGGCCCCGATAACTCCCGAGCTGGCTCCGCCGCCCTGCTCCTCTTCCCCCTCTTGTCACCGTGTTCACAAAAACTCTGAGATCCGAGGTGCTGGAACACCTGGGGCCCGCGGCTGAGTTCAGCCAAAACTCGGCATTGCACTCACACCCTTGAGGTGACACTGACAAAAGGACAGAGAGAAAACACGGGTATGCACGCTTTAAATTTTAATGATATCAGACTGAAAGTAGATGCAAAGGAGAAAATACAAAAAAACCCCAGCGATTTGGAGCCAGAGCTGCTGGCACTGTGTGCCATTCTTAGCTGAGGAACTAGCAAATTTACAGCAAAAGCTGATTTTAGTGTAAGAAAAACCCCCTTTGCCTTAGTCTTTTTCATGAGAAATGTGAATAATATAAATACAGAAACAAGAAATAAAAGTATGCAGTTATTTCCTTGCAGCCAGCTTTAAATATATTTAAAAATCAAAGACTGATGTTGTTATTCATATACCTTAAAATATAAAGTTTCAAGTGCACAAGACATTCAGATACAGGCTTTCCTTCACCAACACAGGCATTTGTTTCTTTAACAGAAATACCTTATCCAATATTTCATTTGAAGATATTGTAAACACTGCAACTTCACAGAGATAATGGATAAACATGTTTTATTTTTTAAGAAATGCTGATAGAAAGAGTTCACCAGTTTTTTAGTTTAGTTCAGAGTTAATTCAGCAAGTCATTTCTTTTCAAAGTCCATGAGCATAAGTCTGACAGCCCTTGCTTAAATTTAGCAGTTCAAAGGCTTCCTCTGCCTGCACGAACACTTCAGAATTATTATTACATAAGAAATGTTGGATTTAGTATCCGTGTATAAAACACTGTTAACGTGAATCTCTTGCAGTTTCTTTCTGGTGTGCATTTATTTTTTCAGCTACCCAGGACATAAACCCCACAGCACCTCTCTGTGCCCCCCGAGGGGCTGCAGAGTGGCCGGGAGCGGGGCCCTGTGCACCTCCCTGCCCACCAGGGGCCCTCGGGCTGTGTCACAGTTTCTCCTGCTCGCTGTTTCCAGAAGCATTTCTGGAGGGCGGAGATGGTCTAATTTTAGTACTGGGAGAATCCTCTGCTCTCCAATGAGCGAGCGGCTGCATCTGGAGCCGCAGCCAATTACCCGGGTTTCCTCCTGCTGCACTTCCCACGATGGTTTAATAATGCAGAAGCACAAATTTAAAGTGGCCCCACATGTTAAGAGAAAATAACATTATGTGCTCCCTAACAAAGCCGTTCTACAGTAGTAGAATCTCAAAGGTTTCTTCTAAAGCCTTGGATTCCATAAACCTTACCTTAAAACAATGTTTTAATACCATTATATTATGTTTATTATCTTCGTAACTCTTGAAATAATATTTCTGATAACTAAAAGGCTGATCTGAAGCATCTTCCCTAACTTCTGCAGGCCAGGGATGTGCTTTTAGGAAAAGAAACAAACAAAAAAGGAAAATTGTAATTACAATGCAATGAACCATTGTGGTTCTGAACACTTCTCAGGGCATAGCCTGGCTGCTGTATATTATCTGTTAAGCGGTTTAACAAGCCTTAGTTGTCTCACTTATTTTTAGCTGGCATGGAATATAACAACACCAAAAGATTGTGGTTGCAGGTGCATTTACATCCTAGCAACACCAGATAAGTAACATTTTAAGGAAAAATATTGTTTTAGAACTTTGACCTCTGATAGTGCAAGAAGGTGCAAAAACTAATGTCTTGTAAACTGTTACAAAGGAGGGAAAGAAAAACAGAATGATGAAAATAAGTGAAGAAAACTAAGGAAGTAATACCAACTAGTAAAACTGATTAAAAATGAAGCTTGCACATCTTTTAGCTTTGTTTGCATTTTGATGTTAAGTAGAGAAAAATGTGTTTGCTTCAGTAGCAATGTTCTAACCATACATTTATCACACATACAACTTTCATCCACCATGGGCTCTCTTTTCTTTATTTCTTTTTATGATGAACTGTCATACCTACCCACAGCACCAGCTTACCTTCACTGCTTGCTCCATCCATGCTCGCTCTTGCAGTGCTAAGCGCCTCTGACGGAAATCCTGTGATCAAGGCAACTTCCTCTCCCACACGCCTGCTCTCTCCTCCATTTCTGCCTTCTCACAACTAAACAATTCTCCTTCTGCAGCTCATCTGCACACTTATAATCCCAGCGAGTTTTTCGTTGCTGCTGCTTAACCCTTGTCAAGCCTTCCTGTCTGTTTTCCTCTACTTGTTATCTCACCATTTTCTTTAAAGATAAAAGTGATAAAATATTCTCTTCATGATTCCTCTGTCTACAAGTCTCTAAGTGGCAATAACAAAAAGCTTATCAACATGTCTTCTGTAACTCCATCACTTGCCCTGATAACTTCACCCCATTTCATTTCTTGATCTTCCCAACACTCACTCCTTCGTTTGTTCACAGCTTTAGTCATTAAGTCTGCACTGATTCCTAGCACCCACAGAGATATGCTTGTCTCTTTTACCATTAAAAAAAGAAAAAGAAGCGCCTTTGGTGTAAGTGCCTCTTGTCACCTCACAGGTTCTTCCAGCCACATCTCTTGCCAGGTTCTACCCTAAATCCCCTTCAAACTTGGTTTTGCTTCCTCTCATCACCTGAAAGCTTCTCAATCCATCTTAAACCAATCTCTTGTTTGCCTTTCAGTCACATTTAGCATATCTAACTCACGTCCTAGCTTAGTTTTTGCAGTTATTCTCACTTTTCCTTCTCCAGTCACTGTTTCAGCTTGGCTTGTCAGTCCCTTCCCTTGTGTTTTTCTTTTTCTGCAGGCACAGGGGTGAGCCCTGTCCTTGACTCTCCTCCCTTCCCTCCAAGCTCACAGCTCAACATCCCAATGTACCTTTTGTTTCACTCTGTAAAGACATCTCCTGCTTTTTGCCAGCCCTACAACTGAATTCCAATACTTCCCTTTCAAATAAACACCTTCCTGCTTTATCCCACCTTGTTGCTCAGGATGAGCTCCTGTTGAACAACTGCAGAGGTTGGGGCTGACAACTTGTTTCCTATAAAGCTCCTCCTCATCTATATACAGACATTCTATACAAATACTGCATACAGATATCAGGCTTTCACCTAAACTTTAGAGCAGAAACACTTGCACACGTTTGTTACTTCATTGTTCTACACAAGGTTTAACATAATACTGGCTTGGATTATCCCTGAGGCCACCAAGCTCAGAGATAAGTAGTCACTGTGATCCTGCCACAATGAAGAAATGAATGTATGAATAAACCAATAAAAATCTTTTATCTAACAAATTAATAGAGGCACTTGGTCAAATAAGGCCTTTTTTGAAGATTGTCAATGCCTACTTAAACACTTCTTCTATTCATCTTAATTCCATGTAGCATAAGGAATCCTTTTTGCCATACTTATTTTGAGCCATTACATTCAGCCCCATCATTAAAATATATGGGATTACTTGCACAGTTGTTATCATTATTAACAAAATGTATTTATTTGTGCTGTGCATAAAGACTAACTCGGACTGAAGCTTCCTATAGCGTGGTGTTTGGTATAGAGTTGGCAGTCTGTGACCTGAGATGCTTACAGTCAACTTAGACAAGACAGGCAGAGGATGTGGGAAACAGATAAATTACACCAAGTTTCAAGGCAGTGAACGATATGTTGTTTCTCTCTCTCTCTCTTGTTTTCTAGTTTTTTTTTTTTTTTTAGAAGAGAAGCTAGAAAAATCAACACAAGGGAAATAATGAGGAAATGGAGAGGATGACCAAGAAAAAGAAGGAGGTAATGAAGACAGGTATGGCACAAAACTGGTATGAACAGACAACAAGGGCGGGGCTTGGCATAAACTGCGAGTTTGATAGAAGAGCAGAATTACACCCAAGATCAGAAAGCCCATAGGCAAGTAAAATTCAGTGGAATTTCAGTCAACACCATGAATAAACATAGCAATTACAGGATTTAAAAATGGCAAACAATGATAGGTTTTTTCTCAGCAGTAAATGTGTTATATAGGGAGAATTACCACCCAAGAAGGTGTGTGTGTGTACTTTTCTTTGATTAACCACAGGCTTTGAGCGGGGAGTGAAAAGCAAGACCAAAACCCAGGCCACAGCCCAGAGGAATTCTTTAAAATTACCTGTGGCATGATGGGGCCTGGTGAGACAAAAAATAATCACAACAACCCATATTCTCAAATTTCTCAGTCCTTGATGTCTAGATGTGTAAAGAATGACTTTGTTAGCTGGGCCAGTCACAGTTCTCAAACCAGGCTGCTTAGCCAGTCTACAACCACATTGTTATCCTACTCTTGGATATGGGACACAAAAGGTTTAACCAAACAGTTAAGAACATGGGGCAACTGGGAATCACAGAGAGCCCTGGCAGTTGGGGCCTGCTGTTTGGAATTGTCAGGATCAGAGACTGAGAGGGACCTGACCAGGAGAAATGGGCAGTTGGAAGTAAGCACAGCTTTAAAGAAAGCACTGTTAGGCAAGAACAGGAAAACACCTGACAAAGTGCCAGTGGTAGGGAAAGATGAGACAGGTTCAAGATAAGACAACTTCAGCAAAGCAAAAAAAAGAGAACTGGGGAAGAGAAGAGAAGAGAAGAGAAGAGAAGAGAAGAGAAGAGAAGAGAAGAGAAGAGAAGAGAAGAGAAGAGAAGAGAAGAGAAGAGAAGAGAAGAGAGAAGAGAAGAGAAGAGAAACGTATGTAGAAGTCTTAATGAGATGACAGTCATTCACGTTCTTAGCAAGGCTTAATGAAATACAAAGCAGATGTTATAGGCAGTGAATCTTGCAAGAAAATTAAGTTATAAATATATAATCCAAAGCACTCAGGTTATGTCCATCAGCCGAGCCTGACAGACCCATGTAAACTGCTGCAAATTTCAGTTTACTCTCAGGTGCTGGTCTGTAAACTTGTAACTTCAGCACAGATATATTACTGCAGTCACCTACCACAGCTGCATATACAAAAACCTGCAAAAAGAAGGTGGACAGGGAACCAGGGCACATTCACCACTTCAGCCATGCAACCTGCAAGCCTCAGTGTGGCCTTAGCTCCCAGTGACTTAAACAAATGTGTGGTATTTTCCAATTAGGCAGGCTATAGCACCGTGTCAGTGAATGCGCTTACCTGACAGACAGTGGCTTAGATGGTTGTAATCAAAAACCACACCTTTTTGGTAGAGACCTGCAAGGTTTAAAATCTAAGCCAAAGCTGCTTGAAAAACCACAAGAAGCCCCCTTGCTGGATGTGGGGTAAGCTCCTCTGACACGGTATAAATTATGATATCTTATAAAAAATTCTTTGCTGCTAACATTCTGTTTAAAGTTCAATACAAGAAAACAATATAAAAATGTATTCTCATAAAGATGAGCATCTCTATCAGCCAACATCTACAAGCTGTCCTGAAGACATCACAGCTTTCAAGTGTACTCGTTAGGTGCTCTTTCTACTGTCTTTACAGTAGAAAGACAGTACCCTGACTTCATAGAACTTTTTTTTTTCAAAGTTCAGCCTAAAGTTTTGGTTGAGAGTTTGTGTATAGCGTACCCTACCCTGTCAGCAGCCTGTGTTGAGACAGGCATCTCTAAAATGAATTCTGATCCACTGTATTTAGGATAAAAACTGTTCTAAAATCAGCTCACTGAAGGACAGCTCACGATCCAGACCAGATCCCAGATCAGATCACTTAACAAAACGTATCGCCACTATTTCTATTCACAAGTAGCTGTGGGCACTCCTGAGTTTTAACAGCAGATGAAAGTTGAGCCACAAGCCATATTTGACAGAGGGTGGAGCAAAAACGTGTGCACTCATTACTGCAGTAAGTTAGGTAATAATTGTTACTTTTTGCCCACAAGCAAAGGGCTTAACTTTTAGGTTTTATTAAAGGTGTGTAAGCTTTACCTGTGTATCTAGAAGACAAAATCTGCCTCTTTGGCATGGATAAATAGGACATTAGGAGCTGTATACCGTACAACAATGTATGGTTACAAGGAGCAGTTGTCTTCTGGACTTCTCACCCACAACTTCGCCAACAAGGTTGACATATCCTTGGGCAAAAGGAATTAAGGCCCGGGCACGTGCTCAGCGCTCCAGCTCCCCGAGTTATGTAATATCCAAAGCTAAGTTTAAAAACAACAAACTGTGGCCCCTCTCGGTTGCAAAACCAGCAGAGCTGGAAACATTAAGCAAACCTCTCGTTCTGGAGTAACTGACTCAGTGCCCGTAACACACCTCGAGCTAAACCAGGGCGGCACTCTAAGTAAATACAGCGCTCCGGCCGCAGCCGGACGTTCTCGTGCGGAACCCGCGGGCCCGGGTCCGCCGTGGCCGAACCACAGACCGTGTTGGGAGCGCAGCCGCAGCCCTGATCCCGATCCCGATCCCGATCCCGATCCCGATCCCGATCCCGATCCCGATCCCGCCCGGGGCTGTCCCGACCCCGCCAGCGACTCCCAGTCCCGCCTCGCCCGCCTCTCCCAACGCGGCCCCGCCCGCCCCGGCAGGGCAGCCAGCAGCGAGAGCGGAACTCCCTGAGTGACAGGCGGCGATGACCAACCAGGACGCGCCTTGTTGCGGTGTGGCGCAGGCTCCGGCGGTATAAAGCCGGCCACGCGTCGCGGGCGCGGGCCCGAGTACGTGTCTGAGGGGGAGGCGGCGGTGGCGGCAGGGCCGGTGCGGAGCAGCCGCGGGGAGCGGGATCGGCTCCAGCACCAGCGCCGGGGTGGTTTTAATTAGACTTCGGTCGGCCCGGGTTTTATCGGGAGCGGATTTTAAAGTGAGTACGAGCGGGATGGCGGCGGCGGGAAGGGGGAGGGGTGTGAGCGGACCGGATCAGACCGGCCCGGCCGGGGAGGAGCCGCCGCGCTGACCCGCGTTCGTCTCTCGCAGGCGCCTCTCGTCCCTCTCCCTCTGCGGACGGGGCACCATGTCGGAAGCGGAGCAGCAGCTGGCGGCCGGCGCCACCCAGAACGGGCACGAAGCGGCCGAGAGCGCCGGGGAGCAGCAGGCCGAGACCGGCGGGGCTCCGGCGGCGGCGGCGGCGGGAGCTGCAGGAGCAGCGGG
>VZRR01012079.1:1452604-1469750 GCA_013398015.1 Oreocharis arfaki
GCCGGGCCCGGCGCGGCCCTGCGGCGGCAGCGCCCCTGGCCCCGCTCGGCCCGGCGGGGAGGGCGGCGGGAGCGGCCTCGCCGAGCCGGGGCCCTGCAGCACCAGCGCTTCCTTTGTTCTGGCGCTGCCTTTTGTTGGCGCCATGTGGCGGCTGGGGGAGGGGCGCCGAGCGGGGCTGTTGCCGTCTCACGCTGTAAAATGGAAGGGGATTTACCTCTCCCGCGTTTTCTTCATCTTTTCCCACTTTAGCGAAAGGGGCGGATGGAAGGAGTTGCTTTCTGTTGGGGGAGGGGGGCTGGTTGAAACTTTGTGGGGATCGCATGGCCCGTCGCCACCGGCGTCGATGTAAATGTGAATGTGTTTTGTGTAAAGCACGTAAAAAAATAATCCTGGCCTTGGAAGGCAGTGGGGGTAAGCGAAGTACTTTTTAAGGGAAGTAAAAGGAAAATCAGCACGATTGAGACGATGCGCGGTGTGTTTAAATCGGTAAGAGCGATTTTGGTGTGCTACTTTGCAGCATTGTCAGAAAATGCCTCATGCCTTGCAAGGGATTTCTGGAGGAGTCAGAGTAGTTTCGCTGTGCTTTGGTAGTGGAATCCTTGTCTACACAAGAGGAATTTCTTTTTTGTTCTAGTCGGCCTGTTCATAAATACACGTACTTGGCATAAACATTACCTGCCTATTTCTCAAGTAGGTCTTTGTTATTCAGACTACCCCATGTATTTAATTGGAACTCCCTTTGTTATTGCTGAGCTGTGAACCAGAGGGTCAGATCCCTCAGGTTAACAGAGAGCTGAAGCCAGTGTAATAGATTTTGACTATAAAGGAACGAATAACACTTGTACAAGCTTCCCACAAGCTGGGGCCAGATGTACCTTTTGCAGACACTAGAAGGATTGAAAACCAGGCCTTTTAGCTATGTTCGAATTTTTCTTTACTGTTTCTAGTATTCTGTGCTGAAAAAAGGGTGATAGTCTTTTTCTTCCATGAACAGAGGGTGACAAGCTTCAGCCCTAAATCGGTGTGAAATGAAACTTCTGACAAAAGCAGTTAGTCAGAGGGACCGACCTATGTGAAAAATGTAGTGCTGTCCTAAAATGAGAGCTGTCCAAGGCACTGATTTTAGAGGGTTTTGTTAAGAGCTGAAATAAGCTTCCATTTAATTGTACTAATACACTCAAGAGGGAAAAACGACTGCGTGTTAAGGGTGCAGTTGTCCAGGTTATGTGGCCTCTGAAGGCAAAGCCAAATACGGCGATTTTTGTCATAGTTTCAAAGGTTCTATACTGTGTTATTTAAATTAGGTATCAGTTTTTACAGTTACAAAACAAAGCACTGCAAATTGCAAAGTGTAACACATACTGCTGTGGTAAGAGGTGAGTTTAGCATGTGGCAATGCCACAGCCCCAACCCCATGCCATAAAGCAGCCACAGTTGCCTCCAGACAAATTCCTGTCATCCCCCCCAGTCTCTTGATTGTTCCATAAGTGTTGTCAGTGATGCCAGGGTGTGCTGTGGAAAGCCACTGTCTGTACAGGTTATAGCAGACATAGTCAGCTGTTGGGATGGGAAGGAATCCCCCAAGCCCCTTTCTTTCACCTAGTATTGAAAGACTTAGTAAACTTCATAAGGCTGTTTCTCTGAGGCTCTGCTCTGTTGTAATGGCTGCAGGAAGCACACACTTTAGTTGTACCCTGTGCTTCCTGCTGCACTCATCAAGAGTGCACAGCTTGGTCTGCCGAAAGAACTTGAGTTCAGCCGAGAAAGGGTATGGTTCCACCCAGCTGAGGAAAAAAGGGCAAAAATCCCATAAGGTCCCCCCCCCCCCACCAGTTGCCTTTTGTACATAAACAGATGCCAATTCTTGCAAATCAAAGTTACACATAAACACCAAAAGCCAGTTTTATTTCAGCATCGTTTAGTTTCTGAAGTGCTGTTAGCTTCTAGTGCCAATCTAGGTTGCCTCCAAACAGAGTAATGACAACTTAAACTGTTTCAGTCTATACTTAGATAAAAAGGCTCAAATGCTTTTAAAAGCTTAGTTTGTTACCTTGGAAACTCTGAAAATAGAAAATGCAGCCATGTTATTAATGTTTTCATTTGAAGTGAAGCATTTGAAAAATGCCTTATTGCCTGATATTGCTGTTTTGTTTGTTAGTTTCACTTCTGTATTGTGCCTCGAATTTAATTCTTTGAGATAGCTATCCTCCTTCAGAGGGTGTTATGTATAGGAAAGTGGGCAGGGAAGAACTGTAGCTGCCTACTTAGAATTAAAGACTTAAGAACGGAGGGACTCCTGTAGTACTGATGAAGATCGAACTAGAGTCAGTAACTAAGCAGGAAGAAGTGCACAACATAGTAGTTAAGGCAGGTCCAAAGTCCCATCTGTTGTATGTGGCTGTTATTCGAGGTCACAGATACCTGGACTAAAATTTTTACAGCCATTTAACCAAAACTTAAGAGAGCTCAGATACTTTGCCTTTGATGCCATATTCTTTGTTGAATGCTTTCAGAGCAGTAGGAATGATCCTAGGTTCTTTGCAAGAACTGAGTTGGCAGTACTTGATAATCAATACTGCTTTCTTGCAAATTATAGAACACTTTTGTAAGAACATAAGTTACTGGCAAGGAATGTTTCAGACTATTCTTACTATTTCTTACATAATCTAATAAATGTCAGGGTGCATTGTGGCATTCCCCCAAAAAGAGAGGGGAGAAGCCCATCCTTGTGCACTCTTGTAGTATCAGCAGCTTCTGCCAAGATGCAGGTGTTGCGCTCGGAACAGTTGGTCCTGTTCTGACAATGCTGCTGAGGTGTGTACCACTGAGCATCTTACTGCATGTGCTTTTCTGTAGTGCTTCCTGAATCTGAATAGTTCTCTCATTGAAATTTCAGGAAGATGTTTGTTGGTGGCCTCAGTTGGGATACAAGCAAAAAAGACTTGAAAGACTACTTCACCAAATTTGGTGAGGTAACCGACTGTACGATAAAGATGGACCCTAACACAGGAAGATCCAGAGGCTTTGGATTTATTCTCTTCAAAGAACCTGGGAGTGTTGAAAAGGTGAATTTAAGTGTCATATTTTAGATCCTTAACTTCTAGGGAAAACTTTTCAGCTTGAGTTAATCATACCAAACTGTCTTTTAGGTTCTGGAACAGAAAGAACACAGACTAGATGGACGACTAATTGATCCCAAGAAGGCCATGGCAATGAAAAAGGATCCAGTGAAGAAAATATTTGTTGGTGGACTAAACCCAGAAGCCACAGAAGAGAAAATCAGGGAATACTTTGGAGAGTTTGGAGAGGTGTGTAGTGGTATCTTAGTAAACTCTGGAAGTATAGTCTCTAGTTGCTGTTAAGTTTATTAATAATTTGCAAATTTCAAAGTAAGTTAACTTCAGATGTATCAAGCCTTCCGTATCATCCAGAAGTTTCCCATCTTGAGAGCAAAGGTGGCACTTATTGAACTAGGTGCTTCCATTGCTAGTTAGATACCCTTGTCTTTAACTCAAAGCATTTTAGCTGATGTTACAATCAGTTTGAAGAGTTGTAAAATGGAAATCTCTCATTTGAAAGCCAGTGTTAGCATAGAAAGGCTTGCAACTGGTGTTGCACCGTGTTTAGAGAGAAAATTTACAGTTCTGTTGCCCCAATTTCTGTGCATTTAACTGTTCATCTAAAACACAAGTCTGAAAATAGTATTTCATGTCTTCAGATTGAAGCAATTGAACTGCCAATGGATCCAAAGACCAACAAGAGGAGGGGGTTTGTGTTCATCACTTTCAAGGAAGAGGATCCAGTGAAGAAGGTTTTGGAGAAGAAATTCCACAACGTCAGTGGAAGCAAGGTAGAAACTCTGACTTGTAACTCTTTAGCCAAGCATACTACCTCTACATCTATAACCTCGAATGGTTTTTGTAGACCTCTTGTGTCAAAGTACCAAATTTACAATAAGGACAGCTTGAAGTTTACCATAGTGGTGTTTTGCTGTAAGTTCAGTCACAGAGGCTCTTTGACAGTATTTGTCGCTTTAATTGCTGTGGTTTAGGGCCTTTTGTATGTAAAGTATCTAATTGCATTCATTAAGTATATGTGGAGAAATTGGCTTATGTATCAGTGTAGCAATGTAAGCCATTCCAACAGGCAGATGCCTGTTTTCAGCATGGAGCACTTGCATAAATGAAAGCCTTGCAGATGCTTAACTTTGTAAGCATCTGGCTGAAACTGGCTCTGTCTGCTGGGGTGCAGCTTCTGCTTTCTTCTCTCTGAAGCCCCTTCCTGCAGCCCCCCTCCTACCAAAACCTTGTCCCCTAAACCCACTACAAGGATCCAGAGGGTGAATGTACAGTTATGGTAGCTTGTCTGGTCAGCTGGTTATGGGAACTACTGTAGGTGGTGTGAGATGCTCTGACCAGCTGACTGCTCATCTGAGGGAATAGCTAATGGAGAGAGGCTCATGTATCAACAAATGAGGAGAGGACTGGAGGCAAATGATGTGTACTGGCTCAAGGTGTCCCTGCTCCCTTGCTCTGAGGCCAGTGCTGACTGTCCACATAACTTCAGAGCCCTGTTAAACTGGGTCATACTGTCTGACACTGACTTGGATCGCATTTGGTTTTACTGGTCTTGACATAGTACAAAACAAATTTTGGCAAACCTAATGAACTGGGAATGTCACTGGTTAGCAGTGAAGTTTGTTTTCAGGAGAGATGAACACCTACATGCCAAGAGAGCTGAGAAATTTCTGTATCTCATACCTATGATTTATTTTTGTGTTGTAGCCATAGAGTATAAAAAGCAGATTACCTTGAAGGTCCTGTGGTGAAGAACTCCAACCCAGACTTGCTCAGGTGCTGTTGTTCCTTTTGCAGCAGCAGTAGCTTTAATCTTGGACTGTGCACAGATCCAGGAACCAGGCGGTTAGCTGACAGCTTGAACCTGCAGCTTGGGAACCTGTCTTGGGAATGTCAGTTTTGGTTGGTTTTACCTGTTAGTATTTTAAAAATGATGATTTCAGGGGTTGGTAGGGGTATGGTACAGTCCAGCCACACGCACAGTGTGTAGGGTGTACAATGGCTCCCAAGAAAACTCGTTCTGGTGCGTTTCTCAGAACCTTGTTCATTCAGTGCAGATCAGGTGAAGCAGTGTGATAGCAACAGCCTTGTCCTGGAGGTTGTGCCAGGTGAGAGGGCAGCCTTGTGGTGCCTGCAGGAGAGGTGGCCTCAGCACCTCTTCCACAGGTGAATTGCTGGTAGGGAATAGGCAGAATAAAATGCCCTGAAAGCACTGGCCTCTTGGAAAGGCTGACAGTGGCTTACCTTTGCCCAGGTGGCCCAATAAATCAGATGCCCCTGGTTATGCAGTAGTGCTGCTCACCTGACAGGAACACAGCACGTACACTTCCTTTGCCTCCAGAGGAACCTTTGGCTTCTCCAGGTGCTCAGGTTGGGAAGTGCTGCTCTGAGACACTTTACATACTTTCTTCCTTGTTTTTTATTTGCAGTGTGAGATTAAGGTAGCACAGCCAAAAGAAGTGTACCAGCAGCAACAGTTCAGTAGTGGCGGAGGAAGAGGTAGCTATGGAGGAAGAGGCAGAGGTGGAAGAGGCGGCGGTAAGTACCACACACACTACTTTAGTATGGACACATTCTAAATAAGTTGTGTGTACTAAAATGGGATTTTGTGGATGGTTTTCCCTTCTATAGCTCAAAGTCAAAATTGGAATCAAGGTTATGGCAATTACTGGAACCAGGGTTATGGGAATCAAGGATACGGCTATCAGCAAGGTTATGGTGGCTATGGAGGCTATGATTATTCAGGATATGGGTATTATGGATATGGACCAGGCTATGATTACAGTAAGTAAAGAGAACTGTATTGGGTATAAGCAAGCATAACTAATTAGCAGTTTAATGCATTTGTTCTCTTGTTCATAGGTCAAGGCAGTGCAAATTATGGGAAGACACCAAGACGTGGTGGTCATCAGAATAACTACAAGCCATATTGATCAAACTTATTCAGGTATGCAGTGGCATGGTCTCTTTTGGAAAATGACTGCATAGGTTTTGTATACAATGCTGTAGATGGATACTTCAGTTCTGTACCAAATTTAACTTTACAATAAATTTCTATGGCCTGTTAAATGTGCATCTTACTTGGAAGAGCTCCCTGGAAATGTTTTACATGTTTATTACTTACCGATAACTAGTTGTCTAGACAGTGTGGTGTGTAAATTTCAGCATTGCTGAAGATATTAATTAATGATTTTATTAATAGGTTAAACTGAAACTGATTTTGAGGGTCTGCTTAAAGCTGCAGCTCTGCATCTAGGGACTGCCTCTTGGAGTTAACTATGGACTCTGCATTACTCCAGTTGTACAGAATGAGATGCATCTTAGGGAACCAGTGTCACTTTCCACCTTTTTATTTTGTATTGTTTTTGTGTCATACATTTCCTGTAATGGAAGTGTTAATTTTACTGTACTTTTTGGTACCTTTTTGGAATCTAATGTATTGTAAGGTATTTTACATGTGTTCTGATTCACCATGACATGGATATTGAAGCTATCCTAGCTTTTGAAATAAAAAAGGCGTAATCTAGTGTCTTGTGCCATTCTTCAGCTCATGTGTTAGTAAAACACCAGTATCCTATTCCCAGAACTTAGGTCATGGCAGTACCTTGATAGATGAAGAGTTGTGCTTAAATGTTTTTAATCTTGAAACTAGAAGGCTGTGGTGGTAGTTGTGCTCACGTGCAGTTAAGTGGCAGCTAAAACCTGCTGTCACTTCTGCCTGGAGGTTGTGGAGGAGAGCTCAGGTGAGAAGCCCCAGCTGTGTTGGGGCTGTGCTGGTGAGGTTCATGCTCTAGGCAAGCACAGAGGCTCAGAGTTAACTGTAGTGGTGTCTGCATTGGGCTCTGCTAGGATGAGCCAGAGCTGTAGGTTTCAGGTAGGTAGGGCTTTGGAGTCTAGACAGCACTGCAGGAGGGAGCCAAGAGGTGTGCAAGAAGCTGGCTGCACTTCCTTCATACTTCACTGTCTTGAGTCTGAGACTTGTCTGCAAGTTGTTAATAGGATGTATACACTTGCCTTGAAAGGCAGGTTGGACAGACATTAAATTACCAATGCAAAGTCTGAATTTTTGCAGCCTTTTTGTATAACAGAAAAGAGTAAAAACTTCCACTGCAGTTCTGGCTGGAAACAACATCTCTTTCTCTAGAGATATGTGACCAGCTAGAAACACTCTCCTTTTTTGACTTTACTGTTAGTTTACTGCTATTTTAAGGCAATAACTGTCATGTGATTTGCCTGTCTTGTTGCAGAATATAAGTAGCAAGCTCTACTGCACAAAGTAAAGTTCTAGTCTTTGTTACAGTGATCGATTTGATTTTCAATCTCCTTTTTAAAGCTAAAATACAGCTTTTTTTTTTTTGCAACAAATTCTTTTTGAACAAGTAACACCCAGAAGTGGAATCAAACCAAGTAACTAAGACAAGAAACAAACACATGTTACTAGTGACCTTTTCAGTTTTTTTAACAAGGGATGCAGCTATTTCTGCATGGACAATAATCTGCTGCTCCCTGCTGGTTGTCCTTGAAAAGAAAAACTTGCTTGTAAATTTAGAAGTCTGTAAGACTCTTCTGGTGTTAAGTGGTTCTTGGGTATGAAAAAGTCAGATTTTAAATCTTATCGTTGACAACTTTACAGCTGGACCTTGTAACCTCCAGCCCAACTTACCTGCAAATAGAAAAAGAGCAGCTCACTGAAACAAAGGAGTACAGTATTTAAAAGTATTACTGTCTCAAGATCTAAAATTTAAATACTTCTATTACATACTTTCACTGTTTTTTCTGTAGAATAAGGGATAGCAGAATATTTTTCTAGCGAACACTTGGCCCTCCAGTGGGAAAATTGCATAGTACCAGGACCATTGTGCTGCAGTCCTTCTGGCTAGTAGTGTCCTAGGAAGAGTTTGTCAGCTGGTGTTATTGTGGTGGTTTTTGTAAGTAGGTGCTCAGGTGATGCTTCTTTGACAGGTGATGTGGCCTTAGGCAGAAACTGAGGATACTGGTACTTAAATGCAGAGCTGGCTTTTCCCTCTCTTCTTTGCATGAAAAGTTTGTGATACAAAGAACTGCCTGGTGAAAGTAAAGGCTTGTACACAGGGTTGTTGCTTATGGCTGTAATCTACTCTTAATGTACTAATCCTACTTGGATTTTTTTTGAGGACAGACTGTGTTTGTAAGAAGTGGTTTGGGAGCCATAGCCCTCAGCTGTCTGTCCCTTGTGCATCTGATGTTAAGAATGTGGAAGTGAAGTTTTTGACTTACCCTGGTTGGCTGAGAGTGTTTGTTGAATATAGTGCTACTTAGGGACCTTGTTCTGACACTGGCTGCTGAAACTGGTCAGAGGAGCCTGGGAAGGACTGGGTGTACTGGTGTTTGCATAGGTAGCTGAAGACTTGAAAAAAGCAGAACACCCATTGGCCCATCTTAATTTGAAAAGTCATAACCTGAAAGTGCATAAATTTAGAAAATGTATTTTGTAGTGGCCACTAGAAAGATCCTTCTTTATAATCAGTTTGAGATATGCTCTTTTAAATAAAAGCCAATTCCACACTGCCAGAGTTGAGACAAGCTCTTGTAAAATTTATTCCTCCTAAAGCTTTTATTAAAAACAAGATAAATGAAAACAAAAAGAAATCAAATGTGACTTATCTGGTCTAAGACATGCTAGGATGAAGATTAAATGTGCATTATTATAGTAGAATAATGTTTCTTAGTAGTAGATCTTGAACATTGTTTGAAACCTATGGAAAGAAAATAATGTTATGGGTTTTTTTGTAAAAGTATCATTAAAAGAAGTTACTTCATTGCCTCATTTTCGCTTACATTATATGTAAGTGTCTTACTAGTACTGTACTTAGTAAGAGGCTTTTTGCATTCTTGGTTTCCTATAGAAAATAAAGGCATTTTTCTTGCTTAGTTTAGATTACAGACAAGCACATTAAGTCATTAGGCCTCTAATTTGCACTGGCACTGTTGAGTAATCTTTCTGTTCCTAAGAATAAGTAGTATAAACAGCTGTATGTCTTTCCATTAACTTGCTAAATAAAATATTAACACCTTTTTCTTGTGCCTGCTATACTAATATTACACTGAACTAAAACACGTTTCTCCTTAGCTCAGGGCCGTAGCACTGTGAATCTCATGGTGGTTGAGGCCACTGGTGATACACTGCTCACAATGATCACATCAGGTGCATTCCTCCCAGCTGTCCAGAGTTCTACTAAACATGTGGTGGTCTTTTAGTCAGAGTAGTTTGAAGAAGTACTAAGTGTACCAAAGGGTGCTGTTATCAAGGTGTTAACTGTAAGTGCACACTGTGCTCATGAGTGTGCAGCAAACTGAGTTACAGCTAGATACTCTCTTGGCAACCTACTGAGGGACCTCAACAGATGAAGATATAACGAGGCTTTGAAGACTTGACAGGACCAGTCTTCCTCTGATACCCACAGACTTTTGAGTCTAGGGCTAAATTGATCCTGAAGGATAAGATAACCAGCTGTGAACCTGAAATGGGACTTATGGGGAGATCTGCTGAGAAGTGGTTATGCAGCTGGACCAGCTTCTGGCTGGAGCCTTAAGGCACTGAGCAGCAATCAGAAAAGCTCTGTGTTTGTGTGGATGTGCAGTCATCTGCATGCTCTGGAGGCAGTCACGTCTGGGACATGTTGGCCCTCGCTTACAAACAAGTGATGCACACAGTGTTGCTGGGAGTGTCAGACTGATAGAAGGACGGTAGTTGTGAATGCTAGATGTACACAAATGTGGTCCATGCTTGGAGATTCCCAGAAATTCCTGCAGACTTTGAGTAAAAGCATCTCTGAGGAAGCTTTACTTTGACAGTGCTTGTGAAGTTATGTTTAGGAACCTTGGCTTTTAAATAGTACTGGGTGACTGTAGGTAAATACCTGCTCAGGTAGAACAAATAGATGTTTTCTATTGGTTCAGACATTCTTTTTCCATATCTGGAGAGAGAATAAGCAACAACTTAGTAAAGTCATGACTGTGACCTTTCTTACACTAACTTTCTTAATGCTAAGTGTGTAGAAGTTGTATAAAAAGCTAAGTGGCAAAAGCACATAGATTATGGCTTTCAGGAACAGGTGTACAGCTTTTTCAAGCTGTGCTTGTTCAGATAAGCTGACCACTCAAACCTCAGCCAGAACAAAGCTATTTTAAAAGGCACATGCATCTGTAGAGGAAGTAGTTTTATTAGAGAACTTCAGCACAGAATAATTTAGAAGGGAAGGCTATGTGCTCAGCATCTACCATCTTGGCTCCATTTTAGCACTTATGAAAAACAGGCTCAGTAGCTCAGCATTGTCTTTGAGGCAGTTCAAAAACTACCCTCTATTTTTGAAGGTTTTGATAATTTTTTACCTGTTAGTATTTTGTCAATTGTTTCCACAACAACTTTTGCATCCTCCATATTGAAGCACATTGGGGGCTTGAATTTCAGCACATTTCTTCCTGGCCCATCTGTACTCAGTAGAATATATTTTTCTTTAAGTCTGGAAAGAGCAATAACAAAGAATTACGTTTACCTCTGCATGTAGTTGGGAAAAACTTCCAAGCACCAGCCTGCAGGCTGTCACACAGTGCCTTTCTACACTGACTGGTCTCAGTTTTGGCCAGTTGGTTGTATTTTAGCAGCTCCTGAGTGGCAAGGGTAGTTTGTAATCGTGTGCTTGCCTCCCACACTGAGGATCTCCATGATTGTCCCATGTACCTTGTTACTAAATCCTGTGCTTCTGCTGTGGCTGGAGTCCTTTCTGCTTGGTCTTTGATTAAGTCCACTCCAATGAATAAGCCACAACCTCTGCAAAAGATATAAAAAGTCAGTTAATGTCAAGAGGAAGGAACTACATGTGAACTAAATGGAGGTTTCTTTAAAACCAGACCTTTACTGCATGAGAATTACCTGATGTTTGGCTACTGCTAGAAAAGGTTTTGCTGTTTTGAAGAAATGTGAGTAATACAGGCTTCTGTCTGCTCACACTGGCTGCGCAGGACAGGATGTTAAGCATGTTTTCCATCTAGTTCATCACTTCTGTACCTTGTGCACTTGAAATTCGAGTTCAAACAGGAAAGTGAATTCCTTTAGCAGCTAATAAATTGATAAAACAGTACTGGCCCAGAATGGCAAAGTATATGAGACTTCTGATAAGCTCAGGTTAGTTTTACTTTAATGTACAGGAGGCTGTCTGTTTTTGCTGAAAACACAAAATATAATTTGTTTCCCAGTCTGTTGGATTGAGTTGTTGGACTGACTGAACCAAACAGAAAGCAGCTAAAAATTTAAATAAGGCACTGATACCTGACATCACCAATGATGGGATGCTTGATTTGCTGCTCCTTGAGTATCTTCATTAAGAAGTTGCCTACCTCTGTGGCATGAGCCTGAAGGTGTTCCTTCTCAATCACATCTAATACAGCTAATCCAATGGCACATGAAACAGGGTTTCCACCAAACTGAGCCCAGGAAAGGAACACACAGAGCCATGGAAAGGGAAGAAAGATGCAGTCATATCACTGAGGCTACACTTTCAGTGACACAAGGAGCATACTATCACTTTTATCAGATGGAGTCAATACATAGAGAGTCACAGCCTAAAAACATAGATGGAAATAGTACAGTAGCACAGTTACTTCTTAGCTACTGTGGTAAATATTAATAAAAACACTGCATGATCTAATTTTAATCCTTAGACGCTTTTACAGAATTGGGCAACTGTTTACTTACTGTATTAAAATACTCTACTCCTGTGGCCGCAAATGCTTCTGCAATTTCTTTTGTTGTTGCTACACAAGCAAGTGGGTGTCCATTTCCTATGGGTTTCCCCATAGTGACAATATCAGGTATAAAATCTTCTCCTTGAAGCTGGAATGCCCAAAAGTGCTTGCCAACCCTGCCAAAGCCAACTTGAATTTCATCAGCAATAAATACTCCTCCAGCCTTGTGCACATGCCTGTAACATAACAGATTAGATTGTCTCTTAAAAGGAAAGAGAACAGCATTTACCATTTAAGAACATGCAGAAAGTGTTACTTTGCAAACCTCGAGGAAACAAATATGTACAGGCCTATATTGTATACCATGTGTTTATAACCAGGTCTTTGCCATATCCAAAGTTCACATTCTATTCAAATTCTAACATGAAGGCATGGGTAATTTCCTGCCTATCAAGCTCTATGCTACAGCAGGCAGAGAAATTATCTATTTACCAAGTTTAAAAAGTTAGGATAATGAATGACCACTTACTCTGCAACCTTCTGAAAATAGCCTGCTGGGGGAATGATTTGACCACCCACACTTGGTAGAGATTCAGCAAAAAATGCAGCAATCTGAAACACAGCATATAATGTTTGGATACAATATAGAAAGTTGTGGAGCAAGCTCTTTGTCCTTAGATGGTTTTTGCATTATAAATGTGATCTTTTCTTTTTGACAAGTCCATACCACTTAGCTTAGTAACTCTGAATTGCACTGACAGTCAGGCACATTCATTTCTATGACAAGACAAACAGTTAAGGCAGTAATGTGTTACCTTTCTGCCTCTCTTATGTGCATGCTCAATAATATTTTTTACTTCATCAGCATAGGCTGTTACTGAATCTTCATGGTCTTCTCTATAAAGTCCTCTGTATGTGTCTGGAACAGGAGCCTATGCAAAGGAACAGTATCCTATATTCAGTATATCATAAAAACAATTGACAAGTAATTGATAGATATAGGCTGAAATACATACCACATGGACCCATTCCTTTTGTCCTTCTAGATTTCTGAATTTATATGGGCTTATGTCAATCAAAGATGTCAGATGTCCGTGGTAAGCACTTCAAAAACAACGGGCAGAACTAAGCAGTAATTTTCTCAGTGTCAAGAGTTCTTTAGTATTAGCATTCCAAATTGTAAAGAGTAGCCAGCTGCTATCACTTGGTAGGAAATTCAGTAACTTAAGCTGAGAACAGCTCTGCAATTTCTTTTCTGTCAATAAGCTTATTACTATTTGGATTTTTTTGCTGTATCTGCATATAAGGGATGCAGAGGGACAGGACTTGTCACTGGTTTGCTTGCACCAGTGACTGGAATCACAGCAGGGAACACCTGAGCAGTATCACAAGACTGCAGAACAACTGGAAGGGCCTATTTCTGAATATCCTCCAGCAATGGAGTCTCCAATGACTGTAGCCATCCTGTTCTAGCATTTGAACCCCCCCCCGTCATGGCAAAAGACATTTTTTTTCTATGACTCATCAAAATTCCTCCAGGTTTGAACTTAGATCTGAGGTCTTTCTTCCTGTCACCATAAATCTTCACACCTGGCTCTCATCTTTTTTGCTTCTTCCCATGAGAGAGTTGTAGTTGCAGTGAGATCTGCCTGGCTGTCTCTTGTAGCTGAACAAACCCACTATCTCTCGCTGCTGTGGTTCCCTTCCCATAGTGGCAGGCCACTGCTGGCCTCCTGCCAGCATGTCAACAACTGTCATGTGGTGCCCAACCACAGCTCTCGGGGCTGGGCTGGCAAATACTGAACAGAGGGAAAAATTACTTCCCTCAGCTTCCTGGTTACAGTCTCTCTACTACAGGAGGATTTCAGAAATGCTCTGACTGTGGGCCAAAACTGAGCCTTGTACCCCCAAATTGCCAATGTACTCACTGGTCTAAAACGATAACATCCTCATGTTTTGTGTACTGCCGTGCCAATCTCAGGGCAAGGTCGTTGGCTTCAGATCTACAGTGGAAAAATTCAGTAATTGCTTCATTGTGGATGTCCTGAGTTTGGAAACCTAACCTCCCTTGCACTATTCTGTGTGTCTGCAGAGAACAGACAGAACTCAATTTGTGTTATGCACAAATGCCTTAGTAATCAGCACTCACTAGGTAGGACTGTTCACCAGAAGAGAATCCATCCTAAAAAGCCAGAGTACAGGAACAACTGCAGAAACAATTTGTTTTTTTTTTTCTTCCAGATGAAGCTTGCTTAGGAATATGCCCCCACCCCACCAGAAGCAATGCATTGGTACATTTAATTTTGAGATAATTCCCAAGTCAGAAGACAAATCAGACAAGAAACTAATACAGTAAATATTTACAATTCTGTTTTGTAGCCCAAGGTCTTGCGAATAGAATAAAACCCTTCTTAAATAAAGCACTAGTTTAGTTCCCAGGTAGAGAGCTTGCAGAACCAAACCCATGTTTTTGTCAGTATCCAGACATCCACACCAGACTGAAACTGGCTGGTGATGAGCAAGTGTGTACTTGTCTGTATATACCTAGTAAAGCCCCAGTATCAATTCTAATGTACCCAACTTACCCAGAATTCAAAAAATAGAAGATGCATAATTTCTCAGGTAGTGTTTTTGAAAGTCTCTCTGCATAATCAACCAAGTTGTCATGAAGGTAACGAGAATTTGTATTTAACAATTGATTCTGTTCATGGGCTGCCTTTACTATATCAGGGTGACAGTGCCCAACTGCAAGAGAATGTGGAGAGTGGTTTTGAGAGTTCTTTGTGTTACCCATGGTGTTCATTCACATGCCAGCTTAACACTTATATTTCTCTAATAGTACAGAGATACTATCAGTAGGGCCTTAATAATGCTACATCTTGTAAAAACATTTTTTTTCTCCTCAGAAAGTTTGAAGTTGCCTCCTACTGTATTTAAAGGTTTGTAGTTAGTATTGGAAATTATATGCTGGAACAAATACTGTCTGATTTGATGCCTCGATTTAGGCATTTACATAGTACAGGAGTTTGGGAAGGTGCAGGTAAGCTTTACTATTAAAAATTACTAGCCCTGGTAGGGGTTAGGTTAGAGAGATTTCAAATCCTGTAAGAAAGCAGCAGTTAATCATACACAATTAAGGCACCACACTGAGCAGTGGTTCTGTGATAGTACACTTAACAGTACTTTTACAAAAACAACAAAATGTCATTTTTTAGTTTTACAGTTAGGTGTGCTTTACTTGAGTTTCCATGGAAAAAAATATGTATGTTTTAGACACATTTCTAGGAAGACAGGACAGAAAGCAAGTCTGGAAAGCACATTCACACACACAAATTCAAACAAACTGTAATTCCCCAAACTACAGGCTCGAGAAAGTTTCCTTCCACTTTTCCAGTTAAACACCCCCTCCCCCAGCACAGTGCAACTGTAGTAAAAGTACTGATTGTTCTTTGTTCTGCTTAGAACAACACAGCATCAAATAACATCCAATACCATGACTTTAGCTTACCATGAGCGACGTTGTTTATGCAGTCAAGGTACTGTCTCCCATTTTCATCATACATATACTGGCCTTTTGCCTTCACAATCTTCACTGGATCATTAGGAAAAAACAGCTTGCAAGAAGAGCTATGACAGGCATCCGAAAGCAAAATAAGTCTTAGTGAGTTTAGTTTATTCTGCTGGTAAAAGACATTTCTCCTGTTTGCTGGCACAGTCATCCTGCTTTTGGCCCCTAAACCAAAGGCCTTGTACTCAAATTTTCTTAGGGGGAAAACAACACTCCAAACCTTAAAATCCTACTCTAGGATCTAGCCACAGCAGTAGGACTTGCTTTTATAGTTTCATCCTATCTTAACTGCAATTCCTTGCTGCCTGTGCTGTCTGCCATTTTTGTTCCTTGTGTCTCTTACCTTGTACTATGTTCTTTTTATTGTTCTTATCATGTTCTTGCTATTCCTGCCAAGGTCCCGATTTTCCAGATAGTTTGGTGCAGGTGATTGTTACAGCTTCACTAACCATAGCTAAAACGCTGAGTGATTTTGTAACGCTGAGTTTACTTAAATGCATTTGTTTTGTTTCACTTTTTAAATGAATTGCCAAACAAGTAAAATGGAAGCACATCTGCCTGAGTAGGAGTTGCAGAGATTTGACTCTGGAGGGCAATGCCAAACTTTCATACTTCATTTAGTAAAAGATGGCTTGTACAGAAATAATTTGACTATAAATACAAAGCCATTGTCAAATGGATGACAAAGGACAATGGTGAAGTGAGAAAGTGCTTCATTATCCCTCCCCAACAGGAATCTTAATACTTTCTGTTTGAGCTGGCGAAACAGTTGGGGGTTTTTGTAAGCCTCTCCTAACTGTTCAGAAGATGCTAAGAAAGTCCTTGCAGAGGCTGGGTCTTTGTTGCCAGTGGCAGGGCAAATCAGTTAGAAAAATATTTAATACCCAGAGTAGTATTTTTCAGGTGTGTGTAACTGGCATAATTCTAATTTCAGCATTTACTTTCAGCCCAACTTTTGTATTTTGAAAACACATAGAAGTAGCCTTGGATTTGAATATATATCATATGAACATATTCCCACAGTTCAAAGAGTTGTGCTGCCGTTCTTGGTGATTGTCTACAGAATAAAGACTTTTTTTAGGTTGGTTGAAACACCACCGGTAATGGAAAGTTTGGAATGAGTCTTGTCCCTCATTCTGTCAAAGAGGGCAGCCGTTTGTTGTTAATTCCATCACGGTTTTGGTATAATTAGTTTCCTGAAAGACTGGCTACAACAGTAGGTGAGCCAGAACCTCGCCTGGCCCAGCATGGCCTCCAGCCCCAGCCGTGCCTCCGCCGGGCTCACAGAAAACGCTTTCTAAGCAGTTTAGACTCTAAACAGGCGCGCTCGGTATCATACGGGTTTTATAGTGCAGTTTCGTAATCCCCCTCCTTAAGAAAGGCTGATTACTGTTAATTACAGCAGTGCACCGGGCTGTGCGGGCGCAGCGCTCCGGCGCTGTCCCGGTTTCAGCCCGGGCGCGATGGCGCCGCCGCCGGGCGGGGGCCGCGGGCNAGCGCGGCTGTGCCGCCCGCATGGCCGCGGAGCCGCCCGCGGGACCGGAGCGGGCCGGCGGCGAAGCGAGGGAGAAGGAAAGGGAGGGAGGAAAGGAGGAAGGGAGGGAGCGGCCGCCTCCCGCGGGGGCCGGGCCGCGAGGGGTGGGGCGGCGGCAGCGCGGGGACACGGGCACTGCGCTCCCGTAGCGCCGAGCGCAGCCCCGGCGGCACCCGGAGCACGGCTCGGGGCCTGCGGCGGCCACGAGCGGGGGAGCAGGTCCCCCCCGGACCCCGCGGCAGA
>VZRR01012079.1:1469761-1593702 GCA_013398015.1 Oreocharis arfaki
CCGGCGGAATAGCGCTTCCCTCGCAGGAATGGGGACAAACTGGGGAGAGGCTGCGGCCCCTGGGGCCCTGCGGGGCTGCTGGCAGCTCACCCTTAAACCGGACACCCCGGAGGTTTACACCGCTCGGGTGCACCCAGCCACACACCCCACTCACTTCAGAGAGAGGAACCGGCTTCTCAGGATCATTAGTACAGCTACAGCACTCTTCTTTTGAAGTACACATCGAGGAAGTTTCTTTTACAGTTGAAATTTGAGCGGGCAGCCTAGGTGGTAGAGCTGAAGTAAGTCTTTAACACATACTTCATTGTTTAAGCAGAAATAAACCCTACCTTTTATATATTGTACCCCAGTGTTTGGTTGGTGGCAGATAGGTAGATACCTGACAACTCCTTTAGAGCCAATCTTTAAAATAGGTAATAGTTAGGATTAAAAGAGGAAATGCTATCAGATTAGAATGATCTTTCTACCATTCCAGTTTGACTGGAATTACATAAGGAAAAATAGGGAGATAAAGAACCAGAAAGGAGGTTCTGTGATGGATTGAGTTCTGCTACTGCAGGTGTTGTATCCCGTAACCAAATTCATCAACTTGTCCAGCTTGATGCTAGAAAATGTCACATTTTTTCTCCTTCCNCCGGAGGTTTACACCGCTCGGGTGCACCCAGCCACACACCCCACTCACTTCGGAGAGAGGAACCGGCTTCTCAGGATCATTAGTACAGCTACAGCACTCTTCTTCTGAAATACACATCGAGGAAGTTTCTTTTACAGTTGAAAATAATTTGAGCGGGCAGCCTAGGTGGTAGAGCTGAAGTAAGTCTTTAACACATTCTTCATTGTTGAAGCAGAAGTAAACCCAACCTTTTATATGTTGTACTCCTGTGTTTGGTTGGTGGCAGATAGGTAGATACCTGACAACTCCTTTAGAGCCAATCTTTAAAATAGGTAATAGTTAGGATTAAAAGAGGAAATGCTGTCAATCACATTAGAATGATCTTTCTTCCATTCCTGTTTGACTGGAATTACATAAGGAAAAATAGAGAGATAAAGAACCAGAAAGGAGGTTCTGCGATGGATTGAGTTCTGCTACTGCAGGTGTTGTATCCCGTAACCAAATTCATCAACTTGTCCAGCTTGATGCTAGAAAATGTCACATTTTTTCTCCTTCCAAGTACATGTTCACATTCTTTTGGTTTAAACAGCTCTTAAAACTGTAGAACAACAGAACAGACAGTTTTAAAAGTACACTTGGCAGATTCTGCTGACTAAATGTAGCCACCAATAATTATCTCTAATTGTAATTACTTGATAAACACGGGAGCAGTTTAAATTTTGTGCAGTATGGGAAATGCAAAACCAAACTGCTATGTACTCAAAGTTAGATTGAACTCAGTCTAGCTCCATTGTTTCATAAAGGTCAGGTTTTAAGTAACAAAAGACAGTGGAGAAAAAGTTAATAATGGCTGTTAATCTTTATTTGAACTCTTGTCTGGTTAAGATATTTACTAGCTATTTATAATAACAACCTGAACATTTACAATTTGGAAAGTTTACTCTTGGTTACAAATGCAGAGTTCATTATACATATTCACACAATTGTAAAAGTAATCTGTACAGAGAGACGATTTTTAAAAACCTAGTCTTTGCTTTTATTAAAAAAAGCACAAGAAAAAAAACTTTTTTAGGTCTCAAGGTAATGTATTGTCCGTTACAGCTTTAAACTAGAAATACATGATGCAGTACTAAGTAATACCATTTTAACATGTTAAAACAATGGATAAGAAATACTGTTATTAATGCCTTCATTTTTAAAGTAGTTGTTCCCCAAAGAAGAGTAAATAGAATACTTTTCCTGGCATGTACATGATCAAAAATCACGAAAAGTTTGCAAATAGAGATGTGAAGTACATTTTCTGTTATTTTAATACCTATATATTTCTTTTCAAAGGTGATACATTTTACAGAAATTTAGCCAGCTTTGTATAAAATACCACGTGAATACATTCAAAACTCATTTTTGGCAAACTACAGACACACAAACAGCCCTTTCTCCTCTGAACAGCCCCCCTGGAGTGATGCAACTTCTCACATAAATAAGGGACACTTGCATAATGTCGTAGAGGATTAAGCTCTATCGGCCTAATTTCAAAACAAATATGGACAGATAAGGCACATGTTGCATGTATTTTTCTAAACTGTATACAAATAAGCAAGATTGTCAGTTAGATTTGAAATTCCAGCAGGTACAGCTTCTCAAATGCTAATATATGCACCAGTTTTGTAACGTTTCTATGTCCAAAGTCATGTAATGCAACAAAGGAGGCTTTCCGTTTTGACTGTGGTATTTGTGCTGAACCTTCTTCATATCTAGTATTTTTGATTGTTTTTTTTTAAGATAGCAGAAAAAGAAACCCAAATTGAAACACAAAAAGCTGTTACAAAATTGTTTATAAAACTGCACTCTATGAAACAAACCAGCAAACACAATAGGCTCCAGCTCTCATTTGCACTGATGGCAACTTAATGACCTTTCCTGCTAAATTCACAAATTCAGTGGATATCATGGGTGCTTTTGCTTTGCAAAACCAGATCCTAATTTTTTAATGTAATTGCAGAAATAGAAGTCTGCTAGGCACTCACCTACACTTAAAAAATTCATGTAAAATGAACTTCTCAAATACAGTGTTTAACAGTATAATAAAAAGCAGCAGATGGTATCAGTGTCATTTACAGATACTTGGGTCACCTCCATTTTAAGTTTCTGTTCATTAATACCTATGTTATATAACAGACCACACAAGTGAGGGGACACAGAAGTGAGCTGGCTGTTCCATGAAACCACACTTAAGGCAACTTCTACCAGAACTTAACAAAACAGGAATTAATTGTTTGTTCTAAGACATAGGAAAACCACAAATGTTATTAATGTATTTCTTACTCCACTTTCTTGTCAATAATTCAACTTCTTATGCATGGAAAACTCATGTTTCCCAGCCTTCCTGTGGCTTCCCCCAGGCTCTCTACACTAGTATACAATAATAACATCTATTAAGTCCTTCCTCCATTCATTTCTAAGTGGCAGATTTTCAGCACTTACTTTATCTGCAGGTTACACAACAGTCACACATCCCATGTGTTGTGCCATCTAATGGGACACAAGCACATGGCAAAGTTGCAGTAGTTCACCTGGTGGTGTGAAAATACTAAAAGTAATTTTTAGCTTACAAATATAAATGATCAGCAGGGAAGATAAAGTTTAGGAAATGGATTTTTTACTCACTGGTTTGCTTCAGTCTGCAATAGATTCCCCCAAGTGGAGCTGAGGAGTATTTCAAACTGAGCTAATCATGGCCAGGTCCTGTGCAGTGCCAGGGACACAGTTAAAAGGCAGGTGACTCCCGTAAATGACACTGAGACTGGACTAACTAGAGTGACCAGATGTTTCTCTCTACCCCCTCCTTTTTGTTAAAAAAAAAAATTAAAACACTATTATAAAAGAGTCAAGAAATATGCTTACATAAACGCTGTCCTGTAAAGTTGCCAAGTTCAGTGTGTGCCACAGTGATTGCCTTGGTGAGCTGGTGTCAGAGGCCTCTTGAAATTATCCATATATTTCACTTCTCACTTGAAAATCTTCTGGTCAAAGCCCTGCAAGGCTGCCTCTGCTCCTCAGCATGTCAGCCTGTCCTGAACAGGGAAAACCCAGGAGTTTTGAATTACACAAAGCAACACTGAGGTTCTTTCCACCCCTGGACACTGCTGAGGACACTCTTTCCTATGTTACAGCACATTGGAGCCAAACTCACTGATCTGAATTCAGCCACGTAGCTGCACTATTTGTGCAGGATGAGTGGTTTGGGGACATTGAAGTTTTTACAATTTTATCACTTGTTATTATTAATATTTTGCATATCTTAAATCTGTTGCCTACAAAGGAAGTAATTCAGAGCTTCCATGCTCAAAATTTTAAAAACAGAAATGTGTCAGGAAACCTCCTACAGGTAGATTTTATTTGTGTAACACTGTAAATTAGCTGGGCAACAGTGGGACTAAAAAAATGTCAGAATAGAATGGTATTTCCCAAGAAAGAAATACCAGATTTGGAAAAAAAAGTAAAGTTTCTATTAATGCACTCCTGGTTTTACAAATATCTATTCAAACCATAGAGTTACTCAGAAGTCATGTGTGCTGTAAATTAAGGGACACTGTCACAGCATAAAATTTGCATAAAATTTGTGTCTATTTAAAAAAAAGTCTCCTCTAGAGGGCAGCATTGAACCAGCAGTCACTGACCAGGGAACACCTTTAAAATGCACATTACATTGACTGCCAGGGGAGTTATCTACCATTATGATAAAGCTGCAAACTTTTTGGCACCCTAAATGTTTAATTTTTTTACTTATTTTAATCAATTGTGCATTACAGCATGTGAGTTCTTGCATTCTTACCCAAAAGCCTGCTATATTTGGCTGAGTGCAAAACCCTATGTATAAAACTTTACCCTGGGTAGTGGTTACTATAACAATCTTAAAACCACAGGTGTCATTTTCCATGGATTACTTTGCATCATTGCATTGGATGTCTTAAACTGCTGAAACCTCCCACGTGTTTTGCTGGTTTGCTTGAGGATTTCAAATGCTGAATCTATGAAATTACAGAAGACAAAAGCTCATCTAAATATTTTATCTGTTAGTTTCCTAAAAAGAAAACACATCAGAAACTTGCTTATCATTAAAAGAAACATTCTTATTTTTAAATACACAGGAGAAAAATCCATACAGAAATAAATTCATAACCATTATATATACAGGAATTGTCAGAAGCAGTGCATACAGGAGAGGCAACTTCCCCATGGGAATAAAACAAAGCATGTGGCAATATCTTGATTATGGTTTTTTTAAACTAAAATATTGATGAGCTGACACTTGGAAACAGTTTCAGTTTGGGGTCAGATCAGGATTTCTCTGCCACCTGTTTCATAATCCAGATAAATATTCCTGAGCTCACTGGCCAAGCCATGATTGAGCTGCAAAACTCTTAATTAATCTCATTTGTCCCCATCAGAACAGGCCGAATCATTGGATTCATGCTGTGGCAAGGTTCCTCTCAAGCTGCCAGCACTGCAGAGTTACACACATGGGGTTTTTTTGCCTTATTCCCTTCTTCCTCAAGTCCATCCTCTCCAGGAGCTGTAGGGAGTCCTCCCCATACTCACAGTTGGGTGCAGCACCACCACTCCTGGAGCACCAGCACTGACACAACCACAGCCAGCAGGAGCTCCAGCCTCAGTCACAGAATGCACTTGCTGTGTCTCATGGCAAGGCAGCCCTGCCTGCAGAGCTTTGTGGCTGAAAAACCTCAAAAACTTGAGACAAGAGTCTCAAGTGAGTTCTCGTGCCCTTATGATTCAGTTTGGGAACTTTGCTTCCAAAACTGATTGGTCTACAGTGTGCTAGAGAGAGGATGTTGGTAGTGACTGGAAAGATGGTCATTAGCTACAGTTTTAAATGGAACAAGCCTTAAAGAAAGCTGCGTGTCCTCTGCTCCTGGGCAGCAGCAGACGTGGTTAGCTTAACCTCATGGAAACCACCATGCTTTCACAGGCAGTTAAATTAGAGGCAGGAATTCTGTTTGGTCACCTAAAAACCAAAAATACATTTGTCTGAGTTTCAGGTTCCCCCAATATCAGTAACTTCACTGTGTTACTCAGAATGTCTGTTGATGCATCCATGAAGTTAAACCAAACATTTTAGTTATCACGAAAAATTAGTGCCTCAGTCTCAGACTGAGCCACATTTCATAAGCATCAGCAGCCTCCCTGTCAATCATCTTCATTGCTGCTGACATATAGTGGTAACATTCAGCTGCATTTTGGAATTGCTGTAAAGCAGTCTCAGATTCTTTCAAACCAGAGGGGAAAACAAAAGAAGAGAGGTTTCCTGGGGAAAAAACGCCCTAAGCTTTGTGAAAGGCTGAGATCATGACTGAGTTTTGAGCAAGACTGCCAGTACTACCTAAAAGTAAAATTTGTCTTCATGAGCTATTTGCAAAGTCAAAGTATTCAGAAAGACCCAGATAAACATTTTCATATGGAAGGAGAAAATAATCAACTGATCTGGCATGAATTTGCAGAGCAAAGCACATCTTTTTAACTCACTGCAGTAAGATCATGACTGCTCTGTATTTAGCAAATACTCTTCTAAATACTTTTGTGTGTAAGGCACATGGAAGTCTAAACAGATTTCCTCTTAGACTCTGTGTAATCAGTACAAAACCCAACAGTTTCGCTGATAAAGTTAATCATGAATAATATGATTGGTAATCAGAGAAAATCTGGTAAAGCCCAGAATGGCTGGGCTTGGAACAGTCTTTAAAGATTGTCTAGGTCCAGCTCTGTGCCACGGGCAGGGAACGACGTACACTGTTCAGAATATAAAGGCCAAATGCAGCAATCTCAGCTGAGGACCAGGAAGGACTTCAGGTGCCAGTGCCAGTCCTGCTGGGGGATCCATTCCCTGCTCTGCTCCCGGGAGCTCTGCTCTCCGCAGGTCTCTGCTCCTTGGATGACGAAGGGTTGGTAGAGTAGATTTACCACCCACAAGCCTTGGAGACCTACTGGTTAGTTCCTCATAGCCAAAGTGGCGACAGTATGCAGCAGGATCCCTACCTGCCAGCATTCCTGATGGGAGTGGCAGCAGCAGGAGTCCAGAGGAGCCACTGCACGTGAGCAGTGAGTCCAATGTCCTGAACATTCCTGACTGGCTGCAGGTGCGTAGATGATCTTTGTACATGTAGAACCAACCAAGGGCCATTTCCTGGGCATTTCCAAAGAGGATCATAAAAAGGTTTGCTAGCTGAGCTGTAGCACTGATGGGGGTGGATACAGCTGCACTCCTGTGCTAGGATGGTAATTCCAGCCTTCCTCCATTACAAACAAATGTCTTGGGTGCTGTGGGAGCAGAGGCTCTGTGCTGGGAGGGGGACGGCGGCCTTGCAGAGCACTGAAAGGGTAAAGCACTATTCTGGTATTCTGTATCAATGTTTTGCAGGCCTGGCAGTGGTCACAGTTGATGCCTACAAGCACTGGATATTCCACAAGTTGAAGACGGAATACTGACTTGTTTACCTGAAGATAATAGGACTTCAGGGTATTTCCTCAGAGAAAATATAAATTTTAATATAATTTCATAAGCTTTGGAGGTTAGCTTGTCTTGTAGCTTCAGTGATATCAAACTTCTTCAAGTAGGAGCTAGATAGAAAGCTGTTTAGTTTTTGCCAGCGTATGTAAAACAAGACTTTTCTATCTGCATTGTAGATTGTTTGTGGACACTTCCAGGTTCTTGTGCTTTCTGCAGTCATTCTGGGGACTGAACTCTCATTGATATTGAAAGAAGTTCCATGAACACGACATGTGCAGGAATTTGAGTGTAGAAGCCCACAGCGTGTTTTGGAATAGTGAACTGCTTTTAGTTTGGAGATGACTGGGGGAGATGGGAAGAGCAACTGTACATTAAGGGAACAATTACAGATCTTCCTGGTGACATCAATGAGAGATTTGCCTTCAACCTTTCACAGAAAATTTTTTAGCTTTAATTTGGGATATTAAAGGGGTTTTTCAAAAGCACTAAAGGCCAGTGGAAGCTTGTTAGCTGCTCCTTATGCCTTTAAAAACCCCTACACCAAAAGTGATAGCTGACAACATGAAATGGAAGTAAATAAAATGCATTTTCATTGCTGTTTTGAGTTACATAATTGTTGTTTCTTGATTTGTTAGTTGATCTGAATTTACATGGATTTAATCTATACGGTGACCAAGGAAACAGTGAGTAACTGGTAGAGATGCCAAGTACAGCCACAAAGCCAGAGATGTGTAGGTGTAGCCCCTGAGCAGCCAACAGGTGTAAAAAATTCACTGCCTACAGCCCTGAGCTGTGTCACCTCTCCCGAGCTTGGTGGCCATTTCAGCATTGACCAGTGCAGAGCACAGGTTCCCCTGACTCCAGGGATGAGCTCAAGGACACCCAGAGCCTGGTCACTGATGAGAACTCAGACACCAGACATCACCCTACCTGTGTGGAGCACAAAGCACATTCCCACTGTTCTTCAGAATATCAGAGCACTAGGTCAGCTTGTACAGGGCAGGTTGCACCTGAACAGACACATCCCTCTCTGACAGTAGCTGCAGTAAGAGTGGCAGTGAAGCAAGAATCTTAACAGAGGTTTTGGATCTACTCAGCACACCAAAAATGCCTCCCCTTTCTGTATTCTCTAAGATCAAGGCCACAAAGAGCCATAATACCATGTTTGATATTATGGTCAGGCTCTTAATTTCACCTAAGACTCCTACACAGAACCCAGCAACTTGTATTGAGCTAAGTATTTCCTCCAGACATGATCTGTTAAATCAAAAAGCCATTAAGGTGATGGCACTTAAATCACTGGTCTGGTTAGGATTAGCCAGTTTTACCAGTAAAAATCCACAGCTTACTTTTTTGAGTTTGTGTGGCTTCAACTTCTACCTGTTGGATGAATATTTGTATACCTTTCTCTGTTCAGTTTAAAAACTTGTTAATACAAAGTACCTCCTCCCTGTAAAAGAATCTGGTTGCCTCTTGATCTTCATTGTAAGCTGAACAGACTCAGCTGTAAACTGTCTTCTTTCTCTTTGAAATATTTTATGGCTCTCGGCTGCATAATTGCTATTTTTTCAACATCTTAAAAAATGTGAACTGTGGAATAGTTTGCAATTTTTAGTTGATCCCACAGTGGCATATGCAGATATCAAAATAAGAATGATTTTATTCATTACCCTGCTCTGCATGGGATGTGCCTGAGATGAGATAATTTAACAAAAGAGGCTGAAAAGGTAAAGAGAAATAAGACAACAAGAGGACAGTGCAGAGTTAGTTTACAGTTAAAACCATGTAAACCAAGAAGAAATAAAAAGCAAATGAACCCCACAAACCAAGACAATTAAATACTCCAAACTCCCAATTTCTGGGAACCCCAAGGCTCTGCAGTTTAAGAAGGGACTTAAGCAGAG
The DNA here is from genome assembly GCA_013398015.1 of Oreocharis arfaki. Lineage (NCBI taxonomy): Eukaryota > Metazoa > Chordata > Aves > Passeriformes > Paramythiidae > Oreocharis > Oreocharis arfaki. Next base: position 1,478,805 of record VZRR01012079.1, read on the forward strand.
CCTTCCCTGTCCTGCAGCTCCCTGCACTGAAAGTATTGCCATGTTCTTCTGTTTTGAAATTCTGCAGCAGAGGCTTCCTGGGGAATTTGTGTCCCACAGTAACAAAGTGCTTGCACATCTTCAGGCACAGACCCCAGAACAGGACCCAGAGGTGCTTCCTCTTGATAAAAGTTTCTGTTGGTTGTAGAGGAAATAACCACAGGCAGTCAAGGTTGTTCTGTTTAGCCCCAGAGTTGCTGTTTCCATCACACCCACAGCAGGTAGCGATGGATGGAGCTTGGCTTTGTTTCCTCTGCAGGTTGCAAATCCTTCTCCTGATGGACCAGACAGTAGACAGCAGCTTCTTTCATTTTTAGGGCTGCATCCTTCTTTTCTTTGTTTTCAGCCAGGTTTTTTCACCCTTTTAATGTGCATGTGCAATGCAAATAGGGAGTTGAGAGCCAAATTAGGACAGGGATTTTGCCTTCCTTCATGCAGTAAGGCACACGAGGCTGGCTCAGTACTGTTAGTTCACACTGCAGCACGAGCAGTGAACACTGTTCATACCCAGCTACTGTCATCGGCACCTTTATCAAATCCTGTTGTTACCATGCACATTTTATGGGTTTAGGAGCTTTACATTATTTTCCAAGTCCATAAATGTCAGAATCCAGTATAAAAAAAGGTCAATATATTACTGTCAAAAGTTTTTTTTTCCTTTTTTTATACAAAAATTAAAAAGATCAAAATATATCACATTATTTACATATTGTGCTTCATGCTTAGAGATCACTGAAAAAGAACACACAAACAAACATTTTAATCAGAGAAATGCTCTATTCATTACACTTACTAACCTTATTGTTAATACTATAAGGATTGGCAGTCAGGTTTCTTTTGATATTAACGGTATATCCAAACAAATTACACAGAACTAAAACCTTTAATATACTAAGGGCGTGCTCACATTCTAAGTGAGGGTTTGCAACCAGTTAGTGACATGCTGTTAACTCCAACTGTGTCCACATACCACATGTTTACAGCTGGGTTAGTAATTCCACTCAGCTTCAGTGTCATACTCTTGTTGGAGAATGAGGATTGTCCTACAACTCTGGATCAAATCCTCGTCTTACAGGAGGACACATCTCCTCATTCTCCCAGGCTGCCAGTAGCACTTCCAACCCCGGCTGCTCTGGGTGCATGAGATGCTACAAATTACCTGACCACCTGCACCCAGGGTGCTGATTCGAGCACTGAAGCAGTGCAGTGGCTCTGAGTTATGATTACAATGGCAGAAGAGCCTTTGTTAGAAAAGAAATGTTTGGAACTCTGCAACAAAGAGACAGCTCACTCAGCTGGAGGGTATGGGCTGAGTAAGTCGCACGAGCACGTGGTGCAGCCTTTCCTTGGGTCGTTCCTAAGCTTCCTTGGCCATTATAAAAGCCCGAGCAAGCCTGCAAAAAGGCATTCTGCTGACAGTGTTAACAGTGATTTTTCATGCTTATCAAGTCTTTGGTGTCCCCAGCACCAGTCTAGAGCTGGGGGGAGCAAGACCTGAAGCTGCTGGAATCCTGCTCTCCCAAGGCATAATGTCCTGTCTGCCGGGCCTGTGACCTGTTGCTTAAAGCATATGCAGCAGTGCAAACAATCACCATGCAGGGAGCAAAATTACTCAGGAGCTGTTCAAGGATATACAGTTATTAATGCCACTGTACCTTATGCCAACATCCTGCTACTGGCAGTCCGTCTGGTCCCTGCAAAATTGAATTTACAGATTCAGTTTTCTTGACAGCGACTTAAGTGTCAGACCCAAAAACCAGAAGCTCACTTGTCACAACAATGAAAGGTTTAGCATCATTGTTAATTACCATGCAAAACCCATTTCCTGTATTTGCACAAAAATGAATATGCAGGCAATGTAATCCATGTGTCACACACAACACAAAACTGAATACACCTCAGGGTAAAAAAAAAAATCAGAAATCTACACTTTTTTTCCTTTAAACAAAGAAAACAAATACAAATACAAAGATTTGAAGTCACAGTTCATTAACTTCATAATCTGCTTTATAAGGTAGTGTTTTTTGCCATCAGATGTTTATATGGAAGGCATGATGTGGGAATGTATTTTTTGTTAAAATGTGCTTTTCTGTTTGGGGGAGGTGATGTAGGTATTTTTTTCCTAGATGGTATCCTAACTGTGTTAAATTTGATCCTGCAGTACTTAGTTTCTTTAAGAAATCTTGAGTTGCTGAACTGAGAATAGGATGAGTTGTGGACTATGCAAAGGGAGTGAAAATGTTTGTCTTGTTCTGCTGGAGATGCAAGAAACATACAAAAATCAGAATGCCAGAAGAGCTCTCACTGACCAGGAGGAGAACACTGGAAAGGAAGGATCCCCCCTAGAAGAGGAATGAGCTCTGTATGACCAGCTCTCTCAAGACACTTTAGAAGAAATAGCTGACTTCAGCTGCCTTTCCTGATGCTGGATTTTTTTAAGGCTCTTGGATCTCCGATTACATGAATTTCTGCATGTAGAGCCACAGAGAGCACACAGGCACTGACCCTTCCCTCAGAGCCACCTCCAGACTCACTAGGGGTGGGAAGATGTGTACACAGCAGAGAGAACTGCTAGTGCAAATACAGGTCAAAATGCAATTTTACATTTTTTACTGTAAATGTTAGTCATCACATTTTTTGTATTCTGTATTGATTTTATATGTAAAATAGCCTATGCCCAATAAAACAGATGCAGTGAAGTAAGGTAACCCTCTCCAGCTACTCACAGTGTAAGAAGTCATGCTTTCCTGTAACCTTAGTTAGAAAACACCTTTTTTTCTGCAGACACGGTCAATATTTTGATCCATAATTATTAAAAGAAAAGGTAAAACTTGTACATTTGCCGGAGTTGTCTGGGGGTGATGGGTACAAGGGACAAGGTGCAGAATGGTTGTTTGACCTAAAACATCCTGACCTGCTGTTAAAGTGCACCCTAACACTGATGGCCAAGGGTTGGTTTCTGCCCTGGGCTTTTTCTCCTTGTGCACTCAGAATACTTATTTTGGCCATCATCAAACTCCACACCTTTCTACCATGTTTGACTTGAGTGACTCCAAAGTGACTCTTCGTGGCTGTGTGTGAGGCTGGTGCTCATGCTCCTGGACTGAAAGCCCAGCAAGCCTCCACTGCACCCTGGGCTGCAGAGCAAAGGCAACATTCCAACCAACCTGCAAACCAACCAGGAAAATCCACAAGTGCTTTACTAACTGGTCATGTTGTAGTTAATTGGAGAAATCCCCTACTGCAGTTTACAATGCCTTCAACAGAGTTGGGTCCTGCATTTTCTGTATAGTTAAGATGGGAGATGCTTGGGAAATAGAACATCTCTGGGGAGTAAACATGAAGAGTTAGAGCGGGCCTGCTGTTAGGAATTGGTTTCTTGGACACATCTGAAAGTAATTTAACTTTTTGAAAGAGAAACAGCTTACTGCCCTTTTGTTTCTCTGAGGACAACTGCAAATCATCTAACACGCAGCATTTTCTATGGTTAAAAAAATGAAAATAAAACAATGACCTCTCTTAGCTAGTCATGCAGGGCCCTTTTGGAGAGCAGAGCACAAACCTTCCTGCATAACCCCCGGACCCCACCTGAGCTCTGGGCAGAGCTCTGTGCTGACACAGCAAAGCCCTTCTTTGCTGTGATGCCCGGAGTGCCCGGAGTGCCAGTGGCCCTGCTCTGCAGGACTGGCTGTTCATTTGAGGAAGGCTTTTCAAATCCCAGCTGGGAATGGGACTCACAGGGCTGCAGCAGCACAGGCACGAGGGGAACCAAACTGGGCCGAAGGTACTGAGAGAACTCATGACTAATTTTGAGCATCTGTTACCATAAAGGGACTGGCATCCCCTGTGTGCTCTCCTATGATTTATACTCCTTATCTGAAGTCATTTTAGCTGGGAAGGAGAAGGCACAACCCATTGGCATCCTTCCCCAAATGCCAGAGTGAAACATCTCGTTCCAGCTCTGCTGCCTTGTGCCCTTCCTCTCCTTGGAGGGGTTTGCTCCTCGGGACAGGGCTTGGCCACAGCAGGAACACACACAAGCCATGCAAGAAAGACAGAGCAGATACTGTACCAAAGGGCAGGGCAGGCTCACCCCATCCAGGCCTGGCAAACCTGGGTCCCTTTTGCTGCCTGCAATGCTATGATCTCCCTGTTTGGAAAAATAACTGCTTGTTGAGAATGATAAAGGACACAGGAGTTACACAGACAGACACCCATGTTTCAGCAGAGGAGGAGGAGGACTGGTCTAGAGCTTCACAGCTCCATTTCTGACGACACAGCGAGTCAGCAGAGTGGTTTTATGGTAGGGAATTCACAAGACATGCAGAGTCTGTCATCTGGGAAAGATCTTCTGTACACAAACCAGAGATTCACATTTGTAAAAGTGCAGTGAAAGAGATAAAGGGTAAATCACCCAACATGTCGAGAGAGGAGAAAATTAATTGTAGTTTACATTCAATCTTCAGGCAAAATAAAGCATATTGACTAAAGGAGCTTATTGCTGTTGTAGTACAGCTACACAGCAGCCTTGGCTGCCATAGCTCTGCTCCTCAGAGAGTGAGGAAAAGTCACATGTTCAGAGAAATGGGTTTTTAAAATGTGGAGCAAGCAGCTGGCACTCTTAATTAGGTGCCTCTGAACTAAGTTCTAAACAGCTACATTTAAGTAGTGTCAGTTCAATATCTGATACTTCTCATCCTGCAGCTTCAAAGCACTTCAGGGAAAGGATCTCTCTAGTTTTAGTCATTTTATGAAAACCAGTAGTGAAAAGGAGGTAAATTTTACCAGGTCAAACAACTTCTTATAAACTACTCTAGATTTTTTTTTTTTTTCTGGGCTCAATCTAATGAATGAGAGGTTCTGGAAGTGGGCTTGGGAGATCGAGCTTCCCCAGGCTCAAACACCCAGGAGGTTTCCTGGGAAGCCCGCTGGGGTATGCGCTGCACAGCGGTGGCCCAGGGTGTGTCTGGGAAGGGACAACTCTGAGCCACTGGCAGAGAAACCAGGGGAGGTCTCTTCTCCCAGAGGCACTTCTTGGCAGCCTGGGGAGCTCCAGCTCATCCATCACTTATCTTTGGCAGAACTGTGATGCCATCAACTCCAACATGCTTCCCCAGGCTCATCCCTTGCTCGGTTTGCAGGGATGAAGGGATGGAGCTGCCCTTCTTTTCAAATCGCCTCCCATCCACTGCACCCAGCTACTCCCTGATTTCAAACACACTCAGGAGCCAGGCCGGCAGCTTTACACTATCTCCTGAAGAGCTCTACTGAGGTCCATTGTTCCTGACTACAATAAGAAGGTCTTTACACAAAGATCCTTTATTTTTACTGCTGTGGCTTGCTCCCATCTGGCCAGTGAGGAGCCCTTAGAGCAAGCAGTGGACTTCCAGCAGTGCAGATAAACCAGCACGAAAAGTGAGAAAACAAAAACCATCTGCTCTGATTTACTGCAAAAGAGAGAACTCCCAAATCCTCCCTCCTTTTCCCTGGCTGCAAAGCTGTGGTTCCTTTTCAGCCCTGGCGAGCCTTGCTTAGGATGAGTGAAATGGAAGACGTACCACGGGACAAGGCTGATCCAGTCCAGGAGGGCCTGGTTCCCCCTTCTGTCCTTTGGCCCCTTTTCTGCCCGGTATTCCTCGTTCACCCTGTCGGCACAACAGGAAGATATCAGGAGCAAGGGGAAGAAACACCTTTGCTTCATGTCTCACAGCACTTGCAGAGTCCCAGTCCTCACCCAGAATAAGGACACTTGCACACGTGTGACCTCAGCTGAGTAGTGACATCACGGTGAAAATCTTCAGTTAAAGCTGGGTGGAAATATTGTAATAGATAATTTTATAACAGATTGACTAAATGAGCAGTTTCTGCTGGAACCCAGAATCTGCTGGAATCCCTCTGACAGCAAATGGGAGCAGCAGCTTCCAGCGGCTGCCCTGTGCTCAGCTGGGCTCCTGGCTCCTGCTGCTTGACCCTTTGTTTAAGGGTCCCTGTAACAAAACCTTTGACTTGGATCCATTTTCAAGGTCTATAAACCAAGACAAGCAATTCTTTGCAACCTGGAGCTGTCAGGCTACTCCATTTCCCCACAATGGTTGTGCTGGGCTGGGGGTAGGCTTGCAAAAACCCTTCCAAGTGGGCAGGAATTAACTGCCTGTCCTGCCCTTCACTGGGAATGTGCAAGTCCCTGGGCTGCACAGAAGGCCTTTCAGCACTGGGCCCCAGGGCAAGCAGCACTGGCTGCCAAAAAGAGCAGCCTGTCCTGCCCCACGAGCATCAATACAGCCATAACCCACTCACCTTCTCGCCTCTTTCACTTCTCTCTCCTTTCTCTCCTCTGAGACCTGGGAAACCCTGTCACCACAATTTTTAGGTGGGAAAAAGGAAAAAAAAACGTTTTTTAAGTTGAGTGTTTGAATGTCCTGACATCTCAGTTCAACATGAGCCAACTGCAGCCATCAGCCCATCCTGCCATGGTGAAGAACAACATTTTGTTCCTGTTGACTTGGCATGTCAGCAGTTTCTTGGGAAAACTGGAGTGCTTCACCACACCCCAGCAACACTACAGCTTTTAGAAATTTTCATTTCACTGAATCCAATACAAATATTCTCAGCTGGAAAGGGGAGCCCTGGCAGCACCTTTAGGTGAGCAATTCCACTGTGCAGTGGAAGGAGCCCAGCAACTGGCCTGAATTCAGCCCTTTCCTACAGCCATCATTCCATGGGCATTGTGTTTAAGGGGGAGCAGTCTATATAGTGTTAGCTACATATTTTCCCAACAATCTCAAGTTACATGTGTGTTATCTGCGTTTCTGCATGAATAATTAATGGTTTCCATACTCACATCCAATCCTGGCTCCCCTGGCTTTCCCTGCAGATGTAAAAATAAAAATTAACATGTGCTGTGCTGAGTTTGGTGTTGCAGACAAACTTAGATGCAATTAATTTAACATGGTAGTGAGAGCATGGGCTCATCCAGCAGCCCCTGGGGTTGCAGGCTGCTCCTTTGCCACCCACCAGGGTAGTGCTGGTCCAGCTCTGCAGTCCTGGCTGGACTCCCCACAGCAGGATTTTACAGCCCCTGTTTTAGGATTACACCCCAACGTCCCTGCTCCTCTCCCACACCCGTGATTACCTTCTCTCCTTTGGTACCAGGTAAACCAATGAGCCCTGGAGCACCTGGGAGACCCTTAAATTAAAAAGAAACAAGGCATTGGGATTGTTTCCTGTGAGACAGGTTTCTGTCAACAGCCAGAAATGAGATTTGGGAGAACAACTCACAGCAGGTCCGGTGTCACCCTGGTCCCCCTTCTCACCACTGTCACCTTTTTCTCCCTTTGCACCATCCAAACCCTGCAGAAATGAAATGGATCAGCCAAGGACACCTGGCAGCTCTGCCCAGGGCAGCCACCCAATGCACCCACCACCTCCTACCCCTTCTCTGGGGTGCTTACACCCACACTGCTGTTGATGTTTTGCTCTTGACCACATCATGTAAGAAAATAGCTGAAAATACAGGCTCACATCATATAAGAAAATAGCTGAAAATACAGGCTTTAAGCCTTTTGGTTTGGAAACCCTGACTGTGCTGGAGGAGGGGTTTGGATTGTTAATGTTCGGAAGGAAAAATGGCTTGTTTTCCAAAATGCCAACTGCTGAACAGTGTAACCAAGTGATGTGTTGTGACAACAGTGACAAAAAACTCAGTCTCCAGAGCTGACAGGCCTTTGTGAGCCTGTAAATAATGCACTGGCAGCTGGCAAACTGGATGACAATTTATTGACTTACTTTAGGCCCCTGGATTCCTGGAGGACCCTGTGGGAAAGACAGTGGTGCATTTGAAAAAAACCCAGTATTTAAAAACATACCCTAAACTTTCCTTCCCAAACCATTTCTTGCTCAAATTATGGGCTGACAATGGTCAAATATTTCTTTTCAAGACAGGTGTCAATTTATTTGTTCTCCAATATCAAATCAGGGGGCAGGGGAACTGAAAAGGGGCACTCTGTGTAACACAGGACAATAAAGCTCTCCAACACAAGCTTTGGGGACTGAGAGCCCCCAAAAGCTTTGCTGAAGAGAGTGACAGGAAGTTCTGGGGGGTGGCATTGTGCCACCACAGCCCTCTACACCTGGGCAGGCCTGGGACACCTCCCAGGCTGTGAATGCCACCTGAAATGCCACCTGCTTTTGAAGCATGGTCTCTCAAGGTGAACCTTGGACCCCGCAGAGGCATCCCAGCCTTCCCAATGTCCCTTGACAACTCCTCTTGGAGCATTGTAGGCACCAAACCCCTTCGATATCTCCATCAAAAGTGCTCTGTGTGGTCATTACCACGTGCATCCTCTCCCAGTGCAGCTGATGGCAGAAAACTTAATGACTTGGGTGAATTTAGGGGAATAAAGACACCGTCATGGTGGGGAACAGATTTTCCCACCCCACAAGATTTTATCTTTTCTCCATCCCAGGGAACAGCTTGTTTTTTTGCAAAATGAGCCACAAACTCTGATGTTCTCTCCCAAATCGAGTGCTCTCATTTCTCCAAAGACAGACCAGTCTGTAGCACTTCCCTGATTTTCCTCCCAGATTCAAAACAGCCCACAATGATTAAACAGAACAAACCACCCTTGTCCTTATCTAATCACATACAGCAACAAATCTGCAAGAATCACTTCCAGAGTCCTACCATAGGGCCAGGTAGTCCAGGGGGTCCGGGCTCAGGTATGATCTGCAGAAGGGAAATAAACAGCACGTTAACATGGCTGAGCAAGAGAGGAGATGGTTCAGGAGAGGAAACCTCACAAAGCTCAGAATCATGATTTAATGCCCAATTAATTCCAACAGCAGCATCCAGTATCTCAACCACCAATACAAAACCTAAAGTAACTTTGTAGTGCCAAGTGTGCAAGCTGCTCTTCTCTAATAAATAAACCCCATTTAGACACTTCTGAAAGTTCTTGTAGAAAACAGTTGGGTTTTGCTGATGGATATGGGACTGGTAGGTCCATCCTGCACCTCCAACTTTGCCTGATCCTGCGTCATGAAAGAGACTTTATGTTGCCAAGATCTTACATGATTATTCTGCAGACACGGTGACCCGGTGTCTCCTTTTTCTCCTTTGTCTCCTTTTGGCCCTTCTGCTCCCTGAAAGATAAATATGTAACACTGATGTGCTGCATCTTCCAGGAAAGCAAAAATGAGAGAAAAATAGGTTTGTCTCCCTCTAAACACGAGCCTTCGCTCAAGCAAAGCTCATGTTCATCTCCAGGGGACTTTGAAGAAATATTTTCCCCTCCTCAATACATTCTGAATAAGCTGATTAGAAATGGAAATTCAAAGCTCCCACATCTACCAGCTCCACAGTAAGGTGGTGTGGAGAGGTCACTGCCTAAATCAACCAGCCCCAAGCCATCCCCATTCTGAGCATTTGCAGAAATCAGTGCATTAAAGAACCAAGAGCAGAGGGACAGGGACAGACAAAGGGACGTACCGGGGGACCTGCTGAGCCCATTTCTCCTGTCTCTCCTTTCTGCCCCATGATCCCTGCGCTGCCCTGGTCACCCTTTGCTCCTTTGGGACCCTGCCAGTTGAGAGAAAACAACATATTTAGGAGAAAACTCAGAAAATAACCCCCCACAACAGCCACTTCTGCCTTTCTGCTGTTCCCCTCCGCATCGCAGCATGAGCTCACCAGAACATGTTTTAACGTTCAACCTCACAGATGCCAATTTTGAGGGCGCAGCAGAATTTGTCTTGGCTGCAGGAGGGATTGCAGCCATTTGGGGTTGGGAAGGTTTACAAAAAAATTTGAGACAGCATCTGATGAACTGCTTGTAAAAGGAGCCCCTTTCGCTCGGCAGACGCAGCCACGAGCAGCATCAGCACGCCCAGAGCAGAGCAGGGGCTGCAGGCAAAGGGCCATCAATTCAGGGAGACACAGCTGACACCACAGAGCAGAGCTCGCTTCCTGCAGGCTGGATTTGCTTTCACAGACACACAGGAACCTTCCTTTTCATTTGGCTCCTGGCAAGGTCTCGCTCGATCCAGCCGTGCCCCGCTCACCTTTTCACCATCCATTCCAGGTGGACCTGGCAAGCCCAGCTCTCCCTGAAGGGACACAAACAAAGGGGAGCCCATGGTAAATTAAATTAGGAATTCATCTCGGGGGAAGCATTTTGCAAGAAAATGAGTTATTCACACACAACTGTTGTGGTTATGGGTTTGCCAGTGCCAGGCTCAGGACCAAGGAGGTGTCAGTGACACACCAGCATCACCAGCTGATCTGAATATTGACACAGAGACCTCAAAAGGCACCAAAATCCTGTCCCATCCCATTCTTTCAAGACACACTTTTCTGCAAATTACATTCTTCTTTTTAAGAAGCTACAGCTGGCTGCAGGTTACAGACTATTGCTTGTGAAGCAGGAGGACAGCAGGTCCTGGGACACAGTGCTGGAGCAGTAAACAGCACACAGGGAGGGTAGGAATGAGGGTGGCTCAGCACAGCTGTGGGACTGCCAGCCCCTCTCACAACTGCTTCTCCCACTTCTGCCTCCTGCCACAGACAATGAGGCAGTCTCAGAGGGGCTGGGATTTCGTCTGTCAGGTGTGGGACTGGGACTGGATTCCTTTCTGGGACAGCATCCTCTGGAAGAGGCTGAAGGCCAGAGACAGGTCAACAAAATTTTGGCTTTTGTGTGAAAGACACCTTTTTTCAGCCAGAGAAAGGGCTAAATAGCACACATAGCTTCAAACTCCTCCACAGGCAGCTTCAACTGCCTTATTTTGGCTTGGGAGACTCCTCATGGAGAGCTACTAATGACCATGTCTCTTGGCAGAGGTCAGGCTCACCTTGGGACCTGGAGTGCCTTGGGGGCCCGGTGGCCCTTGGGGACCTGGTGGACCCTGAAACAGAGCAAACAAAACAGGCTTGATCATGACTAACATGAACATGGCACGCTGTCTTCATGCTGCAAGGATGAGCTGGGAGCAGCTCCCAGTCGGGATCTGCAAGAGACACTTGGGTGAGTTCAATGGACATGAATTCAAACTGAGATGAGCTCAACTGGCACAGAGTGACCCAAGGTCCCTCTGCCACGGGGCTGTTCATGCAGCACAGGACACAGTGGCAGCGAGTCAGGTGTACAGCTGCAAAGACATGGGTTAAGAGGCAAAATGCCTTTAGCTGGAGGTGTGACCCCAAATCTGGTGGTCTCTTTTTGCATCCTGCCCGCTCCAACCAGCCAGCCTGGGAAGAAGCACCCTGCAGAAAACAGTGCCAGCCAGCCAGGGAGGTGCAACTAAAGAGGGGAAACAAAGGAGTTTGTGTGAGCACTAACAACAGGAAAACCTTGCACACTTAAAGAAGTCGTTTTTCCTGGGCACTGCTGGATGCAAAGACCACAAAGCACCTTGAGATGAATAAATATTTTCCAACTAGCAAATTATTTCAAGCAGCAAAATTTGTGGTCTTGCTCAGGTGAAAACAAAACCAGTATCATATCCTCAAGCACCTTTCTCCATGGCTGCACACTCAAATGCTGTTACATTTAGTCACACTGGAAGCCTTTCCAGAGCCCTGCCCATGAGACAGGTCAGTGCACAAACACTGCAAACAGCAAATAAGCAGGAAAACAGCAAAGTTAGTGAGGTTCAGTGATGTGCCCCTCAGCAGTCTCTGCATGCAGAACAAGGAACAGAGTCTGGGTCCAGCAGATGAAGCCTCCAGACGTTTGATGGAGCCTCTCCAACCACTGCACTCCACAAACTCCACTCCCAAAGCTGCGTGCCACGCGGACATCTGGCAAACGGAAATTACCAGCACTTTGTGTATCCCTGCAGCCTGTTATAAAACAATTATGATGGTTCTCAAATATGTCTGTAATTAAGTATTTATTCTATTCAGCTTATTTCATCCTAATGACAAGGTCAGGGCACTGTTCAGTTGGGCAGGTTAAGGCTTGGGTGCCATTCCCCTTCCTCCCACACCCTCACTGCTGCTTGCAGAGGATGTGCAGTGACAAGAGCAGCTCCACGCCAGGCCAGGGGAATCACACCCTGCTGTTAGCAGCATTTAAGCTGTAACGTGGCTGCTCACACTCTTTGTGAACACTCACACTCAGGTGTTCATGTCACAGGTTGTATCAGGTTGCTTTTACCTGCAGAATGTTAACTCACATCCCACAGCTGGATCCCATGAGCCTGAGCTCACAGCCTCAAGTTCCAACACTGTTTTTGCTGCTACACCCTAAATATCCCCAGCCCCCAGATGCAATCAGCTCTGTCTTCCCTCCCAACCAGCTCTGTGCCAAGACAAATCTCAGGAGGAGGCAGAGGACAAGGGTGGACACATTGTCACAATGTCACCATGGCAGAGCTTGGCAGATTTCAGTCCTTTCCCCTGAACTGCAGGACTCGGCCTCGGTGCAGGGCTCACCTTGAGTGCATCCAGGATTCGGCCGTCGTAGTCGATCACGACGGTGTCTCCTTGTTCCCCTTTCAGCCCGGGGGGACCCTGCAGCCAGGGATGAATCCTATTTAATGTTACAGCACTGAGAGGGGGCTGGTATGAAAGCAAAGACCTGACACGCAGCATTTGGGGGTTATCACCTTACAAACACCGTGGGTTTAACCAGTCCTTAGTCTGACAGCTGGAACTGTCAAACCTCAAAAGGCCATCAATTTGTGTAATGGAGAAGAGCATAAAAATCCTCACTTGACTACCCCTGTTCCCAGCTTCCCTCTTGGAAAAAAAAAAGGTCACATAATGGTCATGTGGATAAGAAAATCGGACTTGACTGATTTCCCATGTTAGCATTCAGTACCTGTGCAATCATTTGTTTAAATATGCACCATCTCTGTTTTCTCACACTGAACTGATCCTGAAGCAATTCATCCACATACTAAGCAGGAAGAGGTGGTGGGGAACAGCTAAGGTTGAGAAAAATACACAACTCCAAACTGAAATCCTGAACATCCGTACCCGAGGTCCAATGGAGCCAATTCCTCCCTTCTCACCAGGTTCACCCTGAAAATGAAAAATCACATTTTTTTTTCAAAGACCTCAAGGAAAATATAAAATATTTATCCTAAAAATACTGTACCCACCCACCCACAAATATAAGTTTGAGATTAAGAAAAAGTATGACACCAACAAGGGACTGCTTCTCCTAGCAGAAAGAAGATTCCACCTGAGAGCGAATATATTTTGCAAAAAACAAGGTTGGTGTAACAACAAGAGAAGTAAGAGGAGGTCTCATCGCAGGGGGAGTGGAGTGGCCAGCTCGGGGCTGAGCTCCCTGCATGGGCTGTGCTGCTCTGCAGCTCCTCTCCCTGCTCTGAGCGTGCCGAGCTCCAGCTCGTTGTGCTGGTTCCACATGGCTTCCCTGTGCTTCAGGCTGAGTTTTGCATGTGGAAAGTTTCAGCTGAGATGTTTAAACCAATTTCAAGGGTGAGTTTAAGGAAAAGTTCTGTGCCAAGTTGTTCCTTTTCTTCTTCCTTTTTTTTATTTTTTCCCCCTTCCCCTCCTTTTCATAATTTTTTCTTTTTTTCCTCTTTTTTTTTGAAAGTTGGCAAGTTTTAAAGAGCCATAGTACTCTTACAATAATGAAATTTGGTTCAGGATTCAAAAGATGTCCCATTTGTCAAACCCATATTATTCCCTTTGCTGGCCAAATTAAAGCTCTCCAAAAAGTAAAAAATGGTAAAAATGTATAGAAAAAACCCCCTAAATTCAACCAGCACTGCTACTGTGGCTCTAGGAAAAAATCACTAAAGTTCACCAGAGCCCACATGCTTCCTCACATGCACTTTCTTGCCCAATAAGGGATCACAGCTCTTTGACATAGAAAATATTAGTGCTTCCAGAGCCTACTAAATATAAAGCAGCTGAGGGGGTAAATAAAAGCCCACGGATTCTGTCCGAGTCTCCTCACCACCACTTCAACTCAGACTGGCTACATGCATCTCTCAGCAGTTTTGGAGGTCAGGAGGACAGGACAGCTCTCAAGTGCTTGGGGCTCTGAAGCAATGCCACAGCCATCAATAACATGAGATCAAAATGTGATCAGAATTTTATCTTTTTTGAGGAAAAAGGCAATTCAATGGAAAATGTGCAAGTAGATGACTTACGAACTCTTACACTGATCTCTGCTTGAACCCAGCTTTCATCAAATCACCAAGAAAAGGTAAAATACTCTTAATATCCTTCACTTTTTTTCAGTTTTGGCACTTTATGAGCCTTTTAGAAGGCAAATATCCAAAACACCTCCACAGCTGGAAGCCTCTGCCTCAGCAATGCTGTGCCCAGAGATCCAGCTTTTCTTTACCTTTAGTCCTGGGAAGCCATCTGTGCCATTCTCGCCCTTGGGACCCACGCTTCCTTTTTCTCCCTGAAAACAAAGCCATTTAGACAAATGATTTCCAGGGAGGATGGAGAACAGATTTCTTCAGGTCATCATTTTCTTGATTTATCTTCATTTTACATACACAAGGGAGCAAAGCTCTGCTTTTAGCTGTAAAACACATCACCCTACCCAGGTGCAAAGTTTTTGAGATAAAAATGAAGCTTTCAGATTCAGCAGCTTGGCTGTGGGTGGTGTGTTAAGGCATGTCCCTAAAACCACAACAGAGAATCCTAAAATCACAATGTTTTGTGTTGGAAGGGGTCTTGAAGATCATCCAGTACCAACCCCCTGCCATGAGCTGGGACAACTTCCACTCTCCCAGGTTGCTCCAAACCCTGTCCAGCCTGGCCTTGGACACTGCCAGGTATGGAGCAGCCACAGCTGCTGTGGGCACCCTGTGCCAGGGCCTCACCACCCTTACAGTTTGTTGATCTTTTTTCACATCAGAGCAGAAATGTTTCTCAACCTGCCCTGTGATATGGTGCCAAAAACCAGACAGCAGAAGATGCTGCTCAACGCATGCGTCAGATGGACACAGAGCAGAACGCACCTTAGGGCCCATGAGTCCTGGTTCCCCAGGGATTCCATCATCACCCTGATGAAATAAAATATAAAAAGTGAAATACACAGAGCTTGTACACACTTATCAGGTTCCAATACACTGTTTGACCTCACAGTGTTGCACAGACCTGAAACCCACTCAGATTTGCAGGAGACCAAGGGAGAGCTGCACCAAGGAGCCCAGGGGTGTTCCAGTGTGGTCCCCTGCTCCCACCCATCCCTGCCTCTGCCTCCCCTGCTCCTGGGAAGGTGGATGGGCATCTTCCAGAATTTGGTTATATCGGGCCCTGGCAAAGCTCTTCTCCCACCTTCAACAGAAATCTAGTATTAAATTCCTTTAGGCCTTTTGGGTCCCAAAGACCTCCTGTAAGCTGCCACCCATCCTCATGGACTTCATCACAAGTCACCAACACCCTCTGCCAGGAAGGGGTTTTCTGGTTTTGCTTGTTTTGTTGTCCTCCTGGAGTAAAACCACTTCATGGGTGCTGAAGACATCAGTTTTACCAGCCGGTTATGAACGTTTTTAAGCCAAATTCTGGCCTGAAAAACACCAATGGCCAAACCTGTTTTGGGGCAAATCAGTAAGAGGGAAAGGCTGGGCCCTGTCAGTGGTTTGACTTCACTTAAAGGCAGTGATTTATCCACTTCTCAGTGGCACCACCGGGAGAAAACGTGGAGAGCTTGGACATGTGAATCTCTCACAATCTTCAATGCCACACCCAAGCAGCATTCCTGGCCTTCAAGGGGACATTTCCCACGGGGCTGCAGTGCTGCATGGTGATGGCCATCCCAGGGATTTCAAACCCATGCCGGGGCCCCTGGGCAGAGAACATGCTCCAGGCACATCTTGGCTCATTGAATTACTGGAGAAAAAGGCTCCAGACCTACTGCTTTGCTTGGCATTTGCTGTTTTATTCTTTGTCTATTGGGCAGATGTGGCTGCAGCTTCTGGCTGGCTTGTGGAAATGAGAGCCAGGCTGCAGGCACAGCCATGCCCAGCTCCAGGATGCTTGGGCGAGGAACAGAGGGAACACAAGGGAAGGGTTGCTGTGGACAGCCTCGACCATGGCTTCTACACCAGTCTCTGGCAATGGTTTCCCCAGCCAAGCACAGAGCAAAGCAAAGGAAAAAAAATTTAAAAAGAATAATTAAAAAGAACAAAAATCACCATTTTACCTTTTTCCCTTGGACACCAGGCTCACCCTTCAACAACAACATCAACAGAAGAGAAAGAAATTTAGGGACACAACAGAAAAGAAGGCCAATTACATGGATAGTCAAAATTAATTGTAAAATTAAAATACTCAGCTTGTGCTGATCATTTTTTCCCCCAAAATGCAAGAAAGCACATTCCCACAGCGCAGCAGACTCCAGCCCCCTGCAGCTCCCTCCACCCCCACTTCCAGGTTTGAGCATGGGCAGTGGATATGATATTGAGGGAGTGAGACATTCAGACATTGACACCCCCAGATAATGGCTAATGCAATGCCTTGGAATTTTATATCTGATAGATACAGATGAGTTCAAATCCACTAAAAAATGCTTATTTTCATCCCCATGCCTCTTACGCAGCATTATTTCAGGAATTCATGTTAAAATTAGACAATTTATTACCCACCTTTGGTCCTGGAGGTCCTCTGGCACCCTGTTGAATATCAGAGTGATTGGTTTACTTGTTTGACAATAGAGTGTAACAGGATAAAAACATTTCTAAGAGTATTTTAATTCCAAGAAAAAAGATATTACACAGATTCCAAGTTCTCATCTTCCCTTACAAATACAGCTGTATTTGTTCTCTGTGCTCCCAGTAAATAATATCCTTTTATGGCTCATGTATTTTACGTATAATAAGCACCTTTTTATCCAATATAGACTTTAGCAAATTGGAGTTACAATGCCAGGTAGCTTCAGAGGGGCAGAAGTCAGGGTACAGGAGCACCACATCCCTTCAGAAGAGCCAAGGGGACACAAAAAGTGGCCTCTTTTCTCCCCAGGGCACAGATAGCCCTGGACAAACATCCATTTTAGGGCACCTATAATTTCACGTGGGGTTTTTTGTCCTCCATAAGCAACAACACAAACCCACTTGCTGCAGTGAGCTGAAAAGTGATGTACAGTGAGGGTGAGGGGCACACACACAGATGCTTCTGGGCAATACTGACCATGACTCCATCCTCTCCCGGCTCGCCTTTGAAACCCTGCAAAAAATGAAACGACCAACATTGAAACCTCTCATTCTCCAAAATACCCAGCGACAGTTAGAATGTTCCACTGCGTTATGCTTCAGCCTATATTTTTATTAAATAAATTGCCAGTGGTCTGCAGATTTGCAACAGGTCGTCTAAAGGGTACAGACTGGGGAAGAGGTCTCCTGGCTCTGTGAGTTACAACCAGCACCTGCAAATACACGCCCCAGGTCCAGCTCTTTGCTCCAAAGCTTCAGATGGAAGGTCCCGTCCTGCTCCCTTGCCCCATACCCCAGGGCTTTGCTCTGTGAGCAGCCTCTGGAGCCCAGCTGTGGCTCAGGCTGGGGACTCAGTGGTTGTGGTGGCAGCACCGGGGAGGGGGACACCCTTCACCCTCCTGTCCCTCGTGGGGTGGGAACTGCCTGATACGTGCTCGCTGTGCATCTCCCGTCCTTACAGGGGAGCCTGGAGGTCCTCTTGGGCCATCCTTGCCCGTGTCACCAGGAGGCCCCCGGGCACCTGGGGGTCCTGGCGGACCAGGGGGGCCCATGGCTCCATCTCGACCTTGATCACCCTGGAAGAAGTTCACACAGACATGGTGAGATAAAGCAGTGTTGGCAAGGGGTGGTCTCAGGGTGTCCACGACACATGCACTGCATCCCTGGGCCACCAGCACCTGGCCTCTGATGTGCCAGGGAAATTTAACTGCAGCTTCCAGCTGGGAAAGCTTAAAATGAGCTCATGGGCAATTTATGCCATTTGGGTCTGGTTCCTCAGCCAGAATTGTGCTCAATGCCTTCCAAAGAGATTTAATCTCCTTAAGCCCTTACCCAGTGACTGTCTGCATGGAATCTACCAACCCAAAACAACGCAGGCCCACAACATGCTGGCAGGGAGCATGCACACACTGCCATGGCTGAGCACATCACGCCAGAAAACCACCCCAAAAAAGTGGCAGTGCTTAATCTCATCCTTTACACACAGCCAAGGTCACATATGAACATCCCAAGCCGCTCACACCCTGTGGTTTTTGGGTGCAGAGAACAGGCTGTGTCCCTGTGGCTGTGCGGGTTTGGTGGGTGCCATTCCCAAGGGGAGCATCCCGTGGGGCTCCAGGCTGGGTGTCAGCTCCAGCCCCCCACCAGCCACCACAGCCCGGCCCCGGGGCCGTGGCCTGGCCCATCCATGCAGCTGCACAATGGGAAAGCCTCATGGAAAGGCCGCCTCGTAAATCTTTTAGCGACATCTGGGAGAGTCACCGCCGAGGCAGTCAGAGGGCTGTGTTTAATATGCGGTCCACCCTCAAATCAGGGACAAGTGTGGGATTTTTCAGAAGTCCTTAAGTGACTTAGCAGCACAAGTCCCATGGCCTTTCAGCAAGATCTGGGCTCCTAAATCACTTGCATCGTTTTTTTAAAAAACCCAATTGCAAATGCTGAACACTGCAACCAATTATGTCAAGTTGAGTCTCCCACTGAATTTTTCCTAATTACAATGTCACATTTAGAGTTCAAGGATTTCGATTACTCTAGTTTTAAGGAGTTTTATTTTACAATACCAACGCTGTTCATATCAACATTTATAGGACTTTGCTGCTTGATTCCCAAATCTCACAAACAACCAAATGCTAAAACCCATTCGTTTCATGTCTCTCTACTTTGACAATGCCTGCCCCTTAAATTCCAATGGGATTTCAAACATGCTCCCAACAAGCATCTCTAAACACAGCCACGGTTGTGGCGATTTAAAATAGCGACAGTGCACTGTCAGCCAGAAAGAAAAAACAAAAGCAGCTCAAACAATCACAGCAAACCAGTGGCAGCAGAGTTGGTGTCTACCTTGAGCACTCGCCGGCTAAAGACAAGCTGATCATTAGCCAGAAATCCATGACTGAGGTGGGGAAAAACCATCTATCCAGGGAAAGTGGGAGGCAGAAGAAGAAAGAGCAGCAGTTTAAGATGAAAGCACAGCAGAAGAGTGAGTTTTAAAGGCTGTAGCAATATATAACATTTTTTTTTAATAACTAGTAGATACATTAGAAACTAATAGCCTAGGTAGCCAGCACTGGTGGGTTTAAGGTTCTGGATACACTGGATCTTTGTAAGCAGGACACAGGATGAGGGAAAAAAGTATTTTTTCACTAGTTTACTGCACAATACGACATTCAAAGCAGCTGGGGCAAGGATTCCCCTACTGCAGAATAAAGAGCATTATTCCAGTAAACCCCATAGGGGATGATATATCCCAGCACTTCCCTGAGACCAAATACTGTATTTGTTTTCAGAGGCTCAAATGAATACTGATGTATTCCCAGCCTGCAAATTGCAGATAAATCTCCCAGATTTATATGATGCAAAACCAATGTACTTGGATTGTGTCAGTAGTCATTGCTATTGTCTTTTAGCCTTTCCACTCATCTATCTAGGGAGAAGCAGCAAGACATTTCCTTTCTCAGGATACCACGTGCATCTCCCTTTCCCCCATCCACCCATCCCTGTGCACATCCATAGGAGAAACAAGAGGGTGGAGTGAAGCCACAAGAAGCCCTGTGGGAACACACAGCAAATCCTCCATGAGGAGTTTTGGAGGTTTCTAAGGAACAAACCTCTTGTCCAAATTGCCAAGGAGCTTTTAAACCTTGCACACCCATAACAGATAACCCCAAACCTCAGTTTTGGGGTGAATAGTGCACTGGCAAGGCCACCTCCTGTCCAGCCTCCCAGCATGGATGTTTTAACACCATCATGTCAAGAAGAGAGGGGAAAAGTAAAGTCAGATAGAAAAAACTAATAAACTCCAGAAAACAAACCCCTGCCAAGAATTTTTTTCAATATGTAAAGAGAAGCTTTAAGCTCAACACTCAGTTAAATGCAGCCATTTTTGGGAAGAACAGCACTGAAATACTGAGAAATGAAAATTAATGGGGACACAGAATACTTGCACATGGCCAGGTCCTCCAAATACTACAGAAACCACCAAAAAGATTCTGCTGAGAGCAAAGGGTTTTGTGATAGACAGAAGGGACACAGTTCTGTGGCTCATTATTTGCATAAAGTACATGAGAGCATAAAGTGAGATTTTCATAAAAGCCCACAGAGCAAAACAGGAACTGAATTTTTTTTCTTGTCCCTCAGACTGGTGAGCATCATCCAAATAAGCAGGTTCCAAGCCCAGTTCTATCTGTTTTGTAAAATAACAATTTGCATTTGCTCCAAGGCCAAACATACCATATCCCACCAAATCCAGCCATCACACTTTTAATTTTAAACAGCCCCTGTTACAGATGGGCCCATGAAAGGTGAACAGCCCTGAGGGATATTAAATAGAGAGACACCATCCCTGGTTCAAGAAACATCCAGGTCATAGAGAGACAGGCTCCAGGAGAGGCCTTAAGTGTGATGGAGTTACATGTTCCTGCTCCATGCTTTCCAAAGCATCTGGTTGCAAGGCACTGGGCTAACAGGCCTTTGAGTCTGGCCCCATGTAGCAATGGAATATTGGAGTACAGAAACCTCGAACACCGGTACTTTCCAGCTTTAGAGTCCTCGATGTAGCCATTTCAACATAACACTCCAAAATCAGCAAACAATAAAATAAAAGTATCCATAGGTGTCTGTTGACTGTCACAGAGAGCCCTGCAGGATGCCTCCTGTGCTGAGTTTTTATCTGCAGTGTGAGCTTGGCAAGCACTTAAAATTCTGCAGAAAATAAGGGAGAAAAAGCCCCTTTTGTGTCTGCACTGTGGCTGCAGAGTTGGTTCAGCCATGCCAGCATTTCACCCCCAGCAGCTCCAGATACGGGAGATGCTGGAGCCATCTCCATCCTGGCCATGGGCAGGCATGTGCCATGAGGGCCACTGCAGACAGAGCATTTCTCTCAGCAGCTGAAGCTCATTTTCTCCCTCTGGAGAGCAAACCCGGTGCTGCTGCCACAGGCGCTGTGCATCCCCTGGCCCAGATGTGCAGAGATTCCTCAACCCCATCGTTTGTCTGAACATCTCATCTGTCAGTATGAACAAGATCACCCAGCTAAGTTCATAAATCCAGAGCAGTGCTGGCTCAGGCAGCAAGTCAGGCTTATAAAACCAGTCCTTTCCAGGGGTGCAGCAACGTATTTGATTGCGAGAGAGAAGCAGAGGCACAAATATCAGGGCACAGCTGTCCCAGCCTTGGCAGCATCCTGCTTCAACTCCCTCTATTCTCCCAAGAGCAGAGGGGATCTGTTATTGATTTCTCCCTGTAAATACACTTCCATGCATTCTGTCAGCACATTTGGGCACATTTATTCCCCATCCTGTGCAGGTGAGGCTGCACAGCATCCTCCCTCATGCTGCTTACAATGAGCATTCAGTGATTAAGACAGGTGATTAAGGTGATCTCCTTCCTCAGTTTTCCAAAACCACCCTCCACATCTGCCATCAGGCACACTCCCACATGTAATAATCTCTATTTTTGTCCACGCTGGTGGCAGGTGCTTATTAAAGACAGAGAAGCAGTGCAGACATGAACATATTCAGTAGCTAATCCCTAATTGCCATCACCTCACTCCCACCACAGACAGTCCCTGCAAAGCCACTCCAAGCATTATTCTCTTTTAATCCATCATTCCTAATGATAGTGTTAGTGTTCACTGACACACTCTATCCCCATTCCACCGCCCTTGGACATGACCATTGACAAGGAAGAGGGCACTGGGTACAGTCCTAGTTATTTATCTTCCCACTGATGCAGTGAGTTGCATTGACACATCTTTCAAAATCAGCTAAACAAAGCCACCACTGAAACTTGAGGAATAAGACAGATTAAATTCCAAATAAAAAGTAATCTGGACCAGATGGTATAAAGAAGTTTCGCCTCCTATTCACCACTCTGAGCGTCCAGAGACATAAAGGGAGCTATTTTCAAAGTCAGGCACCTGTTTTTAGGTCTACTTGTGCATGGTTCTACCAGGCTTTTCTCTCTCCCTTTTCTCCCAAATTGTTCTTGAGCCTTTTTCTCACTGTTGTGCAAAAAGTCATAAATAAATCAAAAACTGAAGCAAAATCTGGACAAATGCAAATCAGGACCAAAAAAAAAAAAAAAAAACCAAACAAAAACCCAGCACATTTTTCTTGGTAGATGAAAATAAAGGACAAGTGTTACCTTGACAGTGGTACCTGCCCTGCAAGTCCAGACAGAGCCTGTCCCACAGCATCTCCTGCAGCAGGAGGTGAGTTCCAGAGCACCTGGCAGCACAGAGCCTTTGGAGCCTGAGCAGCACCTCCTCTGGCTTCTCCCGAGTCGCCAGCCCCAAAGTCACCCACAGCCCCAACCAAAGAGTGAAAACTCATGTCCCTGTGCTGCTGAATCACCTCTTAAAGCCTCTTCTGAGTACGTGGGTGGGCACTTTGTCTAAGTGAGACCTGACACTGAGCCCCTCCTTAGCCACACCGGCCGTAAATCTATCCGAGACATTTTAGGGGCTCTCTGAGCCCCAGGGTGACATTTCCAAACACACCCAAGGCAGTTGGGAGCTGCTTCAGAATATTACACCAACTTCAAAAAGTGATTTTACAGCCTCCAGGGGAAAGAAGAAAAACGTCTCTGAGGCATCTCTACTCAACATTAACTACTGAGGTCCTGGTTATGTTCCCAGCAATGACATCTAACCCAGGTCAGCCAACTCTTTGGTGCCAGCTCCAAATCCAGCCTCTGCACGGTCACCTGTGCACCAGGATCCCAACACATCCCCACAATGGGGTTTCCAGCAGGTGCCCATAACCCACAGACAACCACACCTCAGAAATACCTCTGCAACAGAGCCCACACCTCGTGGTGAAACCTCCCATCTCATCCCCAACACGGGCCACATCCCTCTTGTGTCCTGTGGAGACCTGTCCTGATTTACTTCAGTAAATCTCAGCTTCATGTGGCTCCATGAGAGCCATTTCTACAAAATTCCTTTTATTTCTGTATGCTATAGCCAAAAGAGTTTTCCCTCATCATACAGTTACTTTAAACCCTTTATTTTCAAAGGCAGCCTGGATATCACCTGGATGTCATCCTGCTCCCAAGTGGGGAGCTCAGCAAGGGAGGAGGAACATTCCATCCTGCACAACTCTGTGCTGGACCTCTCCTTGGGACACCAGGTCCTACCCCCATGCACTGGTGCCCTAGTGCCAACAAATAAGGAGCACAGTCTCAAGAGAAACTTCAAGAGAAACATGGAGCCTGTCTCCAACACTGGAAGAGGAAATCAAGGATGAGAAAGTTCAGTAGAAGGACCCTTCATGAGATACCAAAGATCTTCGACCTTTGTTTTCCTTGTGGCCAAAGTTAGGAAAACCACCACCACAAAGAGCTCCAAAGGCAAAATTAAACGTTTCCACAAGTGTTACCATACTGTTTGCAGCAAGGTAGCACAAAGCTTTGTTTTGTGCAGTGACTAAACCCAACCATATTTTAGAATAAATCAATGTGCTGTGTCCCTACTTACCCTTGGGCCGATGTCTCCTGCTTCCCCCTGCAAATCAGGAAAAACAGCAAAGAGTTAGAGTTCAAATGTCAACCTTGAAGGACTGAGCACGGGGTCAGCTGGACATGGGTACAGCACACAAGGGAAGTGGCAAGAGTCCTATTGCTTAATGCATTTAAAATGAGGGAGGAGAGGGGTTGGAGACAACACAATAGGGAAAGATTCTGCCCTGGCAGGCAATGAAACAGATAATAAATCAGAAATAGCAGTTTGTTTCCAACACTAAGGCTCCCCTAGCAACTGCTTATGTCCTTCACATGTGAAAATTAACTTCACTTTCAGTAATGACCTTCTTTGGCTGCTCTGATTTCACGGGTGTCATGCAAACACAGAGCGATGGAGCCCAGATCTCTTGGAGGAGTGAAGAGAGTTTTACACCACTCTTATGACTCCTGGGGGCTTACCAGAACCCTACAGCATGGGTGAGCTTTAACACCATACTTGTCCCCCCTATTTTTTTGCAAATTCTTCCTGCCCTCCCCTTCCTGGGGTTTTCCAAGAGTAATGTGAGAACCCAGTCTTACAGCTACACATCCCAACAAAACCCAGCTGGATTATTGGGACAACCTGAACTTGAAGGAATTACAGCATCAGGAGGATATACAACTGTTTCCCCAAAATCCGTATGTTAATTCCACCTTTACCTTTTCCCCTTTTGGTCCTGGAGGTCCCTGGAAACACATAAGAAGAATCCAAGTTAAGGTGCAGTAGAATCACCAATGCACATGACAAAACCAAGGAAATTGCTTTCATCAATTCACAAACCTGAGCCACATTCTCTACTATTTTAAGGAATACATGCTGCTATTTTAAGTTGTGCAGTGCTTGGCATGAGCAACGCTCTACCAAAAAGCACCCACGAGGTCCTGCCTGCTCCGACCAGGACAGAGTAGGGAGAAGGACCAGAGCAGGGCAGGCAGTGTGACAGCAGCTCTCCAACACGTGACTCTAAATAGATGCAAAAGATATCTTGAGGTATTAAATCACTTCTAGAAAAAACACATGCTCAGCATATCATTACAACAATTATACATCTGTTTGAAATAAACAAGGAGGATGGGCTGCTTTCTTTGGCCTGTTTGCTGAAGGCATCATTCATCTTCCCTCTGAGCAGCTGTCTGTAGGACAGGCAGGCAGAGACACTGCAGCCCCAGAGAGAACCTGAGAGCAACACCTTGAGGTGTCTGCTCTGCATTTGCCTTCCAGCACAGAAAAGTACCAAATCTTGTACTGGTTCACAGTGTGTGCTGAAGTGGGACCCAGTGGGATGCAGTGGGGGAAGGTCAGCAGAGAGGCCGGTGGCAGCAGCATCTGCATTCCCAGGCAGCTTCCCTCCCACTGTTTTTCCCTGAGCAAGGCTGCTGGCCCTTTACTGTCATGGAAGAGACCATGAACAGTCTGGTTTGAGTCTGGCTGTGTGATAAATTTGCTTTGTCATTGAGATTTCCCCTGCCTCTCACTCGGGGTGTCACTCCTGCCTGGCAGTGGCACCCCAGCCTGGGGGTGCAGGGCTGTGCTCTGGGGTCTGACTGCACTCCCAGCATGAGGTTTTGCTAATGAAAGCCAAGCCCTGAGCACCAGGCTGTGAGCTGGCCCTCCCTTCTTTTCTTGTCTAACGCTTTATTTCTAGTTTTACTCGCGTTTGTTATCCTCGGGGTTAGGATAAAAACCAACCACAACAATGTACAGCTATAACAACACACTCCCTAACTGCATAGAAAAAAGTGTCTGGTGTAGCTTTTCAATTGCAAAGAATGGATGACTTTTACCCACTTTGAAATCCCATTTGGTTTAAGACCAGAATTTAAAAAGATTTCATATGGGGCCCTCTAGTGAAGGTGGTGGAAGAGAATGGGGTTTGGAGACAAAATATGGAGCTGTGACCTTCTGTAAGAACCATTCAGCGGAAGGAATCAGAGCTGGCTAGGGTTCAATTAGCATAAAAATAAAATAGTCTGTGCTTCTGTAAAATAAGTACGAAAAGAATGAAGCACCTGAATATCCAAAGGGCTTCCAAGCAAAAAATGAAGTCAAGAAAACAGCTCATAAATTAATCCAGTCTGTTCCAAAAAGTATTGCACGGACACTGGGCACCCTCAAGCAGTTCCCAGCTCAGGTCCTTTGGAGGTAAATGGAACCCTCTTTGGGATCAATTATTTTTATAGTATCACTCTGTAGTGCCAGGAGCACACAACCAAGATCACTGACATTGCTCTTTGAATGTGCTACTGGAGTTTATTCCCCAAATTTGGCCTGATGCCCATCTGCAGTCTATGCTCGCCGAGCTGGCGCAGGAGGGGAAGAGGCAGCTGAGATGAGCGGGCAGGTAAAGAAAAGTTCACCTCCAGCTTTGCTGGCCAGCCCTGGCTCAGAATTCAAACTTGCATGGAATAATTTTCCCAAGTACAATTGTCCCTTCTAAACAGTTATATATGTAGCAATAAATGAGTAATAGTTGAGATACTGCCTATTTATTGTGGAGCAGCATGAACAAAGACATGCTATATTTGGCACTTAGTGCTACTTACCGGTTTGCCATCCAAGCCAAGAGGCCCCTGAAGAAGGAAGGAAAAGAGAGCATTATTAAAAATAAAAAAAAAAAGAAGAAAAAAATTAATTTACAGACAGCAATATCAGGCATGCTCTGAAAGAGACTCTACTTACACATAGTACAATCTTTGGCTATGATTCTATGATTTACCTAATCCTCCATCCATGCAATCCAGCAGGAAGGTTTCACAGAGGTACAGTAAGAGGCATCAAACAATTTGCGGAGTGTGAAGGAGCGTGAAAGGAAGCGACAGGATTAGTGACAGGGATAAGGTGGCACTGCTCTGGCACTTCGCCTGGGACTCCCTGAGGTTTTGAAAGTCAAAACCAGCAGCAGTAAAACATGCCTGATTTGGTTAAACTGAGCAGATCCATTAGTGATTCACATCGACCTTGGATCTGAACCATTTATTTTTGCTACAGCACTCGGTTGTCCCAGTTCTTCCTCAGGCCTCCTGTTTCTAGGGTTGCTGCATCAATATGGAAAATGGTTAATTCCACAGCATGTCTGGCACTTCATTAACACCAAAACACTGAATGTGTGGGGCCTAAGGAAACATTGCTTTTGATAAGGGATGTGTGGAAGGAGTGCTCTAAGGCCAAAGCTGCCCCTGTCATCAGCTGGAGCTGGCACTTTTGGGGACAAAGAGACACACACGAGTTACTGTAAATCCACTGCCTGTGGCAAATGCAAGGGCTCCACATGCAAAGCTGTGCCTTGGGATCAGCTCCCGCTCCCTCCTACACCTGCCCTGCACAGCCACACGTGTGGAATATGCACATCCTCCTCCCAACATGCTGGGATGAAACATCTCCCACGTTACAGCCCTGAGAACCATGAGGATCTACCAAAGCAAAGGGAGTCTGAACTGTGGTACAATGCTAAAGCACCAAAGTTCTCTGTATTTCTGAGGGAACTGATTAGGGTGAGTCTTTTTTAGTTTATCTTATATCTGTGATGGGAAAACTGAGCAAAGAGACAAAGGTGGGTCAGAGGAGGCCAATGGCTGCATTAAAAGAGCATCCTTCCAGCTCACAGCCATTGATAAGGAATAAATCAGTCTGCAATGGCTATGCTGATGGGGCCTGGAATACGAAACTCTGGGGAACACAGCTCTGTTAGGAAAAAGAGGTAAATCCAGATGACCTGGGCAGGTCATCAGTACCTGGGTTACAAGGGCTGGGGACCTGTACAAGAGGTTCACATGAAAATAAATGGGGATTTCTTTACACACATGAGATTTCTAAGGTGATCAAAGATTGGTTATATTCCTCATGTGATGTGTATTTTTTCTCATAAGGAACTGTCAGTGCACAAGAGCTACACACTGTTAATGCAAAGGCTTGCAGGTCACAACCAAACTACTCTGACATCTCCTCTGTACTTTATCTCACCTCAATTACTTAGATTCTAAAACCTGGGAACGTCATCGGGTTCACGGAGCTTCTTTCCTGAAACTATGACTCTTTGAGGTGATTCATCTGAAGCTCCTGATGCAGCTCCCTGACTTCCAGAGGATCAGACGTGGGATCTCAGCAGAGAACTGGCAGCACATTCAATTTCTCGCAGGGGTAGAAGTCCCAGAATTATTATTTTTTTAAAATATAAAATGCCAGTTCTTCAGCTTTTAGCTATTCTTGTATCAGTCCACAAAGAGACATCCAGAAGCAAAAACAATGGCCTATTCAGAAGATGTTTGAGGGAAAGCATTTAATGCTTGAGAGAAACAATATCCATCAGGGTTCCAAAGGGGCTCTTGGCCAGCCACAGCACTGAATGGACAAGACTAACATAGTCTTTTAAATGTCTTGGTAGTCTGGGCTGGAGATTTAATTGACTTTGCTTTACCTGCCCAGCCAAATGTCTGTGTGAGCAAGGCAGGGTTCCCAAAAGCAGCCAGGGGATTTCATGGGTAGAGCAGAGAAAACATCTGAAATCTGGGCTGCCTGACTTGACTGCCTGCAAATCTCAGGAGTGCCCATGTGTTGAGATTGTTATTGTCTTTTATTTGAATTCTCCTCCATGTCATTTTGATTAAAGATGAAGCAATCTCTAATTTATTTGATAAACAAAGAACAGGAAAACAAAAAGTAACCCTCTATTCCCCCACTTAAAACCAATCTCTATAGAAATTTTCATTTTGAGGAGACAAAAATCACTTCCACCTAAATAACCAGGAAAACTGTATGAAAAAAGAGATTTTTCTCCTTGGACATCTCAAGCAACAGAAAGCATCACAGTGGCCTTAGGCTGTGCTTTTTGCCCAGGGAGAAATTTCACTCGTGCCTTCACCCGCTCTTGATCCCAGTCCTTTGCTCTAAACCACACACACAATGATCACACTCCACATAATTCTTTACTCATTACATCAAGAGGGGATGAACTTTGTGCCTAGGACAAACACAATGCTTTAAGACAAGGTAGAGGGAAAATTAAATCAATTTCCCCCAAAACATACTTCTGACCAAAACCATCACTGCACTGGCTAAGTGGGACAAAAATCCATCAATCATGGGTACTTCAAGGAAGACAATACTGTTGGGGTTCCAGATGACCCCAGAGCCCCCTCCCAGCTGGTAACCAATTCACATCTCACTTTCTGACCACACACCAGTGAGGATCAGCTGCATTCAGTGCCTGGCCAAACCAGCTCTGTGGAACACCCTCCCCATTCAAAAAGGAAAATGGTTGCTGTCAGTTTTGTAAAGAAAATACATCTGCAACATCTGTCTGGAGCCCTCAGGTTGCTGGGGCAGGAGGAGCTGGGTTAGTGGGGAGGGCTGGTGACAGAGCAGAGATGAGTGGTAATTGCAATTGCACGCTTTGGTTTCACCCCTCACAAAGAGTAACGTAGGCACAGGTGTTCCTGCAGGAATAATGATCCATGGTGATCCAGTGGTGCAACCCCCTTTGCTGTCACCCAGGTGACGACATTATTTATGAAATGTAATATATTTTATGGTATACATCGATGATGTATTACTTAATGATATACAGTTACACCTTGATGCTGAGAATGCAGATGTGGGTCAGATAATATGCTGAAGCTTGAGCAGAGTTTGTTACTATATCACACAGTCTTGATGCATGCCTTGGTTTTGCCACACAACATTTCAGCTTCAGAGTAAGGGGCTACATTCAGATGCATTTTAAAACAAATTCTGATATATTTTTCATTTTGTTTCAGTAGAAAGCTCAGAAGTCTTGAGATACAGCACCAAAATGCCACCTCTCATTGCAAAAATGAGATTCACCCATTGCTGAGGCCAGCTGAAGGCTTGAGAACAGTTTTGAGCTCACCAAAAAGGGAATACGTGGAGATTGCAAGCTCTGGTTCACATCCAAAAGCTTTTCCAATAAATAACAAGCATTTCCCACATACATCACTCACCTCTGGCTCAGAGCAAGCCGAGGTGCCAGCCTGGCTACCTGGCCCTCTGCCGTCCCCTGCCAGTGCCCTCACTGCTGCTGGCAGGGAGGGACTTGCTCTAGCAGTGTTACAGGAATTTTAAGGGGGCAAAATATCTAGTGAAAACAAAGCCAGAGATTATTAAGAGGACAATCCTTCTGAGTTGGGAAATCTTCTCTTGTGGTTATTTTTAATGTTTCCTGCTCTGCTAAAAATTAGCACAGGGGTCGGAAGGAACCCCGGAGTCAAATTTTGACAAATCCAAAGGGCTGCCTTTCCATCTCTGTCTCCGTGGTTTCAAAAAAGGGTAGAATCTTGTATTTTAAGGAATGAACAAAAGGGCATGACAGTATTTTACTATCCCTGCAAAGGGCCTTGGGTCATCTGCAGCACAGCCAGGCAACAGGGACCACCCCTTCCTATAGACCACGCTGTAAATCCTCACAGGCAGGACAGTGTCTGCTGGCCATGCGGTTCCTCAGCACATTTTTGTGTGAGAAGAAAGCTTTGGCAAAAGCTGTGGCCAAGCATGCCCTGCCAGGCCCGTCACAAGGAAAGTGGAGGAAGGCAGCCAGGTTGCTGTGGCTGCTCCCAGCTTCCCAGCTGAAGGGAAAGGGGAGAAAAGGGACTGAGAAACAAAAAATGAACTGTGAGTCCTCTAAATAGCAGCTGAGAATCACTGGCACTAATCATGAATAAACTGAGTCCAAGAGACTCGCTCTGAGATGTCACCTCATCCTCCCTCCCTGAAGTCCTCAGTGCAGAAGGATCAGAAACCCTTACAAAATAAATTTATACTCCATCTAATACCACCTCTGCTGCACTAATTGTTTGTCCTTTCAAATGCATTTAAATCATTGCATTTAAATACATGATTTAATTTATTATATTTATTGTTTATTTTTTATCATTATTATTTATAATGCTAAATAAATTTATTACTACATTAAAAAAATTGTGAAGAGTATGAAATTGGTCATAAAAGGAATTACCCCAAGCACACACAACTCAGTTTTGTGAACCTGGAGGAGTCTTGGGCAGGAGGTTCCTCCTTCATCAGCCCTGACTTCTGGGTCCCTGGTGCGAGACCCCAAAATCATATCAGTCTGCAGCATGACATAACACTGGAAACATTCCTACCAGGAGCTGTCATGTTTAAGCATTAAGATCATTTATATCACAATAGTTTCATGCTTAACTTTATATATAGTATGGAGGGCCTGACTGCAATGGGATGGGGTTGCTGCACACTGGAACAGCCCTGCACTTCAAAATAAATAATATTTTTAAAGCATGAACACGATAATCAACAAACCTTTGTTAACAATTTTCTGCTTCTTTTTTTAAAAAAAACCTATTTCAGTATTGTCCAACACAAATTCCCCCTTGCTCCACACACATGCAAACCAGAAACCCACATTTCCATTACTAGATGATTGTTTTTGCATCATTTAAAAAAAAAACCCAAAACCAAACAGCTTCTACAATTTTCTTACAAGCACTAAACAGCAACGTTGATGAGACATGATCATTCTTTAATGTTTGCAAGACTAATTGTTTTCATTTGGAAACAATTTACACATGCAGGCCGCATCCTGCATGGCCTTGGAGCCAGGCTCTCGTTGTTCTGCCAGAAAAGCCCATTTCTTTTTATGAGGAAGGGCATTTAAGGGTCCCCCAAAATCTAATCTCCCTGCATGTAACATCCAAACCCAGCCTTGTGGGAGATCCCAAAATATGGGGCTGCTCTGGGCAGTGGGCTGAGCTGAGTCCCCCTCACCCACAGAGACCCCCAGCTGCAGCAACTCTCACCCCTCTCCCACGTTTCATTCCAAAAAGGCCACTTGAGTACACTCTGGGCATTGCCCACAGAATCTGGTGGGGCTCAGCATCACCAAAACTTCAAAGGCTCTGAAATATTTCTTCAGAGGGAACCATGTCCCCCAGCCCAGGCTGCCAGCAATAAATCCCCCAATAGAGGTGTCAGGTAAACGATGCAGAGCAGCCTGATAAGAGCCAAGCGTGTGTTAACAAGGCAACAAAAAACCCCACAAATCTGTGCTCTATTAAAAAAAAAAAATATGTCCACAGACTGCTGGGAGGCCTCTGCCCATTCTTTGATGGAAACGGAGCAGAAAGGAGCAGTAATTTGCTAAAAACTTCACCCATAATGCAAACCAGATGGCTCTGCAAGGGAGCAGCCACCTCGGAGGCCGGGCTGGTCCCCGCCGGGCATCCGGCGGCCGTGCAGAGCCAGCCTCTGCAGGGAGAGCCCATCTCCCTTCCACAGGGCACGGACACTCCCAGCATTTCTGAAAGCCTTGGGAAAGAAAGGAACAGACAAAACCAGAAAAACCAAACCCCAACCCTATCCTCAGAATGCTTTTGGGGCAGCGCTGGGCTCTGCCCACTGTTCAGCCCCTCCTTTGCATTGCAGAGCTCACCAGAGTGCTTCAATTCCCAGCTGTCTGCCAGACATGACAACCACATTCTGCAGGGTTTCAAATGAGATAAGGGACCTTTTTTCCTGCAGGAGCTGCCTTTTCCTCAACCACAAGATGTGCCGCCTTCTGTCTGTGCACAGAGCTTCCTCTTTGTTTTGGATGTCTTCTCAAAGATGCTCAAGAAAAATGTCTGGGTGTAAATCTAACACTGACTGGTCCAAAGGGGTGGAAAACAAACAGTGGGCTGGAGCTGCACAGGGCACTGCTTGGGTTTTTGAGGAAGGTCACTTGGAGATGCCAAAATGGAGCCAATTTGTTCACTTGTCCCAGCACAGCGGCTCCTGGGCAGACATGCCAGATCACCATTTCAGAGGCAAGAACTCACTCATCTGTGCATCACATTGCACCAGCTTTCTTCTAAAACAGAAAAAAACTTTTATGGAAGAAAAATTCCCACAACTTTCCCCAAATTTCTGAGGCTCAAATGAGTTCCATGTGTTCTGCACAACTGCTTTCTTCAAGCATTTGATGCCCAGTTGGGCTTTGGATATATTTTTTTTAATGTCCACCTGTGAGAGAGGAGATGGCCTCTGAGGTGGGAATGCAATTTTTAAGTAGGTAAGTAATTATTTTGGAAGAATGTTGGCATTTCAAGCAAATATTTCAGCAACTTACTGCCTTCATAGTCTTTCCACACCAGTGTCATTCCTGGTTGACAGCTTCTGTTTGGATTACCTCTCTTGGGTGGTTAATGAGAAAACTTCTTGGTTTTCTCAGTTTTCCTCTGCCTAGACAACAAACCTCTCTACCACAGGGCCCAAATCCACTGGAAACAGAGATGCAGACCCACCAGCTGCACTCAACACTCGAAGCAGAGAACCAGAGGAAAAGCAGCTTGAGAAGCCAGAAACCAAACCTCTGCCCGGCCAGTGCAATTTGGGCTGCAAAGTTCTCCTTGCCATTGCTGTCAGCACCTTCACAAGGCCTTCTCCTCTCCCTATCCAGAACCACTGGAATCACAGAAGATAAATAAATGCATCTGCAATTCCTCTATTGGGTGGGATATAAGACAACTTTTTATTATCCCTGTGGAAGAATTACCTCTAAATCAAAAGGAAAATAAACTGCTGCCACGAAGAACTGGTCTTCACAAAATCATTGTTGTTTCTACATCAGAGAGCCAGAAAATGGATGTAGCAGGAAAACACGCTGGATCTGCTTTCCCTGTTTAAAGAGGGTTTTCCCTCTAGGCAAATAATTACGTGAATTGGCCACAAAACTGATATTAAAATAAAATGAAAAAGACTGGAACTACAAAGTTTGCCTTGTAAAATGAATGTTTGTTACTTCTGTCTTTTGGGCTCTTACTGGGAGAGGTATGTGTGCAAATGACTTCACGCACAGGAGACGCTCCTTGAAGTCTGAATATTTACGGGTAAAACATGAGAACAAACACAGGACTGAACCCTAAATTACAGTTATGACCTTGATTAGCCTAGCTAAGAAAACTAAATACCTTACCAATAGATGCCTTCATCACACCACGCAATGTTTAAAATATCCAAGTCTAGCAATGCACAACCAGCCAAAACACCCATGCAATGTCTTTGGGACACCACAGGCAACTGCGTCTGTGCATGAGCTACCACCCAAAGTCTGGAAAGCAACTGCCTACTGCAAAAAAACCAGGACAATTTGGGGTCCACACAGCCCCTGAGATCTGATCACATAGCATGGCCGCACTTGGGATTTCTGGCAGCCCTCCTGAAGAGTTAAAACACTGCCTGCTGCTCTGGTTTGAGCATGGAGCAATCCCAGAGCTAGGCAGGGCTCCTCCAGCCACTCTGCCAGGCTGCACGCCGAGCACACCCAAGCAGCACTTGCAGATAATTGCATAGGTGGACGCAACTCATTGAGACATCAGGCAGTTCAATTCTCAGTTACTCCTACAGTTCTCTTGTAAAACTAGTTTGTTATTAATGCCACATCTGGTTTTCTGGTGTTGCCATTTCCAAAATGCCTGGTTAAGTGCATGCCTTGGAGCCTTCTGGTAAAAAAGGAACCACAATGGCACGGAGGAGCTGCCACCAGGAACAGACTAAGGCATGTGTTCCTCATTTCCCATACATCATCCCGTCTGCATTCATATTACATTTATTGGTCACACACAAAAAGCTTGCACAGACTTTCCCTGTCTAAGTTGTCTACTAAATGAAATTCTTAATTGCTAAGGGGAGAAAACCCCAGACTCTTCTGGTTTTGGTCAAGGTCTAGATCTGTAACCAAAGTCACTGTTCCAGTACTCCACTGTGCTGGGTTTTTGTAAGTCAGGGAACCATCTTCCCTTCTACACATGCTTCTTCAACCCCTCTCACAGACATCAGCCTAGAAAAACACATTTGGCTTCACTTTATGTCTTGAAAATTAATTAAAACCAGAGTTTTACCATCCTTACCAGTTGATTTCTGGCTTATACATTACAGCTGACTTCAGTGGATAATTCTGGATTTACAACACCACAGCCAAAGGAAGATATTAACTCACTGTCCAAAGCTCACAAAATAAAAGTTTCTGAAGATGCTGGCCTGCTTAACCCCAACAGCATCTTAGTGTGAGTTGGACTATAAATACATGAGGATGGCCTGCACAGGAGTATTTCAATTCTGACAGAGCAATTATTCCCCAAAATGAAATGCCAGCATTGAGCAATACCTGTGTCGTGATTCTTTTTCACCTTAAGTCCATTAATTTATTATATTGGTGTAGTTGCCTGTCATTAGAAAAGGACACTATTAGTCACAGAATCATGGAATGGTTTGAGTGGGAAGGAACCTTAAAGATGGTCTAGGCCCAATTCCTCTGCCATGGGCAGGAACACCTTCCACTACCCCAGGCTGCTCCAAGCCCCATCCAACCTGGCCTTGAGCACTTCCAGGGATGGGGCAGCCACAGCTTCTCTGGGCGACCTGTGCCAGGGCCTCACCACCCTCACAACAGAGAATTTCTTCCTAATATCTCATCTAACTCTGCCCTCTGTCAGGGGGAAGCCATTCCCCCTTGTCTTGTCACTCCAGGCCCTTGTAAACAGTCCCTCTCCAGCTCTCTTGGAGCTCCTTCAGGTACTGCATGGCTGCAATTAGGATGTCCCAAAGCCTTCTCTTTTCCAGGCTGAAAAATCTCAATTCTCTCAGCCTTTCCTCATACCAGAGGTTCTCCACTCCTCTATTTATCCTGGTAGCCTCCTCTAGACTTGCTCCAACAGGACAACGTGTTTCCTGTGCTGGGGACCCCAGAGCTGGATACTCAATGCTGAATTATTTTCAGTAACAAGCTGCATTACTTCTAAGCAGGCAGAACATGAAGCCTTTTCTCCCTGCCTTCCCAAAAGGTTCCCACTGCTGCAAGAGATGGGCAGGACGATGTCTGG
Organism: Oreocharis arfaki; assembly: GCA_013398015.1. Taxonomy (NCBI): domain Eukaryota; kingdom Metazoa; phylum Chordata; class Aves; order Passeriformes; family Paramythiidae; genus Oreocharis; species Oreocharis arfaki. Next base: position 1,514,337 of record VZRR01012079.1, read on the forward strand.
GTTCTTCCAGGCAACATACAAGTGATTAACAAAATTCAGAAGGCAAACACTATACAGCAGAAGAACAAAACGAGTAACACACTGCTCAACTAAAAATAAATCTCAGTATTCTAAGGGAAATGTATAAAATAGGAGACAACTCTGTTTCATATCATACTTTTCTTCTGCTAAGCGTCTTCCCTGCTCTGCTTTCTATTAATGAAGACATGCACATGAAGTAATTCCCCTCATTAATCAACTTCATTCTTTTGGTTTCTTCCACTTGAAGTGACAGTCCTCCATTTGGGATGTCACGTAGCAGTGTAGCTGAGACTGATTCTAGGGATGAGTAGTAGAGGCAGATGAAACTCTCAAGAAACAGAGACTTTGGCTTCAAAAGGCCTCTCTAGTAAAAGGAGAAAGAGAAGGGAATGGGTTCTGGTGAACCACAAAGGCAGCAGCCCACTGGGAAAGAGGAGAAATATCATGTAGGAGAGCAACTGAGTAGTTTGGAGGCAAGTATAGAACCATCCCTGCATGAGACAGGGAGAGAGATGGGGGCAAGGCTGCTAAGAGTACTGCACAGCCACTGCTCAGACTCACAGAATCATTCAGGTTGGAAATGACCTCTAAGATCATGAAGTCCAGTCATTAACCCAGCACTGCCTACCCCACCACTAAATAAAGAGCCACATCTTTTAAATACCTTCAGGGACAGTAACTCCACCACTTCCCTGGGCAGTCTGGACCAATGCTCCACAGCCCTTTTGGTGAAGAAATGTTTCCTAATATCCAATTAAACAGCTGTGTAATGCAGAGATCCTCCTGCTCTGAAAGGTCAGCTCAAAGCCTACTCACAGTTCAGGTCTGCCATCTGTTCCTCATTTTCTCCTTTTCCTCCTGCCCAGATGCAGCTGCCTGCCCTGCTCACGAAAGCAGCCACAGCCCCACTGCACCAGCCCTGTGCACAGCCAACCCCTCCCTCCCCTCCCAGCTTCACGAGGACCAATGACCCCGACACGCTGACAGCACATCAAGTCGAGGGAACTGCTCCGCAGCACGGATGCTCCTTGCCTCAGGAAGCACAGCTTGGGACACATCCCCGGGGATCCCGGTCCCAGGGCCTGGTCCTGCCCAACAAGAAACACATTTCCATTACTGTGGTGGCTGCACATCTGCTTTTCCTCCACTGCCCTCGTGCAAACCTGAGCTCAAGGCAGCTGTATGGTAGCATGGCTCCTGCCTCACCATGGGCATTTTTCCCTTAACCTGCCCCCAGCATCAAAAGTTAAACTACTATCTACAAAGTCTTTGTCCTTCTGTCAGATCTGGCTGAAATGGGCCATGTTAAAATGTTACTGGGGAAAGAGAAGACAAACAAATACAGCCCTTCTACTGAAATTCAGGCTGAGGTATGTGCTGTGATCCATGATCAGCGGGATGTCAAAACCAAGTCAAACAAGAGCAGAAGAGCAACAAATGCCATCATCCTTCAGAGCTGTTACAACAATGTTAGTAGGATATGCCATAAGGTTAAAAATGGAAACTAAATTCTCTACGGGATTTCAAAAATAACAATAAACCTACAGAACTCCATAAAGAAAAAAACTGTTTCTGCTGTAAAGTTTTATTGTAAGGCCCCAACCTCTCCTCTTAAGACGTTAAGTATAAAAATATTGAAATCATCTAATAGAAGCTTTTTTCTCTTTCGGCCCCATTTCCAGAGCTCTGGATCACTTCATCCCTTCAAAGCTTCCTTTGCTTGCAGCTCAATTATAAACTAGCAGCTCAAAGCACTGCTGGCCAAGGCATGCATGTGTCACCACATATCAATTAATATCCACCTTCTACCTCTGCATTTTCAACATATCCACCCCCTGAAACAGCTCAGAGTTTATTTGATCATCCTGAAGGGAGCTAAATAATTAATTCATTTGAATATGCAACTGGATTTAATAAAACCTGTCCATATGCTTCTGAATAATACTCCCAAGCCTGCTTTATGTTTAGTTTCCTCCTTTTTCAGGTATACATCTTGCTTTGGGAATACAATTATCCTCACCTCCTTATTAGATAAAGTTAATTAGTGCAGCCACAGCCATGTGGATGTAGTAATTCAGTGTTTGCTGGTTTCAAAGTCATGGTAAGACCAGCCCCACAGCTCACCTGAACTGCAGGGTCCTGGGGGTAAGAGGGAGGAGGAAAAACCTTGTGGTGATGTTAATGCCATTTTCCCAGTGCAGATGTGGCAGCAGAGTTGAGGTCACTGCCAGTCCCTTGCACCATCCAGGAGTGCTGGAGCATCACCAGAATCCCTCTTCAGGAGCTGGGACAGGCAAGGTGCCAGGCTGCCCATGCAGACAGTGGTGATGCTCTGTCCTCGGGAACAGTCCCTGTTTCCTCCCAGAGTTTCTGGTTTTCAGAGCTTTGTGACTAAACCACACGACTGAGACATGCAGGGGCAAAGCTGCCAAGGGCACTGCTAATCCAGCAGTGTTTGCCACCACAAGGGCAAAAAGCCGCTCTAAAACTGACATTAAACAGCCCATTAGAGTGAAATTTCACATCTTAACTTCTAATAAATTAAACTCGCAATTTCCAACAGACCCCTGAGGCATCTGTACAACCTCCCAGCTCCAGCATCTCTGGGGCTGCTGCGGGCAGGTGCCACCTGAGGGAGACAAACCCCTTCCCTGGACACAGAGCCCTGCTCGCCCACAGCCTCCCCTCTCTCCCCTCACAACAAACTTAATCTATCCTAATCATTCGGTGGAGTACTTTCATGTCAGGGATGCAACGGCAGCACAGGCTGGTTCTGCAAACCCATCTCCCACCTCTCCCTTTGTGGGGAAAGGCTGCTGTCCTCCCCAGGGAGGATCACAGGGGTCCAGGGGAAGGGAAAACTGCAAATAGCCCTGGAATTCCCTTCCAATCCTCCTCTCTTGAGCTCCCTGACACACATAAAACTCAATAGATGTTTATATGGTTTCTGGGCACTCAAGGGGAACCACGCCAGGGCACGTGGTGGCAGAGACAAGGAGGGAGATTTTCTAACGCACTCATTCAGGAAAAAAAAAAAAGAAAAAAAAGGAAGAAAAAAAAAAAGGGCATCAACCACATGAAGGAGAAGGCTAAGAATAGCCAGGAAACCCCTTCCAGAGCAACAGGCAGTGCAGGACTCACTGCATCCATTCAAAAAGCAGCAGCAGAGATGGAAACTCTCTCTCCATGGACATGGAGAATTCACACAGTGCTTTTTACCAACCCCTTACACCAAGCGCGTGCTTGGGGGTCGCTCCCTGATGAGCTGCTGAGCCCCTTGGAGCTGGAGCACCGTGGCCATCCCAGCACATTGACGAGGATGAGGGGAGCCAGCCGGGAGGCTGAGGTTTGGGATCTGGCCAGAACAAGATCCCTCCTCCTGCACGTCCAGCAGGACATCTCTGCTCCCAGGGAAAAACTTGTGGATATGGGCAAATGAGGATCCACCTCAACATCTGAGGCTCTTTCACCAGTGCCCCAGATTTGGCCTCTTACAGTTCTAAGTGGGACAAACCCCAAAGCCTTCACTCACTTTGCAGTCCAGCGAACTCTTAGGCAAGAACACGAATACAACCATGAAAGGGCTCAAGTATTTCATCCCTATAAACACTAATGGAGATTATTGCTCAGGCTTTTAAGTTTAAGGGCTAAATCCCTCAAAAGCTATTGCTAATGAAGAGAGACGGAAGAAGCGAAAAAAAAGGAAGCTTAAAACAGGCAAGGAAAATCAAGTGTCACGGAAAAAGCTGGAGAGGACCACAGAGCGCAGATTAGGAAAGAATAAAAATAAAAGGAGTAGTGGAGTTACCGGGTAACCATCGCGTCCTGACTGCCCCTGTGGGGGGGAACAAGGGAGATAAGTCAGTCGATGCACCTGGAGCAGCTTGACATCACAAAGCAGCAGGCAGGACACGGGGCCATCGGCTCTCCAGCCAGCCCTGGCACTAAACTCCAGAGAAACCTCTTGGGGCAACTTTCCTATCACAAAGGTCACACCTACAGCGTATTTTCCCTGGGTTTTGATCTCCTGCTCTCCTTTGGCTACTTACCGCGGGTTCTGCCAAGTTGCACCCATCCCTGCCGCCTATGCCCAGCCCCTGCTGCCCCTGAAGCCATGGATATGCATGGCACACTCTGGATCCTGGCCATGAACCTGCCCTGGGATGGGGGTACCAAGAGGAAAGGAAACACCCAGGTGTTGGGGAGAGGCTGTGGAGGCTGCAGCTGCTGAGCCAGCGGCCAGGACAGCAATCACTGAGCTTCAAACTCTTGTTCCAGCACTGGATTCAGCAAAGGTCTACCCCTCTTAGATCCATTAACTTCCTTGCAGGATGGAGCTCTCCCAGCTCACATCTAAGCTTTGCTTTACTTTGCAGTGAAGCAGAAAGCACAGCTGATACGGCGGGGAAAGACCCTACCAAAGTTCCTGGTAGCACCTGCAGGATGGACAGAATAAAACACAGCCCATCCAGGATATTCCACCTTTCCTGCTCTCCTTGGGAGGTTCCCAGAGGCATTTACAGCCCGAGCTGCCATTAACCACGCCATGAGCTGCAGCAGAGCCTGCTGCAAGCCAGACCAATGGCAGATTCCTGGGAAGGAGCTGTTCAGAATTAGCTGGTTCACAACCAGGCAGCAAGGTGAGTACCTGGTACAGCAGTGTCAGCTGCTGCCATGAGCTCAGGTTGTGTCAGCGTGCTGTGGGTACAGAATCAGAGTCAGGCTTTTCTCACGGCGTGGAACAGCTCCAGCAGCCCCCTCCACACCTCGCACAGGGCTTCTCCCTTCTCCTTAGCACCCCTGCAGCTGTAATGCCTCCTGCAGCACTCCTGATTCATCCAGAAACAACACTGACTTCAACAACCCCCTATTTAACCAATTACAGTCTTGGGATAAAGTGTACAGGGAGGTTTTTATGGAGATGTATGGCACTGGAGCACACAGAGATAAATAGGAAACATTTGGAACGCCTTGCCCTCGCTTGCTGGTGAGTTCCCCAGCCAGCACACTAACACATAATGTGTTTGCTAATATCTGTGACTGTAAATGTTTAATTACAGTCTGTGGTAAGTCTGTATTTCAATTGTAGAAATTTTCTACCCAGCATGTGATTTTAATACTCTCCAAAACAGGGGTTTTATAGCATATCTGAGCAGAATACCCCTTACTCACAGACAGGACAATCAATCATCCATCAGCCGCAAATCCTGTACCACAAATTCTAATAATTTTATATGCATAACTAACTTATGACAGCCAAAAGAATAAAATACCAGAACAACTGCTACTAGGGAACAACAGAATTGAGGATACAGTTAGAGCAGTGTGATGCTGTACATGTAAGATGTAATCAATTCCTCCTGGCCTGAATCAAGAAACAGAAGAAACTAATAAATGCAGTACTGTTGAAATAAAATAATATTGTGGTTCTGTGGGTTCTAGGACTTATTTTATATTATACTTAAAGAAGTCTCTGGCAAATGCTACTTATGCTAAAAAGCAGGATTAAAAAAAAACCAAAACCAACCAACCAACCAACCAACAAACCCCACCCAAACCAAAAATTACCTAAACCAGGAGCTGTCTTTCAAAGAAGGGCAAGGGGAGAGGAAAGGAAAAAAAGGTCTTGTTTGTGTTAAACCTCCCCTGTGCTCCATTTGCAATTCAATAGTGCCGTGGGAACTAGGAAATGAAACCAACTAGAGACAAAGAAAAATTAATAGTGCACCATATGTTGGATCGCCATAATAAACGTGACCAGACAGCACACGTGAGGCAGCAACGCACCCGGCTGCGTGTGGGCTGATAACAGCCTCTGAGCACAACCAAACAGCTGCACAAATCCATTTCAAACGAGCCAAAGGACTTCAGTCAAGGGGGAAACGTCCCTTAAAGGTGTGTATATGGAGTTTTAATAAGGCAGTATCCCAGTATCCTCTTTATTTGTAATCCCAAATAATCATTTTGCTCAACCCTCTCTTGAGTCTTTACATTAAAAATGAACTTGAAATAGAAGCAAAAATTCAAAGGGTTAAAAACCCTTAACTAAACTCACAGGCAGTGCTGCCAACCCCAGGAGAACCAAAGCCATGGTGCTGGGACAGCCCCCACGCTTTGTGTGAACTCCTTGTCACCAAAACAGAACTGGAAATTTATTAGCCCAGGAACAGTTGCCAAATTTATTTTCCCTAGAATGAGCCCATTTCAACCCAGTGAGGCTCTATAGGAAGAGAACAGAATGAAGAAACACCTTTGCTAGTGCAAGGACAGACAAGGAAATGTGGCTGCAAACAGCCTGCACCTCTCCTCCTCCTCCTTTGGGGGAAGAAAGGTAGAAAACCAGAAGCACCTAATACCCATAATTTATTTTTTAAACCAACCCTCAGCAACTTGGAGGGCACAAACAACACATAAACTCTCACTCCAAAACCAGCAGGAGAACAAGAGATTTGGATGTGGTGGCACAGCCAAAGGCACGTCTGAACATTTGAAAGGAGGAGTTGACACATTTTCAACTATTACCCCTTCAAACAACTATTTCCCCATAAATTTTCTGGTTGCATTGGTAGGAATGCTCATTATTCTACCCAAGACTTCAAAGAAAGAAGCAAGCAAGCTATGGTTTTCCCCCTAGCCCCCCTTGTGGGGCGACCAAACCCATATTAAATGCTGGAAACACAAAAGATAAGAAAAGCGAGACAGAGCTTTAGAACCAATAAACCCACTAAAATGTTAAATTATTAGTACAGCACTCTTTCTGTTAAATAGAGGCAGACTAAAGAACTCTTTAAAGGGAAAACTCTTTCTTTACTGAATATTTTCCGAGTTTAAAATTACTGGAAGTGCCTTGAGGCAGCAAGTTAAACATTTTAAAATTTCCCCCCCCCCCCCCCCCCCCCCCATTTGTCTACAGTCATGAAAAAACAATACAGCAGCATCTGGTACCAATTTTGTTTCCAGACACACCTCTACCAAAAAATGCTGTGCTTTTGCAAGGACACGGAAAGGCAGGGGAAGGGGAAGCCTTAACTTTGTTGATCCAACAGTAAAATCCACGATACTTACTGCAGGTCCTGGAAAACAAAAGAAAAACAAAGAAAAAAAAGAGTCAGTTACAAAGAAGAAATATAATCTGATAAAGCAGCACATAGCAGGAACCAACACCAGAACGATTTGGGACTTTTCAGCCCAATTCCCATGTTATGACTTTCCAGATACACTCAGCACCATCCACATCCTCCTGTCACAGGGCCATCTGACCCCTGCTGCTGGCACAGCAGTACAGGCAGGGGTGTAAAACCACTCTTTTCCCATCTTTTCCACAGCATGAGTGTTCCCTCTCCCCCCACAATACCCTGGGCATGTCACAAGGCAAGGCCCACATGCAGGGCATCAGGGCCTTGGGCACCACCTGTGGGCAGCAGAAAGGACACAGACATGGCCAGAAAAAAGTGCAAATTTTTATTAATAAAAATCTAGATTTTCACCGTGGACCTTATTTACCCTTCTGATAAAGGAACAGAAGATGAGCTCACAAAAGCCAGAGGAGCAGTGTAGTAGGGACCTGACAAGGACAGTGCTACTGCTTCCACAGACCCCAAATGTTGCTGTGGGATGGTCCCCATCTCTCCCTGACCTCAAAACACGTCACACAACCCCACAGCCCCGTGTCACCCCCATGTGGCCCCTGCTCGTGCTCGGAGGCAGCCAGTGGACAGAAGCACAGTGCCTCAGCTCCAGGGAAACACCCATCACACCTGCGTTAGGCTCTGGGTCCCAGTGGCACAGGCTGAAGCTGGCATTAACAGCAGTAGATAAAGAAACATTCCCCCACATTCCCCAGCAGTGCAGGGTGTTCACCACCAGCCACACCAATTTCTGCAGTTTTCCTACTGCTTTCCCAAACTGGTGCTGCACTGAGGTGAACACTGAGCCCTAAGCCATCCCCATTGAACTCCTGTTCATGAGGCAGCCTATAGCTCTGTTTGGGGTCTCTTCATGCTCTGATTCTTGCCTGATCAAAACCAGGCACAATTTCAAAAGAAAAATATGTGGGAAAGCTTAAAGTGGAGGGGAAAAAAAAAAGTGCTTTGTTCATCTTATGTTGTTCAACAATATTATTCAAGAAGCATATTTCAAGCCAATGCCTTTTCAAGGATTTTAAAATTTGTTTTAAAATTAAAAACATTGCTAAGTCAAATTAAAAAAACCCAAAAAACAAGCCTAAGAATGAGGAGTGGCAGCAAGTAATGACTGGCAGTGCACCAAGAACCACCCCACTGACCTGTGTCTGTCACCTGAAGGGGGTCAGTGCCACGCAGCCACAGCAGAGTGCCCGGCACGCCTAGGGCAGGGGCAGCCTCCACATCTCACTGCAGGCCAGAAGCACAGGGGCTTAACTTGCTCTCCTTGGTTTAATTTCTTCTGAATACAGAAGCTGATGGCTCTATGCCAATTTATTAACTGAGAATCACAAACCTGATTTATTAACTCGCTTACACCAGGCTGCCCACAAAAGCCCTTTTGTGGAAAAGTCAAGAGTGAGTCTCAAAGAAGTGGGCAGGAAATTATTTTAATATGGGATTTCAATCATGTACCAATTATAATCTCTTTGGAATTTGTTGCCTACTTTCCTTTTCTCAGCTACTGTTTTTTTCTACCCAACACGTGCAGGCAAGAGCTCTTTTAAAATGCTTCCTTCTCCCAAATCCAGGAATCACAGTCAAATAGGGGGGGTCTGTATATACACCTTGGGATGTTCTCCAGCCCCAGCAGTGGAGTTACACCACTCTTTCACTGTGCTGTTGGCCAACTGAGGCTAAATGAATCTTCATTAAGGCATAAAGTTAAACCTATTGAACTGATCTTTTCTCCTCCTAAGAACAGCATCACTTTCTGGTTTGCTGAACATGTTTTTCAACAGCCCAGCCACAAGACACTTGTTTCCTATGGAAGAAAGTCAAATACTTTGCAATTCAACAATAAATAAAGAAGCTGATCCTGTACCCTTGGGCTGCTCCTCATCCATCCATCCATCTCATCATTGTGGGCACATTGTGCAAGAGATATGCTCTTTTCAAAGAAATTTGCCAGAATTTACTGCTAATAATTTTGACTAGTGAGAATCAGTTTGAGAGGCTGAAAGGAAGAATCAAATTCTTCTTATAACAAATAAAAGTTAGAAACAGCTTTTGTGTATTGAAAACTATGTGACAAATTAACTTGGGGGCTCATTTCAGAAGGAAGAGGAGAAAGACAAAAATAACCTGCAAATGCACAGATTCTGGTCTGTGATTGATTTACCCTGAGCAGGGATGATGCTGCTATAACCACCAGGAGTGAACACCTTGTGCTCAAGCATGCAAGGGCACTGAGATATTTGGAAACACAAAAAGATTCCTCAAGAACACGCACAGCTGTGCTAGCGGGAGGTGAAAATCAAAACTCATTAAAAATTAATGACCCAGATTTCCTGATTGACCAACTTCAATGTTATTTTGTATATCCAAAGCCTGAGAGGATCACAGCAGCATTATCCCCAGCAGTACACAAACATATGGGAAATGACAGGTCACAGTCATTTATTTCCAAGTATTTTTTCAGCTTGGAAATTTTGGGATAAGATGATATTTCTGTTAAATCTGCAAATCATTTATCATGCAAGCTCTCCTGCCATGACAGGAGAGAGCCAGGCAGGAGAAACAAAACCAGCCAGACATTTCCAACAGCTCAGGAAGAGTCAGAGGGGACTTTGCTGCAACTCTAAAGGGCAAATAGCCCATCCCCAAGGTACCAACCATGCATCTGTGGCCACTTGAAGATGTAAAAACATTACAATGAAAAAAAATCTTTATTAATACATAGTTATGTGTATTTATACACATGCAGTATGTCTATACATACACATAGAGTTATTAATTCAGGATGCTGTGAGGGGACTAACTGAGTAATGGGTAACAACAGAGGAGGACAACTGCTACAGTCACAAGAAGACACAGAATCTGGGAAAAAGTATTTGTCACTGTGTGGTGACCTCTAACTCCTCTCTATGCCTCAGTGCTGGGGCACACAGGGAATATGCTCTCCTAGCAGAGGCTCATTGCTGAGAGCCTGTGTGGGACAGATCACATTTTTCTTGAAGTTCAGCAGAAAAAGAAGTCCTTGGGTATGAGGTTGTCACAGGCAGTTCATAGTGAGAAATACGAGGAGCAACAGAAATCTCTGGATAAATACAATTTTCTGTGTGATTTACCCACATGCAACCACACGTGCACTTACTGAGTAACAGTAACTGAATATTTACACTTGTCCCCTCAATCACATGGCCAATGGGTTTGGAAGTGTAAATTGTGACATGCAAAATATGGGATTTTAAGTACATGTAGGGCTGGGAGAGAAATAACCCTTCCCTGGATAGAAATAACTTTTTTTTTTCCCCTTTTAAAAAAGCTTTAGATTCTTTCATGTTCCAAATCAGGATATTTGCACAAACAGAATAGCTGTAAGAAAAAAGCCCACCCAAACAAACAAAAAACCCCATTGGATTAAATCTTTGTTAGAAGTTCAAATTAGGGCAACACTTGTAGCGTAACATAAATTGGGAAAGACAAAGTCATGGGTGGTGGACAGAAGACTTTCATCCCAACTCACCAATTTCAACACATTTCCCCAAAAATTGCTTTTGAAATAAAAACCTTTTGTAAACAAAACCTTTTCTGCCAGAAACAGAAATTATGCCAAGTCAGGATTTTCCAACGAAATAACACTTCATCAAAAAACACTCTTTCAGGCCCACCTGTAAAGGCAATTTGGTGCCTAAAACACCCAACATTTATCTCCCTGGGCTGTAGCTGTGCACAGCTGATGCAAACAGGTGCTACCCAACACCCCAGCCATCAACTTCAGGTGTTTGTGTCCTGAGGCAGCTCTTGCTTCATGTGAGGAGAGCAGAGCCTTACTCAGAGACTCCCCAAACCGACCATTTCATGGGGATTGTCTCCTGCTTTATCTCGAGCTTATCTTCTGGGCTTCACATCAGTTTTTGGATCAATCTTCAAGCCAGGGGAAGAAAGCGGAATGATATTACAAGAGACAGGAACATAATGTCCCACCATCTAGTTGTGCAAAGGCTTTGAACCAGTACTTAAACTAAGCTCCCAAATCCTGGATCCTATTCATCCATCCTTCAGGGAACACCCCAGAATGGCTCAATCTTTAAAAAAAATAAACACAAAGCCCCGTGAGGGCTGTGCATCCGTACCCCATCCCACTCACGCAGCACCAGCTGGCAGCAAGAGGGGAAGCAAAACCTCCCAGGTCCCTGGCAAAAATCCGTGCTATTTCACAAACGCTCACTCCAACAGTTGAACTGTGTCCTCACTGGGACATATCACATTGAAAAAATAAGCTAACATGACATTAAACCTGATTTTGCCTTTGGCAAGGAAAAAGAACTGCATCTGAGACGAGCAGGCTGGCTGTCAGGACTAACCATGACAGCAAGTGCTGCAAAACCTTTCTTCCACCCCACACTCAGAGAAGGCTGAAAATCCCACATAAAATTGTATTAAAATGTGTTTTTCTTTTTATACACAACTTGCATAGGTGGGTGCACATGGATCTTCGAGGCTGTGCTTGCTTTCCAGCTGGAAAAGAAATTGCTGATGCTCATGTGCAGGAAGAAGGGTGCTGAGACCCTTGTGTCTGTCCTGGCAGGACGGGATGGAGCTCAGGACATGCTGGACCAGACCAAACAGCCAAAGCGACACCTCCCCAGGGAGGCTGCAGGTGTGAATTTCCTGGCCTCATGGTAGCAACAGTGGGATAAACTGATTTTTAAAAGTAGCCTCTTTCGCAGTGGTTGTGCCCAGCTCCAGGACTGCTCCTCTGCTGCAGCAGTGATTCCCACCGAGCCAGATCACGGAGAGAGTAAATAAAACGGGTTGGATGGAGCCATTTGACTCAATTACTCCCTGGTTTGTTCAGCTGGGCTGATGGTGGCAGAAACACTCCCCCAGGCACTTGATCCTTGTGTCTGAGGTCAGGGAAGGGATGACAGCGGGGACAATCGTGCCGCCACAGGGAGCTCAAGCTGCCACCAGAGATGTGAAGCCCAAAGGAAGGCTGGGGTTTAGTGCAGCCCTCTCTGCCCTCCAGGGCTCCCCAGGGGAAAACTTGTTGACTTTATGCTTCTCTGCAGCAAAATAAACTACCAAGCCCAGAGGCAAGATCCCAGCAGGCCCAACTGCCTGCCCTCGGCGGGTTCTGGGGGCAGTAACAAATATTTTTTGAAGCACATGCAGCCAGGCTTGTCCCACTTCCAGTCTAAATAGTAAACTTTTTTCCTCCAGAACTAGTTTTAAAATTAATCTTTTATGGTATGGCACATATCTGTGGAAGAGAGCAGTTGTCCCAATGCATTCTCATGATGATGAATTCTTAGTTTAGAGAAACAGAGCTGTTGGATTAATTTATTTTATCTGAATCCATCATGGCAGAAGAAAAAAGCAAAATTCAGTCTTGGTTTAAATCAACAGGAGGGTGTGATTAAAAGGGACAGGAATATCTCTTAACAGTTTCTCTGCTTGTTTCTTAGAGATACACATTGAAAGTTTCAATATGAATCTGAAAAGGTTTTTCAACATGACCATTTCAACAAATGCTGGAGAAAAACACTTCCCTTGGCAGGGGTGAGCCTTCTGGCTCTCCAACAGCCTTTGTCTGGAGGCTGTGAAGCCCTAACCAGGCAGGGTCCCTGAGGATGGACACCAGCATGCTACACAAACAAAGTTTTATTCTCATTTATCAGCTGTAGCAAAGGAACAAGGACCTGGTTTATGTGTGGTCAGGTTCTCAAACAAATATAGAAATAGATATTCAAGTTATCTGGAGAAACAAACATCTGGCAGCTCAGCCAAAAGCAATACACAGCGGGATGCTGCTCCCTGTGTGTCTATCTGCAGTGGGGCAACCCACAGGCTCTGCACTGCATTCCTTGGATTTCACTGGTGTGCCCCTTCCAGCCTGGCTGAGTGTGTGGCTGTGTGCAGCGGGTGGCTGCTGCACTCTTCTCTATTTTCCTCCTCAGTTGCAGAAACGTAAAAAAAAGTTGTTACTAAGTTTTGAAATTTTTTATCGTCAATAATTTATTTCTTTTTTTTTTCTTTCTTTCTTTTATAATGCTTGTTTTCTTGCTGGTTCTGCATTGATTCCCTGGCAGCTTTCTGCTTCATCAGAGGGATGCTCAAGTGCGTTTGCAGATGTGTCACAGCACGAGGGCAAATGCTGCTTTCCAAAAGTTTTGCATAAAGCAGGGAGAAGAGATTTAAGGGCATGTACGAGCTCAGCGCTACCTCCCAGATACTTTTATGGACCAGAGACACATCTTGCACAACGTTTACATAAATGCCTGCATAAAAAATCAGATCCATTGGCTGACCTCTTCAGCTGCCCTTGGTTGAATGCTGTATTCCACTGCGCTCCTTAAAGCCCTTGGGTGATATTTAAAAAACAACCAAGAGAATCAAAGCTGTCTGGTGGCTACTCCTACAGCCCAACTGCTGGGAAAATGAAGCAAATTAACAAAGCTGGCTGGGATCCACTACCACCCCATCAGCACCTATCCCTTGGCCAGGAGTAAATCCCTGATGCTGCAGAAACAAAAATATCTCAGAAAACACCTAATGAATTCTGGAATACCATCAATGGAAGAGAAGGAAAATGCCTGCCTACGTTTCCTGTCCATCAGCCCGTGTGCTGCTGGGTTTGCAGCACAAATCCCCTCAATTTCCTTTCTCAGAGTTAAAAAAATTGCTTAAAATATTGGTGATCATAAAGTTATACTGCCCTTTTTGAAATCCCAGTTGTGAATTTTCTATAGCGAGAGGCAGCAGAGAACAGAATTCAGCCTCCTCACAAAATGAAAATCCACTGGCTCCCGTTCATTCTCTCGATGTTCAAGAACCTGAGAGCCAGGACATGTAATATTTCATATGCTGCTTTCTGGAACACGGAAGCAATCCCAAAAACTGCTTGGCTTTCTGAGCACATCCCTGTTTTCCTCAAAGAGCAGTGCCATCTGCATCTCTCCCTTCTCCAGCAGCACTCAGACCCAACATTCTCCAGCAGCACTCAGAACCCAACAGGAGAATGTAAACAGCACTTCCCCCCAGCTGAAACAGGGTCAGTCCTTTCCCATTTCAAAGGCAGAGACAAAACCCCAAAGCTCACCAGATACACCAGAGTGACAGAGACACAGAGTTGCAGCCAGCTCAAATGAAAACCCCCAGCAAGGCTGCTCTGTGGTTTCACCCAGGCTGAGGGCACTGTGATGCTCAGGGGATGTGCCCAAGGCTGGTGGCCAAGGTTTGGTTATCCCTGACTCCCAAACACAGACAGCACCACCCTATGGCTGGCAGGCAATGTATGGACACGTCCACATGCAGAGAACAAGCCCGTGCACACCTCCCATCTAACATGGCTGGTGGATTCCCTCTTTCCATGCTAATTCACTGTCCCTCTTCAATGTCAGATGGGGCAGTGATGAGGCTGAACACTGCAAAGAGAAATGAAAGGATGGATAAAAGATGCAACAGCTGTGGGTGTTTTGAGTGGAATTTGCCTGTGTTTTTTGTTTTGGTTGGTTTTTTCCTTTTTTTTTAAAATTTGATTTTGGTTTTTAGGGTTTTGGGGGTTGGTTTGAGGTTTGTTTTTTTTTTCCCAGTTTTTAATAAAACAAAGGATGCAGGAAGCCCCTGTTCCACGGCCTGTTAGGTGGAGGTGACTGGTGTCATTGCCCAAAGGCTCCCATACCACCCAGTGACACCCCCAGAGCCACCAGGGCAGGTGATGCTTACCGGGTTCTCCACGCCGGCCGGGCTTCCCTCGCCTCCCCGGGGGCCCTGTGGGAAGCAGAGAGCACAGGGTTAGTGATGTCAGATGGACAGTGAGTTCAGGAGAGCATCTACCACATGTCTTTCCCTTTGGAGCCATCTCATGTGTTCCGTCCCTTTCCCAAATACCAAAAAAACTGGTATGCTGCACATCTTAAATACCGTTTTTTTCCCCACAACATAATTCTGGTGAAAAAACCAAGATCAGGCTTCTAAGCAAGCTGGGAGCAGGTTTTGAAGTTATTAGCATTGCTTACATAGTAGAAGGAACCAGGTCTTACATGCTCCAAAAATCTGGGAAAAAAACGTTTGCCGCATGGGCAGCATTGCTGCGCAGTCCCTGCCTGCTGCAAAAGGCTGCTACAGGCTTGCAAATCACAATATTTAAAGTATTAAAGCAAGGGACGTAAAGCTCTTGGTACTACTCTTAATCTGAGTCAGAGCTTCTTCTGTGCAAACTGCTGACACAGCCTGGATCTGGTCATACATCTATAATTTCAGTCTTGAAGCTTGTTTGTACTCTTACCCTACTGGGCAACAATGGCTAAGGGACCAATAAAGCGCCATAAATGACAAAATTCTCTTAATTAAGGAAAAAAGGCACTCAAAGAATAGACACTGATGCAGAATACTGCTCCAGCACACACAGAGCATCCAGATCCCTGGCAAAGCCATGACACCACGTCCTTCATGCCAGTGTGTTGCAGCCTCTCTGCTGCAGCCAGGATTCCCTGCAGGGCACCTGGAAGCATCACTTCTCCCACAACACGTGCATTGCCAGGCTGGAAGAAAAAGCCCCTTTTTGCAGCCTTCTGCAGCTGGGCAGCCAGCTCTGGTGGAGTATTTGCTGAGCGACAGCAACACTAACAAACAGCAAGAACTCACTTTTTATCTGAGAAACAACACTGCTCCCTCTCCTTTCTGCTGGAAACGGACGATAAACAAAGATCATTAAATATTTCTGCACTCCTATCAGAATTTCCCCTGTTGCATAAACATTTCTGTGCTCGAACGTGTAACTGCATCTCCAGAATTTCAGCCACGGCCTGGAGTGCTCCTCTTTGAAGTTTGGATACACTGTCCAGCACTCCCCCTCCCCAGCCCACCACGGAGCTCCAGCAGAACCCCTGCCTTCACAGGGGCTCCAGAGGGAGCCCCAAATCCCACTTGCTCCCTCGCTATGGGATTGGCAACCTGCAGACAGAAGCCCCAGGTGGTCACAAATGATTGGTAGAAATGTCTACCACTACTCCCTAAGCAACTTGCTCACAAGGTTCTACAGGGAAGACAAAAAAACCCCCAAACATATTTGCAGCCTCCTGGAAAGTGCATGACAGCCAGGAGAAAGGTTTACTTCCTCCATCTCCAAGTCAAGCTGCTTTGGAAAGGAACCCCAGCTCTGATGAAGCACCTTTTTCAACCTTGGATACCAGTTGTGACTTGAGCAATTAAAGCCCCTCTACCTGCACCACCCTCTTGGCTAATTTTGGGGGTCTGACCCCCAGGCAGAACCTCAGCCTCCTTCAGCCTCCCTCAGAGCGCAGGGGGTGCTTTAAACACCAGCCTTGCTTAATCCTTCCCTGCTTTTCCCTGGACTCCTCCTGGATCTGTTTAATCTAAAGTGGCTCAGCTCAGTGACCATTCTGCTTTACCTCTTCTGCAGGAAGCACAGGGTGCTTCTTAGGGAGGAGGAAATGTCCTAATGAAGGTGTAGGAGAGGGAGGCCAAGTATTTAAACAAGCAAGTAATGAGTTGGTATTGATGCTTTCAGGCAGCTTAAAGGAGGGTTGACATCAAAGGGTGAATGCACAGAGCTCCCACATAAAGCTTAGGTTGAAGCCATTCAACAGAAGATATGAGAAACCTGCAAGAAACCAAAGATTCTGTATAAAGAGGGACCTTAATACTAGGTTGGGTTTTTTCAAGTTTAAGGGATTTCTTAATACTTCACACCACATGGGGAAAATTGACTGTTGCTTATACCAACACAGGTTGTACAGAGAGATGGTAGATACCCCATCCCTGGAAACATTCAAAGTCAGACTGGATGGAGCTTTGACTGACCTGATCTAACTGAAGAAGTCCCTGCTCATTGCAGGGGGGCTGGACTAGATGACTTTTAAAGGTCTCTTCCAACCCCAACCATTCTGTGATCTTATAATTCTTTCCCTACAGTCTTCTAGAAAATCTGTGAAGTGGGTGCAGCATATGGAATTACAAATATATTTTAGAGATACTGCTTGTGGCAAGTGTGAGATAAACCAAAATTGAGAGAGGAAAAAATTAAAAATCCATTCTCATCTGTTTTACTTGCTGTTTTTATCTGAAAGCAATTTGCTAAAAAACGTAGCATTTTGGAAACCACATTTAGAATCCTGCTGCCTTTCAGTAGCTGGGTTAGGAAATATCTCTGAGGACAACAAAATTTGGTGGGAATAAAAAGGAAAAATATCAAACCCAGTATTTACTTTGGGCAAGAGCTGCATGTGTCAATTCTGTGATGCAGATGTGGGTGAGCAGGACAGAGACCTCCCAGCTCCCACAGGAGAAGGCAGCACATACGAGCAACCCAGGAGTCATTAATGCCATCTGCAACCTCAGACTCTGCAGATGTGATAAAGTCTATGGTCTGCACAATTGGAAATTATTATTTTAGTAATTTCTGGCTTTTTCTGGGGGCTCAGCTTTGGATACTGCTTAATGAACTGGGCGTAAAGTGGATCCATACTACACCAAAGGGATTGTTTTCAATGCCTTTAAGAAACTACAAAAGAAATTAAGGAGGCCTGGGAATTTGCTTGAAGATAAATGTTCCCTGTAAACTGTTACCTAATGACTCCATCTCCCAAGGCCTTGCAGTCTGATGCTTGTTCAATATAATTAAGATTTATGTTGCATTAAAGTAAATTGGGCAATAGCCGAGGCTTTTCTTCTAACTGTGCCAGCTCCACTGTATCAGTTCTGGGAGTCCTTTATTTACATTGTTATGAAAGAGAGTTTTGGAGAGGAGAATGAATACAAAGCATAACAGTCTATTTTTAAACAACTTGTCACATTCAAGCTAAACAGCTTTAATCCAGGGCATAATATGCAATTTCTGACAGCACTGTAAGTTTCCCAGTAAGATGACAGATTTAGTACCCCAAAGACAAAGAAAGAGAATGAAATACATTGCTATTTGAAAATATTATGAGGAAGAGATGATGGATGTATCTAAAGAATAGCTCCTCAGAAACAAGGTAAAAAGTTCACAGTAAACAGACTCACAATTGCTGGGTAGCAACCACTTATGCCATCTACTGTGGGCAAGTGAATGAAATATTAGAAACCAACATCACTTTGTAGTTCACATAAAATATTGTCAAAAGCCAAACCCATGTACTTGTCCACAGTACAGTAAATAACCTTTGTTTGAACTAATTTACCCATTGCAAATTGGGCTGCTCAATGAACACCATAATCCATCAACACCAGGAGAACAGGCACTATGTGTGTTTAATGTCTTTTTACCCCGTATAATTAAACCAAATCTAGTCCTTGACCCATGTTCCCATGGCTGGAGGCTGTATTGCTGCCTCCCATCCCTTCAGCTGGATGGATAAATTTCTGCCTGAGCAAATTACTGCTGGGCATAAGGTAAAATCAATGTTTGTCGAGGACAAAGTGAGTTTAAAATATTAGCAAAGAAAGAGAGTCCAGCAAAACCTCACTGGATATCAACGCTGTGTTAAATGTTATGTCAGTGAAGGACATTTTATCCAAGAACTTGTGGCACCAGCTTGTGCTCTTCCCCATAACTTCTCCTACACATCACCCTTTTCCACTGAGAACATTTACACAGACGTGCTCCACAAATCTGGGTCCACCCCTTCCTTCAAGCCATGTGCTGCTGAGGCTCTAAGGGACTATTTTTTTTGTTATGTTGATCCAAAGAAGTAGTTGGGAACAGCATTCAAGTAAAAACCTTGGCCAAGTGAAATGAAGACCTATCTTAGTGGGTCTTTAGACCAGAGGGTTTTTTCCCTTGCAAGCACGACACAGTGAGCTGATAATGTTGTGAACTCTCAATCATAAATATTAAGGTTATTTTTAGGGCCTTATTTTCTAGAGGAACTCATATCTAACACATTGTGCTCTAACATGGGATTAAGTATTTCACCAATTTTACACCACTCATGTGGTTGCACTTAAATCCTTTTTTTTACTTTTATGAGCTTCAAATGGTTTAACTTGTTTCCCCTTCTTCACTTTTGGCATTTTTCAAGTTGCTTTCAATATATCAGTGTTTTTTTCAGTTAAAAACGAATCAACCAGAAGAATGGCTTGAACAAATTGGTTGGTTCAGCCACTCTCAAAAAGTGGATTTTATTTTTTTTTTCATATGGCTTCACTTAGAAGGAAGGAGAACTTTGCAGCAGAGCACCGTGGGGCCTGGTATTGAGCACGAGGAAACCGCGGCCCCGGCCTAGCTGGCTGCTCCTGCACAAAGGCCAATTTACTTTCTTGTTCCCTGAGGAAAAGGTTTATGGATCACGGGCAGAAGTCAGATGCTGCGATGCTTGCTCAGCTGATACTCATCAGGTATTCAAGTCAGGCTGTGGCTCCGAGACCACAGATCTGAGATTAAACAGTTTTGGGTCACAACACTTTGCATGAACCTTTTTGGCTTCAGATTCCAGCAGACCCAAAGATTCAAAGCAAATACCAGATGCAGATTGGAAACATGCAGCACCTATAGACTGCAGAAGTCTTCCAAATAAAACAAAAAAAAAGAAATATCTAGATTCATTTCAAATTTGACCTAAGTGTCCCAAAAGCTCTCTGAAATCCTGGGCTACATTATGTGTTAGCAAAAACCACCCAGAAAGCAACCTCTGGTTGTTAGGTGGGGAGAGCTCCTTGCAGTTCCATCCCTGATCCAGTTGCTTTCAGGGCACAAAAGAAGCAAGAAATTGTTTTCCTTCTTATACCATCAAAAACATCTTCCTCACAATGTGCTGGGGAGCTGTGCTCAACCTCAGGGAACAAGATATCTGCCCCAGGAGCCCAACTGGATAATAAAGGGCAGTATCCAAAATTCGTTTTGACTAAAACACCTCAGGACCTCAGCACTAAAGATTTACAGCCTCAAACTCTTCTTTACCTAGAGCTAAGCTAAAATGAGGTGTACCCCCAAAATGAGGGATAACCAAGAGGGGGATAGGGTGCAGTTTTAAATTATTCCAACAAGATGCAGTAGAGCAAACCCAAGCCCCAAATCTAACATTCAACAGCACCAATAAAACCTGCACACAAGGTGTAGGAGCTTGGGACAACACAATGTTTCAAGACCAGGGAGAAATTTATGGTGTTTAAGTGTGGTTTTACCGGTAGCCAGAGAAGTCCCCTCTTACCCTGGGTGGATGCTCATTGCAAAAGAAATAAAAATAAAATTCAAGCTCATTCAAAGTGTGAAACGATATATGCACACCCACTGAAACCAAAGGTCGGATTATGCTCCATTTAAAGCAACCAGGATGGTGCCACTCGCTCCATACTCTGGATTCCCCACCCTCCACCCTAAATAATTTTTTCTTTTATTCCCACACCCAGAGACAGTTTCTTCAAACAGTCAAGTGCATACAGCTCTTTTGTTTAGTCATCAGGGCACAAAGATAAACTGAATTTGAGATATAAATTAAGAAGTGACTGGAATAAAGCCATAACTGCACTTACATCAAACATGGGATTTTTCTTCTCTTGTTATGGCTGGTCTTACTCAGGCCATTTCCAGATAATACACTGGCACAGCTGCAGTGCAGGGCAGGAGCAGATGTTTTCAGCATACCCCCCTCTATATTTTAAACAAGAGGATGCATATTTTGGCAGCTGTGGAGGCTGCTATATGCAAGGTAAAAACGTTTTCATGGCAGATTTCAGTTTTCCACATCTGCACCGAGACAGCTGCTTCAGTACAAGTCCTGGACAGAGATGGGAACTTTGAACATCTTTCAGAAAGTGTCTATGCACAAACACGCACACATATTTGGTTTCATGTTTCTTTATGAGAACAGTGATGAGCTCTGTTCATTGTCCCCATATGCTCCTAACACACTTAAAACACCCAGAAAGATTAGAAAAAACATTCAGGTCACAATCTCTTCAGAGACTTACTGGTTAGGCAAGTCAGACATAGCTGTATCAATCTGGAAAACGGACACAGACTCATTTTTCTTCTACGGATACAAGCTAGAAATCCATGTAGTGATAGAAGTGGGGAACAGAAATGATGCCAAACTCACACTGCATTTGCCTGAAATTCATGATCCTTATGGTATCTTCAGCACTAGGTAACTGAAAGCAAGCACCGCCCAGAAGAAGAGATGAGCAAACAGACACCCTCGAGGCCTTTTTCCTGCTCAAATAATTTCTAACACAAAGTCACCTCTGGGAATAATCAAGAAGTCACCAGCAACAGATTTTTTCAGCAGATTAAGATGATGATTGCTCTACTTCAATCACTAAATCTGCCTCATGAAACACCATCCTGTTTACCATCACAAGTAGCAGATGCACATCTCAGGAGCACCTCTACAACATGAGGTAATGGTGCATTTCTTGCAGAAATAAAACAATTTTCTTTTTTTCTACGAACTGCAAGACACTTCTGTAAGGTAAGGAAGATAACAAAGCACTTACTTCTTCCTTCAGCTTTCAGTTGCAATCTCACATTTAAACAAGTTTGACATGTCGGATTACAAAATCTCTTGTGAAACATTCGGATCTGACACAAAGTACTTGGGTTTTGATGAATTGCATCTTTGGAGCACGGAAGTACTCAAAGCTAATGCGTCTTATCTACCATCAGAATTAGCCATTCCAGAGCCAAGATCTCGCAGAGAAAAAAAATAAAATACTCTTTGTCATTTTCAATATGTGAAAAATGAGAAGAGAAACCAGCAAGTCAAGACTTTGAGAGCAGCTGAATAACGTGGTTTCTTGGATATCTAGAGAAGATCCCAGTAACTATAGAGAAGTGTATATATTGGAGACTTTCAGCAAAAAAATCACATCCTTTGTATTTAAATGTCATTCTCACACTTGCAGACCGTCTGTGGATAATGCCCCTTCTGGCAGGATTTTCCATCCTCATTGTTTCCCAGTTTCCTATGAAGGGGAGCCCAAGCAGCCATGTGCAAACCATAAAGCATCCAAGGGACGGGGCCAAGCACATCCTAAGAACACACCCACAACTATCACAATAATATCACCAAGAGAATTTGCTTCTATGTTACAAATCAAATTCAACATAAAAATCAAAGTTTTCCTGTTTCCAGGCTCATCCGACACTGCACTTACATGTGACTATTTCAGCATCTCTAAAAAACCTGTTAAATTCTTCCTCCTGTCGTCTTCAAAAGAAACATTTTTCTCCTGTGTAACCCTCTCTCCACCCCAAATCTCCTGCACACAGAAGGCATTTCCTCTACCTTTGTAAGAACTATCTTGTTTTCTACACCTTATTCCACAAGCATCATCATCTCTATAAAGAGAGATCAGGAATAGCCTGTCATGCAAAGCCAGCTTCTGGAGCTGTTTCTACTTCCATTATCTGCATTAACCCTTGACCAGGGCTACATGATGCCATATGCTTCAAAAGACAGGGGAAAAGCACATCTTAGTGAGACAGAACCCAAGCAAAACGCAAACAGCCAAATCTCCTCCAGGTGGATGAAGCCTTGTAAAACACAAGTAAAAGCTGTACAAAACAAAACTAAAAAATTACATCATTTTATCACAGTGACAGCAGTGTCACACAAATAAACAGCTCTAAGTTACAGATACTAACAACGTTGTCTGTTTCAAAATAATTTTACCCAATATAAAACATCCAGTGAAACTCCCACATGGTCTTCAACATAGTTAAACACAGGTGATCCTCCTCCCAGACACTCAAAATTAAATTGATGTGTGAATTCATTCTGCCCTGAATTATCCAACAAGCAGCTAATCTAAGAACCAGACTAATTTAGGTTGGAAAAGACATCTAAGATCATTAAATCCAACCATTAACTCAGCACTGCTAAGTCCCTAAACTATATCCCCTAAATGCCACAAAAAGAAAGCAGACCATCTGCAAGCAGAGCTGCTGACCCAAGGAAAAAGAAAAAAAAAAGACAGAAAATAAAGTCTTCTCTCTTTAAGTAGAAAAAAATTCAATAACGATGTGAACTTGTAAATACAACATATGCATGCCTCAAATGTCCTCATTTTTGGTTTCCACTAGAAGAAGCAATTTTTAGAACAAGCATGTAAATCTCAGTTTTGCCATAGAAGAATAAGGCTGGGGTCACTGTGAGATTTCTTGGGGCACAGCTGAGGGTGTCACCATCATGGGAGAGGACATGACATTTCTTGGCCTCTGGATTTTTCTTCTCTCTTCTGCTAATACGTTTGCAATAAATCTTACAGGAACTTAAGCTCTAGCTGTACATTTAGAGCAGAACTCAAATTCTTTGGAAATTATAACCTTTTGTGAAAGGGCAAGTGCATAACCATATATTTGAGTGATACAGACTCTGCCTAATGGTGTGGGAAATCGTCTTCTTCATAACCAGAAAAGTTCTCTTCCTTGCAGTATTTCCAGACAGGGAAAGCCTGGAGAGCAGCTGATGAAGAGCACAGCAAAAGTAGAAGAAAAAGATTGAGAATAGAAGATCTGAGGGAAAAAAAGAGCAAAGTAAATCAAAAGCCAGAAGGCGTCTTCAAGTGTAATAAAATATCCGTACACATCATGTTGGACCAGCCTTGCAAGGAGGTATCTTCCTACTTGAGATACCTCCTGGAGGAGAGAAGTCAACTCTCAACCTTGTGGAAGCTTCCCATGTCAGGTCTGAAATTATAATGGAAAAAAAAAAAGGCAAATGAAGTGATTCCAGTCCCAGAGCAGCAGAAACAATATACTTTGTTCTCACAAATTGGGACCAGGTAGGTTGGCACAAGGTCTTTGGCAAAGAAACAATTTAGCCTCAAATTTGAGACCAGAGCAATAGTATTAGATCACTTACTCAGACTTAAGTTGTGAGCAGCTGTTTGGCTTTTATTTCACACAAAAGCTTATACTGTAAAAGGAATTCCTGGCCCACATTCAGATGCTATATTTGCTCATAAGCAGTGTTTCTCATTTGAGTCCTGATAATGCAATGAAATCAGTGATGAAAAATTTCTACAGAAGAGATGCAGAGAATTTTTAAAAAAGTATTTCTTTAGAAGTACTTGGGTCTTGTTGTTTGCTAAAATTCTTATTTTAAGTACGAATATAATTAAAAGTACAAGTGTCTTCTCTCTCTGCTGACCTTGGGCAAACACCAGATTGACCGTGTGTAAACAGTTTGCTTTCCCACCCATCTGAGATCCTTCCAACAAAGGAATACATGAACTATAGTGAAAAATACAATTTCCATTCTATAGGCAGAACCAGCACATGCTACAGCCTAATCCACTCCCCAGAAAGAATACGGTGTTTCCTGTAACAAGTGTGAATGAACAATATAATCCCTTTTACTGCCGGGTACCTGACCTACATTGCACAGCTTCCAGCAGAAATAAGCTGAGGCAGTTGCAGTTCAAATTGCCAGATGAGGCCTAAATAGCCATACTTATAAGCTCTAATAAATAAAAGTAATTAATGACTAACTTAAGAGCAGCATTTGTGTATCCATTTAAAGAATTAGGCTTCCAGCCATAAAGCTAATCCATGTCAAGTCTGAATTCAATTAACAAGCAGGAGCATGATGGCTAATACAAAGGAACTGATTAGAAAAAAAGGAAAAAAAAAAAGAATAAAACCAAAGTGCACTTTCAGGCTGGACACAGGCAATAATTGCATAAGCCTCTGCACAACCCCATGAAATACAAAAGTACTCCAGAATTTATTCACAGCTTCCATCAGAAGGCAAGACAGCTCCAACCTAAGACACCTGGCTACAGGGACATGAAACCTCCCTTTGGCCATGCCCAACCCTACATGAGCAGGCTGCAGAGATCAGCGCCGGGGTGAAGCAGTGCTCACTCCAGGCTGGGAGTGTGGATGCTGAAGAATATGGTCAGCAATGAGGCTGACTGCAAAACAGCTGTAGGGAAATCAGAATAAAAAAAGAAAAGAGGTGCATCAGCACATATAAAAACAGAGTTAAGATACCAGAGAGCCTGCTGACACTTCTCTGGCACATGCCATGCCTCGGAGGTGGCTGGCTCGAGGTGGGGAACAGGTGCAATTAGTGAAATGGGATGAGCCAACACTCACAAATTTGCAAAGGCAAACTCTGTTATAGCCCCTTTCTGCCGTGTTCGGGGCCTGCTCTGGCCCAGAATTCAGTGGCAATGGTTGTTTCTATTGAAGTGCAAAGAGGAGATGATTTGTTGCTCACACATCTGGGAAATGTTTCAGTAACAAGTTCATTCTAGACCAAGGTCTCCTGGGCCAATGTGTTGCACCACAAGTCGCTTCCAAGCACGCGCCTCAGCCAATGCCTTTCTGAGACACAGGTACAGTGTGGAGCTCTGCAAGTGCACATTAAACCCACAGATTACCAAAAGGAACTCTGTAATTTGCTTAATCAGGTAATTTGCCTACTCAGTGCATCTTATTTGATGACCAGCCTGGTTTATCTGAGCTCACTAGTCTGGCAAACAGCTCAAAAAGCCATAATGAAGTGACTGACTTTGCTCAGCTGCTTCTTCCAGATGCTTAATTCATTACCAATTACCCAAATGCATCTTTCAGAGGTACTTAGACTATTTTCAGCTCCAGAGTTTCAGTTGTCTATAAAGCAATAGGTCTATAAATCTTTTTTCATGGCAGCTAAACCTATTTCCCACTTTAAAGTAAAAAAAGCAGGATCAATAGGACAGAAAGGCAGCAGTGTGGGAAGTGCACAGCATTTTTCTTGTTTAATAGTGAAAAGCATCTTGAAAATGAAAGGGAAAATTTAAATAATTTCTGACAATCCCAAGGTGCAAATTTTTACCTGGGGATACTTGAATTGTGTCATCTGTGCTTTTTAGAGATCAGCTAAACAAATGCTGGATCACCAATTTAACTCACCAAACGATATCCAGGAAAGGTTCAAAGGTTTAGCAGAGATGAGGTATTGTTGCTCTTTAAACACTGAGATGAGATGAAAAGAAAGAGGCAATTATTCCGAGCAAAGCTATCCAATATGTTACTAAGTTTGGATAAGACCATCAGTTTCCACTTGTATTTTAAAGAGTCCAAGTTTGGGAAAAACAGCGCAAAACATGGTGAAAGAAAGAAACCAAGCCAGAAAAATATGAAAGGGAAAGACAAGAAGCATCTGACTTTCTTTTGGTTTGGTGTTAAGGACAAGTGCAGTAGTGGGATCATATGGACCCAAGAGCGACAGCATGACATTTTGGCACAGTAAGGGACAAAAGAGAATCAAGGAGGAAGATTTCACTTCCCAAATATGTCAGTTTGAGACTTGATTGAAGCATTTTATCATTTTACAGGCCTTTTTATTTTCCACAGACCACTATTTTCTTAGTCATGTGCTCTAGGTACGATACAAAGACTTTTGCCAACCCTCCAAGTCTACCTTGTTCTTGAAAGACAACGAAAAACGGCAAGTTTCTCCTCAAAGTGAAGCAGCACTGTTGGCCTGCATCTTACATTGATTAATATACGATGCCTATTGCTGGATCCTTCCAAGATTTTAACCGAAATCAGACCTGGATTTTAAATGCAACACAATAAGTCAAATCCTGCTTTCAATTTTGCTTTCTGGATTCCAGGATGCACTTTTACACTATTGATATCCTGGATGTAATTTCACCTGAGGATCTAAACGTATTTCAAGAAGAAACCTTGACAGTCTTGCAAGAATACAGATATATTGCCACTGAATTCTGAAATTGAGTTAAATGAAGCCTTTGAAAGGGCAGTTAACCACATAGTGAAGTGTAGCAGATGGAAATTAACACTGAAAGCAGGAAAAAAGGGAAAATCATGCTGGGAGGGGTCACAGGATTACAGTGTTTTCAAACCACTGCTTCAGATGGTGTTTTTTCTCCCAACAGATGAAAATTTTCTAGGACACCTGGCTCATTCCTCCAAGAATTGTGCTGGTGTAATGTGATTATTCATCAATATTCATAATCAGCCTTTCAGCATTTACTGCATCCACAGCTGAATAATGTAGAGCCCATTTGTGTTGCAGGCCAGGACTTTGAGGGATTTAGGGAGTACTGAGCCACGAAGCTCAGTCTGAAGTTGAAACCAAATCCCAACATTTCCCCACATTGTAGGCTTCAGAAAACATTCCAAAAATTCCCACCCTAAGAGTAGAAATACCTATAGATCCAACAGGGTTTTATAGAAACTAAATGTGGTTCTGTAGAACTAAGGTAAGAACATAGAATAACAAAAAATGGCATTTTCCATTTCCCCTTCCCTCCTCCCAAATTGTTCAACAGTCTCAGAATCCACTTTTGGTTTGGATTTTCCAGATATTTAGAAAGACCACACAGCCAGAGTAAATTCCCAAAGTAGTTTGCTTTGCAACCAAGTGCCCACATTATGTTAGTGCTCCTCCCAGTCAGCCCCATCCACAGCTGTGCATCCCCTGCAAATCCCAGCCCCAGCAGCAGCCCATGGAGCAATGCTGCCATGCAGCAGGAGCAGGTATTTCACGCTACATAGGCCTCAGCCACTGAAAAAAAATGACCCTAAATTAATCTGGTGCAGAGCAATGACATCTACTGAACTGGTGAGCAAGAAATCCGGTCCCCAGCAGGGAACTCCTGGAGCTCTGTGTCCCCAGGAAGCATCTCCTGCCACAAAGGCACCTCATGGGAGTCAGGCTGTGTTGTACATCACTGCCACATAGATGTGAGTGGCTGCACAGACCCATTACCAGGCAGCCCACTGAAACCATGGCTAAACCTTGTCCTAAACCAGGCTTTTGTTTGGGAGGGAGACGTTCCCTCACCCCGAGGCAAAGGTGCAATAACCCAAGTTTCCCGGGTGAAAGCAAGCTCTGAAGAATGACATCTGGTTTCTGCACAACTTGGCTGTCAAACCTCTCTCTTGCTGATGTTTCTGTTTCTTATCTTCTTGCTTGTGTTTGGAGCTCAAACAAGCTCCAGCTGAGTGAAGGAACTGGCTGCTGCAGGAGGTCAGCCCCCACGGCCCCTCTGCACCCTGGGTCCCAGGCAGGGAACTCACCCAGGCACCTTCCCTGTGGCCAGTCCAGTGCTGGGCACCATCCAGAGTGGCCCAAGCCTCCACTAACCCCTGGCATTGCTTCATCTCTATTTTCCTCAAAAGTGACCCATAGTCTTCCTCATGGAGATGATGAAGAAAATCTTATTCTCAGTCACTACTCTGCCACTTCTTTCCTTTTCCCAGCTCTCTCTAAACTCCTCCTGCTGCTGACAAAGATTATTTCCCACCTTCATTTTCTTCTGGCACTGCTGAATTATATGTGTTTACATTTGCTGCAGTACCATAAAGCAAAGTAAATTTTGCAAACACTCTGCCTGAATCCATATAATAATAAATCAGATTCTCCAAGAAACTATGTGTCACTTGTATAAAATTGGAATGTTTAAACCCCAGCCCCCCCCCCAAATTATCACAGCTGCTTCTCCCCTCCCTTCAGCAACTCCTCAGCCACCTCTGAAAGCTGTTACTGCTCTGACTGACAGGGGGACATCAACAACCCAACACAAGCTGACTGATTGACAAGCCCCTTTCCTTTTAAAACTGATTTTGCTTGGTAAACCATTTAAAACATGTCAAACAGTTCAACAGTTCCCTGTGAAACTACTGCCAACTCCATTCCCTCTGGAGAAGGTAATTATCTTCTTGAGAGAGGTTGGGGAATGACTGCTGAATTTCTTTTCCATAATCATTTATTAATAGTTCTCATATTGAAAAATTTAGCTTGGTAAAATAAATAAGATCCAGCCCTTGCTCATACTGCTGCAAGAAAAATTAATTTTGCAGAAGTGGGGCAGCCCAGGGAAGGAGCCAACTCTCGCTTGTCTGAGAACTGAATGGGGAACTGTAGAAAGCACTTAGGAAAGAGTACCTTTACAATAGGAAAAAAAAAGAAAAAAGAAAAATATAGTCCCACATTACAGATATTCAGCATAGCTCACTCTGAGCATTTATTGTGCTATTACTGCTACAGCAACCAGGAGACTTTTATCAGTTTTGCAGAGAGCAGGCATACAAGGCTCCTGCTCTAAAGACACTGCTATTGGATATACCTACCCACATACCAACAAAAGTGAGTTTCAATAGGAAATGGGTAGTAAAAAAAAAAAAAGATAAACAACAACTCAAGTATGACCATAAATTTCCCATGGTCACTTAACTTTGGCAGTAGTGACTTACTCAGATTTTATCGTACTGTTTTACAACCATGAAGGAGAACTCACTCAATTGTGTAGATACCACCTCTCTTTTCAGTTCTCAAATTATGAAAAGGTGCCTTTGAAATTTCAGGGGTATGGGTTTTGCCCGAAAAAGCAGAGTTTGATGCTTATGGGAAGGGTAATTTTATGCTTTTACAAAAAAAAAATATTTTAAGCTACAGCAGGAAATTGCAAGCAACTAATGTAAACTGGACACTTGACAATCACTAGAAAATATTTACACTAATATAACTATAACTGCCCAAAGGAAACAAACAAATGCCAGGAACACAACTTAAGTTGATGGAATGAGAAATAAACACAAGAATAATGGATGGGTTCAGCCCAAAACCTTCGTGCACACATGTGGAGCAGTCCCTTCTCCTCCAGTGCTGCTCCTGCATCTCCATCTCCTTGGACCTACCCAACAGACTCCATTGCAGATGTGCCCTGGGATGTGTGAATGCCTTCCTTTAAGCCATTGTAAACCTCAAAGTTTGGCCCCAAGTTGCCCCACAGGAAGTTTAGATTATATAGCAAGAAAAATTTCTTCACTGAAAGTGTGGTCAGGCATTGAAGCAGCTGCTCAGGGAAGCAGTGGAATTGCCACCCCTAGAAGTGTTGAAAACGTGGATGGGGCACCTGGGAACACATTTTAGTGCTCGGTTAATGGCTGGACTCGATCTCAGAGGTCTTTCCTAACCATAACAATTCTGTCATTCCATGATTCTAAAGCATTTTCTCATTTGAGGAGATGATGATGGACCCCAGGAGAGAGAAGCAGCTCACAGGGACACCGTAGGAGCTTGGCTCCTCTGAACACCATGGAAATCATTCTTAAGTCCATAAAATTCTCAATTTGGAGCAACTGCAAACCCAGTGCTGCTGTGTTGTTTCCATGTGGCTGCACTGATGGCGCTGGAGAATCACAGAATGGGTCAGGTCGGAAGGGACTTCAGTGGGTCATCTGATCCAAACCTCTGCCCAAGCAGGGTCATCCCAGAGCACATAGGATTATGTTTGGACAGTTCTTGAATATCTGCAGTGAGAGAGACTCCACATCTTCTCTGGACAATCTGTCCCAGTGCTCGTCACTGCACACTGAAGCTCTTCCTCATGTTCAGGTGGACCTTCCTGTGCATCAGTTTCTGTCCATTGCCTCATTCTATTACTTGGTACCAAGAAGAGCCTGGCTCCACCCTCTTGACACTCTCCTTTCAGATACCTCCCTCTATTTATGCTGATATACATTGAAATCACGCATTTTATGGGGCCACAAAGACCCGCAGCTCATACTACCCCTCAATCAAGATGCACAAACCCTGAGGGCTTCATTTGCACCCGAAAAACAAACCTGAACCTCTTTTAATGGGCGTTTAAGCAGAATCGCTGTGACAACCTGAGAAAAGCTGAGAGACACTTTATTCCTGAAGTGCTGCTGCACCATGGCAGCAGCTCCTGCCCGGAGTTAAGGAGGTGACAAACACTCATGCTGAGTGCGGCACAGACCAGCATTGTCTCTGGTTTTAGCTCTTGTTGACAGTGGATGAAATCCAGATTTGGAGCTGTGCATCCAGAAACTGCAGCTTGCTTTTGGAGCCTGAGCCATTGTACTCTGCGTTTAGGTGAAAACCCTGCTAGTGGAACGTAGGGCAGCACGGCCAAGGGGACACGAGCACCGAGCCACCACTCTGGACTCATCCCACACCCCGGCACAGTCCGGCCAGCAATCCAGAAATACATAAACATGAGGCCAAGGCCGGCTTTGTTTTGCTTGTGGGAGCTTCATACCACAAACTGCTTAATTTTACTTCGTGTTTTTGGTCTGCTGTCTTGTTCTGGAGGGTTTGCAGAAGCTGTTGTGTCTCAGATAGGCACTTTGCAAAACAGAAGAATTTCCACCTTGTCCAGTGAAAGGCAGAGCCCTTTCAGCAAGTCCCTCGGACATCGTGGCCATGTGCACAGTGCAAGAGCCAGTAGAAGAAATTAATTCAGCACATAAGGAACAAAGGATATCAGGACTGCCAAGAGAAATATTAACTTTTTTCAAATGTAAGCATGTTTGACATTGGTTTAACCATACTAATTTGCACACAATGCACATCCTGCACAAAATTGGGTGAACTAATGACAAAGTGGATAATTTCACAAAGCAAACAATGTCAGAGCACAAAAATTAGTTTTTCATCATAAGACTTCATGAATCTGAGTCCCCACAAAGCAAACAAAGCAGGATCAAACAAGCCTAGAGCACCAGCACTTCCCAGCTAATCCCAGATAGAAACCTGTACTGAGCACAGGTAGCATCCCTATCACCCATCCCTCCCCA
Source organism: Oreocharis arfaki (assembly GCA_013398015.1). Lineage (NCBI taxonomy): Eukaryota > Metazoa > Chordata > Aves > Passeriformes > Paramythiidae > Oreocharis > Oreocharis arfaki. Next base: position 1,545,999 of record VZRR01012079.1, read on the forward strand.
CTCCACTGGCTCAAAATTCCTGAAAATACCACAGCCCATTTGAAAATGCCCAGTATGAAAGATGTCTGACATATTTTCATCTGCAGCCTCCTTTACAGCCGCCCCAGACTCGCAGTTGTGCCGCACTAATCCCCAGTTCAGCCATCCCCAACCTCTGCCTTTGCCGATTACCCCAACCCTGACCCGCCGAGAAGCGAGATTTAATCCTCCCCTGAAATGCTTCCAAGCCAGATTCAAACTGCCAAGAAAAAGTCCACATTCCTCAATTTCTATCACCCTTGGCTATATGCTTTGTTGGCTGAATTATCTTAATAAAAATATGTAAGTACTTGAATGCGAGTGCATATTTATACCCACCTCTGGAGAGAAACCTGTCTTGCCCTACAGCCACCACACCCCAGGGAGCCCCTTTTCCTCCTTGTGCACTGGAGATTTGCAGATTAATCTCACCAAACCAGCTCTGTTCAACCCAGCAGCACAGACCATTCAAAAGAAGCTTCTCTGCATTAAAACAAAGACCTGTTTCTAGACATGATCCATCACTCCCATTCACTTGAAGTTCGCTCTACGTTTTTCAAGAAAGGAGGGAAGATGTTTTCTCTGTTGGACTTTGGACACACTGAGTATCCCAGTACATGCCCAGAAAAACCTTTTTGCAGCCCAAGCCCAAATGGGTCCTCATTTTGACCAAATATTGGTAACACTCCTCTGTTTCTCTCCCCTCCTCCAAACTCCTTGGACAAGGATGCTGAAGTAAAAGAGCCCAACTCTTTTTGCCAAGGGATGCACAGAACCCCTCCGTGCTTCCTAACACAGATGGTTTCCAAGAAAAAGTCACGTACAAACAACATCTGCAGTACTACTATAAGACTTAGACCTCCACAGCATCCTAAACAGCTGTCTGCCATAGAATAAACAAATATTTTTCTTGTTTTATGTCTAGCAGCACATTTTATCCCAGAGATCTACAGTGGTGACTTCTGAGAGGGAGGAGCAGTGTTGGGGGAGATGAGGAGAGAGCTGGGACAATGTCCTACTGAAAAAAGCAGTAGCTCCTGTGTGTCTCAAACTGTGCTTTTGGCTCTAAATAAAACTTACCTTTTTAAAGGTGGAGAAGACTAGTTATTAATTAAAAAACAAACCCTGATGATCGTCACATAGATTTAAAGTACTGAGGGGCATTGGGGCTGCCTGGTAAAGAAAGATGTCCTTTCCAAATACTCTCTTTAAAATTTCACCCCCTTCCACAATAAAATGACTGGTTTTTAACTCAAACATCCCAACCCTCCATACATTGATCCCAACTTCACTAACTTGGGGGGCAGAGGTCACTGCAGCTGTGGAGTGCTCATCACAACAGGAATTTCTTCATGCCCTGTACAAAGGGTTCATACCAAAAGAACTGGCAGCATCTCCATTAAAATGAAATGTTCTCCTTCCCTTTTTTGTGCCACACGCAAGCTCCCCCACTAAGTTTCAAATTGTTTTTTAATCTAGTTATTAAATTAAGTGTCTTTTTTATCTTAGAAAAAAAATTTATTTGTTTATTTGTTTATGATTTCTTTTAGAGCCAATGTAAGAGGTCAAATAAATTCCAGATGACATCCAGGCTCTTCCGTATTTGAATTTTTTTGTCTTTTCTCTTGAAATTCACAGAAAGGAACATGTAAAGACCACAGGAAAATGCAATGATCTTTAAATCCCTGGATTTTCATCTTCTGCTTGCAGCAGCAGCACTGTCATGGCAGGATCTGTGCTACATAATACCAACTTCTGTTATACAAGATTTAAATTATCTTTATTTTTCAACCTGGCTCACAATACTCACTAGTTCTTACTATGCCCTGGGCTGAAAATCGTATGGTAATAGGAATTGTGTCAGTCATATCCAAAGGTTTTTCCCGTTTAGCAGCTGTGGCTGTGAGGTTAAGAACTGGGGACATGGAGAAGCTACAACACACCAATGGCAATCCCAACGAGCACATTTTATATTGCTTATAGTCTTAATGCTCACAATTCCTAATTTTAGGCCTCTAAGTCAGCCCATGGAAGTGCCACACACGTTTTAACCAAGACTTGATTTCCTGACAATAACCACAGGTCAAATTAACCAGCACAACTCCTGGAAGAGGCAATAGGTTGCATCTTAAAGCCTGTCAAGATTTAATCCATGACCTAACCTAAATCATCTGGCAGTACAGGAGCATGGAGGACACTGTCTCTGTCGGGTCTCCTTGGCCACGGAGGTCTTTGCCCCATGGCCAGCTGACTTTTAAGATTTCACCACGCATTTTAATACAACAAGACTGAAGCTCAGGATCAAATGCTAGAGGCTTGGAAATAAAATATTAATTAAAAAAAAATTTTTCCTACTCTGTTGCTCTGCCTGTGAACAGACTACAAAGGCTTTTCCTTGCTCAGAATTGCTGGTTTCCCAGCATTCACAAATTCTGGCCTCAGCTGTAGCTACTTCAAAGGAAAGAGATACAGCTCAGAGAGAAAACAAAATTGGAAATAAAAACGATGCTGGCATTTCAGCAAAATACCGGTCACTTAGTGAGAAATTCTTGGGACCTCTGAATTAATTTTAGGTTGCTTGAAACTTATCTCCCTGCATCTTTTTGATGCATCCCATTTTCTGCTGTGAATTTCTCCACATGATAGCTCTGTCTCCACAATCCCTGAAAATTAAAAAAAACAAATCAAACTGCCTTTTCACAGTCAAGCAAAGCATAAGCCAAATAACTTGAATTCCAAGCTTTCATTTTAAGGGAAGAGTTGTCATAAAATTATCACTAGCTCAAACCACGTATCAGTTCCAGGACTCCTTCCAGGGCAAGGACACAGGTAGATATTGGGAATACTGAAATGAGAGTCCCAGGGAGGCTTTGGCAGAGCAGACTCTCGACTCTGTAGGGCTACACACAGGGCTCAGGTCCACCTTCCCTGAGCAAATGGGGGTTTATCTCAAAGGCGGCTTGGGTACAGAGCTGGTTTTGTGCCAGTCTTACTGCATTCTTTAAGGAAAATTTGAATTGAGTTTCTTTCCTAATTCCTTCTCAATTTGTATTTTCATCTCTTAAGAGCAACAGTTACAGCAGGACACCACAGTCAACACAGGAGCTTCAGATCCATCTTTTTATAAAGCATTTGTACGGACAGGCAGGTAAAAGTACACATTTTGGATAATGTGCAAATTTTCTCTTCACTCTGATGAAGTTTGAAACTAATTACATCCATGCCCATGTCTTAAACCAGGGACATAACCAAGGAGCTAAGCTGGTACACCTTCCAAGTCTTTCAGATGTTTAATAGCCCCAAGCTAATAAAGCTAACAGAAGATGAGTCTTCAGATCACACAGTCATGTATTTGCTGTCTCCTCAAGGGATGAGCCTCAGCAACCTCAGATACTCCCTCCTGGGTTGTACAAAGGACAGCCAAACCCTCTCCCGTGGGCAATGGGTGTTCTGGTTCCACCCGGCTGGGTGGGAGAACAGATGATGCCTTGGGGCACGGTCCGGAAAAGGGAAGGGAGGAACACTGGGAGCGATCACGAACACAGTTGGAGGATGTAGCTCTTAAAGTTTGCCAGATTCCTCCACAATTGCATGCAGCAGGTAAAGCTGATGGAGTCAAATAGCTGCAGAGATTAATTTCCTGCTCTGTGGTGGAGATGGTGCTGACTGGCCAGGTTTAGGGAAACAATGAGCACGTCAGCTAGACCATAAATTGGTTTAAATGCAAGAAAAATTATCTGTTGGCTGGCAGGGCTTAATGCACAACAAGCTGTCTGGTGTGGACACAAATTAATCACACCCCAAAATGGACAGCTCAAAGCCTTGCAGAATGTCTGCATACACGCAGGCATAACGAAAAATTGAGATTTCATCAAACTGGATGAATAGCCTGGAGCACAAGGCATCATTCTTGAGTATTTCCCTGCTGAGCATTTTAAATAGGTAAATGGTATTTTCATTGCTGTTATGATGAAAGCCATTAACTTCAGCTTGCAGGTCCTAAAGAGGAGATTGATGGCAGGGAATCAAGAAGCTCATGAGTTCAAATGAGACAAGATTAGGTGCCAAAGCCTGAATTGCAGTATCCTTCTTGACTTACATTTTATGACAGTTAAACCAGCAATAACCAATCAATTCTTCGTTTGACTTGGAGAATTACCATTTCAATTCCTTTCTCATGTTGGGGCAGCTCTCTCTTCCAGTGCTATATGGTCACAGCCACAAATCCTGCCTCAGAGTTACTCCAGAACACTCACCAAGCCCATATTACTGCATTGTTCCTTGGATCATGACATTTTTAATCTGCCTCTGAACACACTGTAGAATGCAGAGATTAAATTAGTGTTTAATCACTGCAACTTACAGAACTTGCTTTATTCTTAGCCACTCATATTTGACCACAGTAGGAAGGATTAACTGTGCCAAATTAATGTTTTACTTTAAAAAATAAAGATACTTACAAATAACTTAACAGACTCAATTTTCAAAGGTTAAATCTAGCGTTTAATATCAGATTCTTAGAATTTCCATAGAGCTTTTCATGGGAAGAGATCAAAGAACATTTATACAATATTGTTATTCATATTTTACATATAGGGAATGCAACTCCTAAACATGCGAGATGTTTACCCAATAATAGCAGTTATGGCCAGGAATAATGTCAAGTTTTTTGGTTTTCACTTCAAAAGACAACTCTCATCCTTGACCAGCTGGACCAGCTGGAATGCTTGCCCTGTTCTGTTCCCCCATCTACATGTTCTGTTTATGGGTAACTTTAATAATCAGTCATTTAACTAATCTATTCCCTTCCAACTAAATTCTAGACACAAAAAACCCCTTGAAAGCAAGCATATTACTCATTTGCAGTCAATCTTCTGCAACTACCTTTGGTTTTTACACTCTGATCTGATTGCTGAACACTAAGGGCAATGATTCATGAAAAAACACCAAAACTACACAGTGGTTTTTATTTTTCAGTCCTGTATGTGAAATGAGTCTGTATCATTCTGCTGATTTGTCAGTGTCATGACACTGCTTCTGACATTCAAAGCATCCATAATAGGCCAGCATTGTTTTAGGTGGCACTTCTGTCACAGGAAACTGAGACCTCAACCACTGCCTTGTCCAAAGCATGGAGGCCCAGGTACCAGACAAAGTAGGGGTGCTTCCCAGTGATTTTTTTTTTACTTAAAAATTCAATATCCAAGAATTCAACACCAGCATGTGCATTTTACCATCAAAAACAGCATTAAAGTTGAAAGTGTTCTCAATTTTGTGGAAAATGTTTTCCCTCTTCTAAAATAAAAAGTATCTGAGGCAGACAGTGCATTTATGAAGACATCCTGCTCTTCACTATGTGGATGTGCAAGATCTCAGCAAATATCAACAATATTCTAGGAGAGATATGAGCCACAAGTGACCATGGTTCAACATCCTACCAGCAGAGATCCAGCCAAGTCTTTGTGCCGGATGATTTAGATTTGATTTAGATTTGCTGGAGGAGGAAAGACCAGGGAAGATGCGATGCACATCATATTTACCCATCACCATGGATCTTCCCTCCTCCAGCAAATCTAAGATACTTTACTGAGCTCTTTCCCATGGATCCATTGAACAACCTTAGAAAAAACAGTCTTCAGAGAGAAAACTGACTTTTCTCTCCCTTGTTACAGTACTGATTCTGAAGGAAATGTATCCATTTTGACTAAAAAAATCCAAGCAGCACATGAGCTGCTTAGAGCATTTTCATAAGATGACCACATTGAATTGATTTCTGGCATTAAGGCCCCAAAAGCTTGAGCAGCAACATGCTTCCACATTCCTTCCTCCCTAGTAACGAAGACGGACAGTGACAAACATCCATTCTGCATGAGGTACACATTAAAAAAAAAGAATTTATCTGGACTTAATCGAAACTTGTCTTCATACCAACATGAAGCCATGCCTTGAGAACAGGGCTCTTTACTAAGAACATTTTTCTTTTTACCTTCAGCTGATTATGGTTTCCTTGCTTTTCAAACACTAGCTTCAAGCCATATGTGTCTCCACATCAGTTTATCTGCTGCTTTCAACTTCTATCAGCCCCTGTTTTTACTCAAACAGGAAAGAATACAGAATGTTCTAGTTAAAGTCTATTTTTGAATATAATAAAGCTATGCAAGCCCATTTCCATTTTCTGGTGTCTCCAACAAACAAACTACCCAAGTTCATTAGGACGACAGTTTCTTGGCAATCAAGTCATTTTTCATTGTGTCTATAAGAACTTATTTCATTAATCCTTTGGCTCACTCACAAAACCCCATGCTCAGCACCAAACAAAAGGACCCGCGTTCTGTCATCAAGTCCACACCTTGGGCATTTTTTTCCTCAAGTGTTGCTGGGGATGGTGGGGTGAGGAGAGAAGTCAAGCAAAGGAAGACCTAAAAGTCAACCTAAGCAGGTCTTCAGCCTTACCTTCCTCTGTGCTCTACCTCATCAATAACCTAATGAGGGATGGGGTTTTGTTTATTTGGTTTGGGGGTTTTTTTTTGGGGGGGGGTTTGGCTTGTTTTTTGAGTGGGTTTGGGAGGGGGGCAAGGGAGTAACACACATACTTTTAAATTCACCCTATTCTTTAACCATCCCCCTCAGAATCTATTTCAGAAAACAAAGCTGTAATCTGTTACTAAAAGATAAGGAAGCATTTCTGGAGCCCTCTCAAACAGTTTATTCCATGATCTGCACTCCATAATGGCAGAACTGCACGCTTCCATGCTATCAGCAGCCCTGTCTCTGCTAAGGGTTTATTTGGCGTAGTTCGAGAAAGGCTCAGTGCAAGGGCACCCACAAGCCAGGCTCAGCACATGGCACCCAGGATGGCAGTGTGGATGGGGCTCCTTGGCAGCTCCTTCTGCTGAGCCAGGGGCAAAACAGGGCACAGCTTTTGGCTGAAGCTCAGAGGCATGAGAGTAATGCAAATGACAACTGCTTAATATTAAATAGTGATAAATATGCTCATATTAACCGCAGAAAGAGACTTAATGTGGACATGTGCTCACCATACAACCAAGCCTTACAAAAGGGAGCACTGCCTCTCCTAATGTCCACACTGGGCAGGAGCTGGAGCACTGGCTGCTGGCTGGGCACTGAGAAGGCTCTGAGGCTCACACCACCCCAGACATCCTCATCTGGGGATTTTCCACTCAACCGGATTTTGTAAACAGCGTCCCTCTGCTGTTCCTGAGGTTTTTATACTTAACTTAAAACTTGCAAATCAAATAAAGTGGACCAATCATCCTCGGGGAACACACCCTGTCCTTGTCTTTCTATCCTGCATAGCAGCACAACTATCCCTCCCTGCCAACCTCACCAGCCCAGTCCACCTTGCTGGAGACCTGCATGGTGGAGTCACCTCTTTACAATTGCTTTAAGATAATTAATTCATCTCCAGCCACAAATAGTACAAAATTCAATAAATGCATTTCCCTTCTGGTTTCTTTTGGTACCCCTCAAGCCCCAAGGACAGACCTGAAGAGCTGGGCTGGGCAGCTCCAAAGCTGTTTTGCTGTGGCTGCTGGCTCAGCCCTCTTACTCCTCACCACCAAGTAAGTTTTAAACCAGAAGGGTGTGTTGCCTTTGGAAACAAATTTAAGCAGAACATCCAGTTTTAGCACAGGATTGAAGAAAGTTCTCAACCTAATCTCCAGGGTACAAACTCTTCTCACATACATAGGAACTCCTCCTTTCTGAGGAAAGGACAAAAATAGTGGATAAACCACTGAAAACCGATCTTGCTTTTCCCTCAGTGCCCATTCCCATCGAACAGGGAATGCTGCACACAGGAAAACCTGGTCTTAATGTCAACCATCAACCACCACTCTGACACACAAAGCCAGGAAAGAACTAATCCAACACAGAAGGACAGCAACAAAACAAGGTCCTGCTACATGTTTGCTCAACAGAACATAAGCCAGGGGGGACTTCAAAGCAAAACCCTCCTTGCACAACACTGGCAGAGCCCAACCAACACTGTGATGACTCAGAAAATCCCGAGTAACACCATCCCAGTGCTCTGAGGCTGCCCAGGCCGAGAGCAGGGAGGCTGGAAAGTCCTGCCTGGGACAAGGCTGAGGTGACAAGGAAAACTAAAAAGAGGATTTTGTGCATATCCTCATGATCAAGAGGAAGCAGCAAAGTTCAGGCCTTTTCTTTTTCGTCTGCTGGCACAAGTTCATCTCTAATTTATAATTTCATAAGTCAGAGGATCTCTAGGAAAAAACTATTCTTAAGCAGATTCTGTAGTAAAAATACATTACCTGCTGCTGCTTCCTGCTAGAACATATATCAGCACAGAACCAGGCAGCACAACTCGTAAGATTTGGAAGAAAGCCTTTATATTCACAAGTATCATCTCACATTGAACAAAATAGACCCATAAAACCAGCCTTTGCAAAGCATATCCGCTGAGACACGTGTCCCATCCTTTCCTGAATCACCAGGCACGGGCAATGAACCCTTTTCAGATGAGGTCTGAGCACACCAGTTTTAGTCCCATAGCCATGAGGCAACAGAAAAGGGATTAAATTTTCTTCCCTCGAGCTGGGAGGGAAACATCCCTTTCAAAATGTTATTGAAATAATAAAACATTTCAATAACCATACAGCTGTGGAGCAGCAGTGCTACAAGTACACACCACGTTAAAGACCCTGCTAGAATTTTACGAGTCTGCTAAAAAACAGAACCCAAAATCCTCTGCAATTCCAAAACATGCAGACACGCACGCAAAGCCCCCCCCAGCAACAGCTGGCTCAAAAAAAAAGGAAGATCACAGTGGTGGAAAACCTTCAGTCAATACCACCAACACAGCCACACACCCCTTTGTGCTGACGTGCAACTGATGTGTGGCAACAGGCCCCAGTGAACAGGGATGTCCACAGCCACCTCCAAAGTGAGTAAGAGGCACAAAATGACAAAATCTCTCAGCTCCATACTCAGAAGGATGGCCTTTTCCTGGCTTTTGGGGTTTTTTTTGGTTGGTGTATACTAAGAGCAATAGCCACAGCTCTGAGCACAGGGACACGTGGTGCTACAGGAACCCAGAACCAAAACTTCATTTTCACCCTCAAAGTCCTACAGCTCCTTGTTTCACAGGTCCATGCAAAAAGAGAGGAAAACAGCCCTTCCTCTTCTATTTTAAAAGACATGCAAACCCAAATTCTCATCAGAACCAAATGAGAGTGGATTATTTATACAGGAAACTGCCAGTGCCTGGGGACTCCTATCATGGGGAAGAGCTTCTCCAGCAGTTCCACTATGATTCCTGATGTAGTTATTGCCACAGGTCCTGACTTACGTGACTCCCCGGGGGAGCACGGCCAGGGAGTCAGGAGCTGAAGATGCCACTACATTCATCGCCCAGCTCGAAGATTTTAAACAGAAGAGAAAGGGCGGTCTCATCCTCGGGATTAACTGCAGCAGGGAGGTCCCTCTTCCAAGCAGGGTCGATAGCATTAACTCGAATGCCGTGATTTCTCAAATCGTTACAGCCAAGTACTTGCAAAATCAGGGCTCAGTCACCCTGGGGTGGAGCAGAAAGGCAACCAGGGCCAAGCACTTCTATTTTGCACAGTCCCCACGCAGAGAAATCCCTCCCCAGACACAGAGCCATTCAGCAGCCAAACTGCCGGGAACTTCATCCTGTTAGGGAGCTGGGAGAAAGTGAGCTGAATGGACAAGAGAGTCAAGACCAGGAGCTAATTATTAAGTTGTTTTCGTTGCTTCCAACCTCAATTCAAGAATTCTGCTTCTTGCAAGTCGAGTGGAGATGCCCCAATAGAAAAGTATGAGGTCCGGGAGCAGGCAGGGGGACTGCTGGTACCTCCTGGGCGAGGACACCCACCCTCTGTTTGATCTGGAAACCCTCTGGCTTTGCAGTTGCCAAAAGTATTTTGGAAAAGCAAGGGCAGCCTGTGTCTCCAGTTGCATTACAATTATGTTCTTCAGTGCTGGTTTCATAGAAAAAAGCCTGATACCTCCCCCACGGTCTCCTGTATTGATCCAGCACAGCTGAGGTGCAGGCAGGAGTGCTGCAGAGACCTGGCGTGCTGGGGAGGAAATGAAAGAAAACCAGAAAAAAACAGATTGTGCTTTTATTTAAGTGAAATGAAAAACGGGAAAAAAAAAAAAACCAACAGAAAAGAGAAGAAGTTGCATATACAAACACACCCCACACGTGCACAACTATTGTTACAAGAAGTTATATGCTTTACTCCAGGCAGAGTTTGTAGCTACAGTAGTTTAGTCTGCAGGACAAAGACACCCATATTACCATTTTAAATAGGATTTTCAACCTATTAGGCATACAGAAATTACTGTGGAGGCATAGCAGTGCCTAGATGATGAGCAGAAACTCATCACATACTAAAATCCTCATGGGTTTGGGCAGTGCAGATCTGTTGCACAAGCACTTGCACACAAAAGTGGCACCTGCTCACCTTCATACATAGAGCTTTACACAGCACACCTGGAAAAATAATTTATAGACTAAGCAGATATGCCAGTCTCTGCCTTTTTCTCTACTCATCCATGACATAACACCCCCTGAGAAATAAACGAGCACCAGCATTGCCTCTAGGCAGAACAGGAAAACACAGACTAATGCGAAACCTGGAGGTAGAAATGATGCTCAGGACAGCAGCACACTTTAGGACTTGGAGTCCAAGCTCCAGGAAAACTCCAGCGATAAAACAGAATCACAGCAAATTCATTTCCTGGCACAATTTTGAGAGAAAATAATAGCATTTCCTTTCCAGTTTTATTGAAAAGTAAGTTCAAATTCAATAGTAACAAACAAACTAAAAACACTCATGGCTCTGGAACAACCTGCATCCCCTCCATCTTTACTAACCTTGAAGCTGCTTGTCTGCTTTGCGAGTGGTATGTTTTTATAAAAAATGAATTCATAAAAACAAAAAGAAGAAACACAATGAAACTGTGATTTATGGTCCCATAAAGGTTCCAGTTAAAAAAAAAAAAACTGTAAAACTTTTGCAGAAAAAATAAAAAAAAAAAAAAGAAGACAGATGAAGAAGGAAAAGTTTTCTAATGCCCCATTTTCCTCTTAGCTAGGCAAACATTTCTACTGAAAGAATTTACTGAAACATTAGATATCCTCTTGGTAAAAAGCACAAATTACCCAAAAGTCCATATTTTTCAGGGGTCTGTCTCCCCCATTCATCAGCTGGGTACTGGAAACCTCAACAAATCACTTTGTGAATTGAAAAGCCTGGTTGCTTTCAGTTCTTGTATCTCATGTGAAGCAGAGAATGGAATAGCAAAACAGAAACTTTCCACTAAATTTTGTGGCAGATTGCCTCATCTTGACAAAGAAATAGTTAATATCTCCACAATCCAGACCTCTTTAGCACAGACTATATTTTATATCATACAAAATAAACTTAAAGTGCCTCTCTGAAGCTGCAAAAAGACTCCTCATTTAGTTTCAACTTATCAGAACACCAGCACACTCCCCAGATTTCAGTATCTGCAGCACTTCAGAGAACACTTAAAACATTTGAAAAATTTTGAGATTAATCACGTTAGAAAATGAGGTACCTTATTTTATATCCCATTTACGAGTCAATTCATCTTTCCTGAAATTCTTTCAGGTTCCTGCTCTTTGTCCATTATTGAAAACCTGGTAATGATTCACAGTTTATGTGAAATTATTGTTTCAGGTGCTTTTCTTAGCAATCCATTAAACAAAATTAAATGCAATTTTAGAATTAGTTCCTTTAAAAGTCAACATAATTTTCTTTTTCATCCCAATCTTCTCCTGTTTTTGCATGTCAGTCATCTATGTTTAATTCCTTTCAGATGGAATATGAAAAGTTCATCTATTTTAGTGTAATGAGTGTGAGCAAGCAGAGCACAGTTGTTTTCTATTAGGCAACATAATATATAATAGAGGGACAGAGTTAACCCCCCTGCACACACATACAAATGAATGTGTGGATTAAAAGAGGTGCCACTTTCACACTGTGCAGGACAGTGAACAAGCAGAGAGAGCCACAGGCTCTTCTGTCACCCATAGGTACCTCCACTTTTAAGGTTTTGTCAAAAAGTTTCAAAGAATTTTGAGCCTGGACCAACATCAAGCATCTCTGTTCATATTATCCACACCTGTAACGAAAAAAAGTCCCAAAGAAACCCCAAACAAGACCTCCCCCCTAAAAAAACACCAAACAACACACACAAGGTGCCATTTTTTAAGTCTTGATCTGGCTCTTGGGTCATGCCCCAGGAGTATTTCACTGCATGTGAGCTTGGTCAACCCTGCACCTCTCATGAACTTTTCCAGAAGGGTTGGGGAAGCCATCAGTGGAAGTTCATAGTCACTAAAGTACCAAAATAGCTCACTCATTTTATTAGTGGCATGGAATAACTTCAAGCTGTTTTTTTTTTCCTTCTTTTAAACTCTTATTAACCACTGGCTACCTTCAGGTGAAGGCATTTCTAGTTTCTTCCACTTCAGAAGATATTATTTCTGATTTCCTACATTAACCTTCATGCCAGCAGCTTTGAAAATATAAAACACAGACCCTGTGTATATATATAGCATCTGGGGAGAAACATCTTGGAAAAAGTCACTGAAATAACAATAACAAGTCTCCCCTTTTATAGTCTTTGAAGACGTTTAGGCACTAAAAACAATGCAGTTGCCAAGAAGCAAAATAATTCTTATCTGGAAGAGATGATGCTTTGCCCATGAAATCTCTCTTGTATCCAACTCACTTTGCAGAACCTTGCAGAGAAAATGAGTAAAGCGTAAAAAAAAAATCCTGGAAACCTTTATTTAAAAAATAGAAATAAAACCCTTCAAAAGGAGCTCATCACAAGAAAATTTCACATTCTACTGATGCTGCAGGTTTCTCCACTGCAATGACCATCTTTTACTCCCACAGCAGCCTCTGCAGCAGATGGGTGGAACAGCCCTTCCCACAGGGCAGGAAATGCAGAGCTGGGACAGGGCACCCTCTAACCCGAGCACCCCGGCTTCAGGCAGCCTTGAGAACAGTCCCATGTCACTGCCACCCCTGTGCTCTGCCCCTGCAGACAGAAAAACCCTTCAAAGCAGAGACATCGCCTTGCAGGAGGGAAGGCAAGGAGCAAAGCCACTGGTTGGGATGGAATCCTGCACTGCTGCCTCGGCCAGTGGCTTCCAACGCAAATTCTGTGCTTTTTATTGGAACATTCCAGTGGGGAAGGAGGCTGCTGCAAGCCGGGGCTGGCTCCCTGCCAGCCACATCAGCTGTAATCAGATTATACAGTAGTGGTTTCAGAAAGCAGAAGCATGTTTATTATCAAGCCACTAACCAGACTGACATTAATTTGGTCAAAGCTAAGCCAAAACAACCTCTCGGAATAATTTTCTGATTCAGATCACATTCACTTAGTTGATGTAAGTATTTTTTGCAAATTATGCTTAGAGAATGATAGTGGTTACAGGCTATTATTTAATTTGTGATTGTAAAAGTCAGTGCCTTTCTGAAAAAAAATTTCACTTAATTAAATTCTACTAATTTAAAAAAAAAAATCAGAGGGCAGATTGTCCCTCAATGGGAGACAGAGCATGCAAAGTGTCAATTTAAATACAGACTTTCTTTCTCCAAAACAGATTAGTTTTGGGGTTTTTTGGCAAGAGTTAACACATCCACTTCTTACTTGTAGGTAGAACCTGAACAACACGTGAATATTTTTGCCTCCAGTCTCCTTCGGGTCCACCCATCGAGGAAAAGCTTCTAAGACACCTAATGATCACTAAAATGAATAAGAAAAGGGTCCAAGTGTAGTAATGCAGAAGTGGTGTGCCAGATCACTATTGATGGAAGAGCATCAGCCTAATCCCAAATAAAATCTCTTTGTTTGGCTGCAGATGTACCACCCACAGCAATTTGTGCCAGGCAGACGCACAGAGAAACTCAGATCCTGCAAACCTGCAGGGATGAGGAGCTCGGCACGGGCCAGGTCACTCAGCTCCTTCGCTAGAAGGAGGAAAAACACATCCTGAGTCTCCTCCAGAGCAGTGCTCACACAAATCCTGCCTTTGGACACAAGCCTGGAGGTTCACTTCCCTCCTGACTTCAGTATGGGTAGGAAAAGCTAGTGGAAGGGAAGGAAGAAGCAAAAGTTAAAACAGGGGGAGTCCAAACCCTTCACTAGGATCCTTCCAAGTGACCACAGCCTGCCTCCATTCAGCTCTGCTCTTCTCCAGCTTCAGCAAGCCATGCCACAGGGCTCAGTCCCATTTTCCTGCTGTAGTAATTTGATTTTCTTACTTTCTAAAAACTTTTTCAGTGGCTATCTTGAGCAGAACAACGGATGTGCAATCGATACAAGGGATGATGCATCTTCTGCTAGTGGCAGATGGGAAAACTCACATGTGTGGTTGGGAATAGCTGCGCTAAATTCTGGCCAGAGGAATTTCCTTCAGCCCATTTAAAGAGTCCCCTGCAACCTCAGCTGGACACCGTTTATGCATTTATTTTCTATTCTAAGTCAACATAGACTTAAATAGTCCCAAGTTGCATTTCAGTAGCAACCCAATGACTCCCATGCTGCTCCCTCGCAGCCTGCACAGCGCATCAGGGTGGAGAGCAGTGCTACAGGGAGCATATCAGTGGCTGTAGCTTGACTCCACAGACCCCTTTTCTCGAGTTCCTACACTGACTGAGGTTTAAAACCAGCACATGTCGAACCAGAACATCTACAACTCACATCAGACCCACTCTCTCCCCTCGCACCCCTGTGTTTTCTAAGCAGTAGCTGCCCTGTTTGCACAAAAAGCCCCCCTGAGCCAGATGCACACAGCTGGCATTTGCCCACCCTGGAATCAAGGTTTCCCAACCAGATTCTGCTTTTAAGATCTGGCATGTAAACTGAGTGGCTGCTGCTCGCAGGGAGATGTGAATGCAATTCTTTGGTCCCCCTTCCACAAGAATTTCTGTGTTTAATTTCAGAGCATTAGCCTGTACATCAGAGAGACTATACGTGCTTTAGGGTATTGCATAGGAAGGTGCTGTTTGGGTAGGGATTTATCCATTTAGGATATAGTTATATGAAACCACTCTGTCATAAGGCTATCAGTGTCCAGCTCCTGCAGGCTTTGTAATCTAAAATTTAATAGAAGTTGAGAGCAAACCACATAGTCCACAGGGCTTATTATTAACACAGCTCTGACGGCATCCCTGGATAGAAAATGGAACACAAAATTGCAATGAAAAACTACAAAAGCCACAAAACCAAAGCTTATTAGCATGTATCAGGTGTCAAATAGGAAAAATCTGACCTGAAATTGTAAGGAGAATGGATGTCTCAGAGCTAGTGAGGGAGGAGGGCTGCTCCCAGCTTCTTCCAGCTCTGAAGTTTATACATGGAATTTAAGTCCTGACTGGTCCATATTAAAAAAACCAAACCCCAAACCAACCAACCAAGGAAAAAAACCCAAAACCCACCAAAGGACATGAATAAATCACCTGCTAGGGACCAGACTTGTCTCCAGAACAATTCCTCAGGAGCATCAGTCACAGACCATGGCTGGAGAAGTAAACCAAGATCATTTGGTCCATTCTGGAAGAGCAGCTCCACTTTTGGAAAACACTTTTAGATGGACACTTCTTTCTGGGCCCATTAAGATGGTAACTGAAGTGGAATGAGTCTCTACTGACAAGAGTTTATTACAAGCTTAGAAACACCCTCTGGATTTCTCAAGCTGCAGAACAAAAGCCCTTGGAAAACAGCAAAGCAAAGTCTTCCTGCTTATCTTGGTTTAGAGAAAGTCACACTGATTTCCTGCTAATTATTCCACCAGATTGAAAAATAGATAACAGTGTAGCTAATAACAAAACAGAAACTAAAACAAACACCCAGGTTCAGACAACTCCATCTGCAAGATCTACAGTAAAATCCCCAGGTTCATTATGGAAAATGGGAATGCTACCCCAGAGATTTGGGTGGTCAGGTGTTGGGCTTGCCTGCCATGCCCTGGTTGCTGCCTGTGACATTTGGTCATCTGGTAAGGAAATACCAGGGATCATAATTTAGTTTTAATTCTGACCAATGTGACAGCAAGGGCTCAACTCTTCTGCAAAGGAGAGTGAAGGTCCCCCGTGGAGTTTGATACCGGGAAACTTCAAACTGCAAAGATCCTTTTCCGAAGGAAAAGTGAATAATCTGGTATCGCAAAGGGGGCTGGGGGAGGGGGAAGAATAACAAATCAGGAGAGAAAAATGTACTGAAATATTTACACAGCTGGTTTTTCAAGACAGTGCTCTTAAGATGGGCTGTTTTTCAGTCACATAGCTAAAAAAGTAGTCTTAATCCATAGGCAGCATTTCCACTGCTGTGACAGAAATCAGCTTAGTAAAACCATTGCATGGGCCATATGTGACTTTGCTAGCCCTGTTTCAAACCCAGAGGTCTTCAGGAAAACACAAAACTATCATCAACCTAATGTTTGCAGGTAGTTTCTGGAAAGAATATGTCTGCAGGTTGCTTCGAATTATTTTCGCACATCCTCCTCAAGAAACCAGCCAGATTTAAAAAAAAAAATATTCCTTTTAAAGAAAAATCAGTATGATTTGCTGTGAAGGTACTAAAATAATTCAGAATTACTGAATTATTCAAGTGCAAGATAACACTGAAAACACAAAGAGCTGAAGTAATAAACTCACATCTGACTTTGCTTTTGTTCTCTACAAATTAACATCAGCACAATCTCTGCCTGAGGGGCATGGAAACACCACGGCATCTTCACCCGTGCCTGGACACAGCACACACACACCAGCTTCACTTCCAAGAGAGCCCTTTAGATCCACAACTGCTTTCTCACACTTCTCACATGTGCCTTTTAAACTGTTATCACAAAACAATAAAACTAAGCCAATTAAGGTCCAGAGAGAAGTCTGGCCTGGTGTTGCCTTCTGAAGGTGGCTTTCAGCTAAATCTTGTATTCCTACTTTTATTCCTTACCCAGTGCGAGTCAGAGAGGAGCAGGACACTGGAGGTTCAGCCTTGGCCAAAGGACCAGAAGAGGCTTAGCCTCGACAGACCAAGACAGATGGGACAGATTGCCATCTACAAACACAGCATAAGGGAGGTACGCCCAGTTTTGTTTCCAAAAAATTGTTTAAACGATACAGCAGTGTTAGCATGAGAATATTAAACTGACCAGGAATAGGATGATGTTAAAAATTAGGAGTTTTGCAAGCAGCAGATGATCTGGAGTAGCTTTTGGACAGATGAGTCCAGACAAAAAAAAAAAAAAAAAGAGGTTTTGAAACAGAGCTTCACTGATTTAAACCAAGGATTAAACAAATGTGATTGCTTGCGGGGAATTGTTCTCAAGAGTTCAATCACCCCTGTGCAGTTTCTACCTTCCTAGAGCATCTCTGAATGACACAGAGGGAGCTGAATCACCAAGTTCCCTGCAGGGAATCTCTTGGGACAGACTTGACAATGCACAGCCACCAGCTCCGAGCTGTATCAGAGCCCCGACTCCCACGGTGGTTACACTTCCCATGTGTTCCTGTTCCAGCACAGGAACTGGCTGGCTGCTCAGCCACGGCTTTTGCTGCGTATCTTATTTAAGTGTTAGCTGACATCAGCTATTTGAGTGGTCTCCAAACCTGCTCCCATCAGACCATCGAAGGCAAGCAGAATACATCAGCACACAGCTACTGCAGCAGGAGGATGCTGACAGCACCTCGACACAGCCCGCGTGGAGCAGGAGCTCCATGGCACAGATACCACCCAAGGGATCTGTCCCACTACAGAGGAGTCTCTCTAGAGGAGCCTCTTGTTCTCTCCCTTACAGAACAAGCCAAAAGGGCTTTTTGTACCCAAAGCCCTTTCCATTCAGTGCATGTGCCCATGAAGAGTTCCTTAAAGGTCAGTGCTCCTTCTGCACTGCAGTTTAATGTCAGGGATGCCTGTCAAACAGAGGATTTGCCTCCATTTGAAGGACGTGCTTACAACAACACATGGCTGATTTTTCCGAGAGATTACAACGGCACGTCTCGAAAACAAACCACAAGGGGAAGCAAATGAGGTGTAATACAGAAGGATTACTCAGGCATCCCATATTCTAGGTCTCATCACTATATTGATTTGTCATTTTATAAAATATTGTCTTTTAAATAAACTTGCTAAAGATAAAACCAGCAATTTGTTCCAATTTCTTTATGGTATTTAATTACTTCACTGGTTTGGGGTAAGAGTATGCAAAATACTCTGATTCTAAAGCAACTTTTCTTTCCCCAGGCCTCTAGCATACTTTCAGGCTTGAATCACAAACACAATATAAATCACTTGAAAAAAGTCAGAGACATTTAAAAATAACGTGAAACAGTAATGTATTTGTTTTTTTAAGCACGTGTTATCATTTGGAGCTGAAGTACATGACAGTAGCAATTTAAACAAAGTAAAAGGAACAGATATTTTTATTTTATGCATGTCCACTAACTCATTAGTGTAAGATGGATAGATTTTTAACGTATGGTGTAATGGGATAGTTTGTTAAGTTTTTTGAACCCTGTTGAAAAGTTTATCGAAGCAGCTATGGAAAGTTCAAGTTCTTGTAAATGGAAGGAACAGTACTCAAAAGTTTCAGATAATGTATCAGTGCTTTAATAAGCCTTCCCCTGAAAATGCTGATTAGAGCAGGCGATTATTTCTTTCACAGTTTAAAACTTTTACATTGCTACATAAATGTTGATACAGTGCCAAGAGCAGGAGAGAATCTAACTTTTGGTTTATCCATTTCAAAATAGCGATTTTAACTTCCACAGACTAAACACAAAGTTTTCAACAGATTTCTAAGTTCTCCTAATTTCAGCTTAAAATCAGTACACTACCTAAGGGACAAAGAAAACTCTGGCTTTGAGTTTGAGTTACATTTGCCTGTATTTTCTTGTCATACAGAAGGGAAAAGTCACCAGAATCACCCTCTCAGAGGCATAGGCTTCACTCCAGCAAACACTTTATGAAGCCAGCAAGGGCAGACGTATACTTGGGGGAATGGGACTTTACTGAAAAAATTGCAGAACTGGATTTATCTTGAGTTGGAAGGTTTTGGTGTGGAAAGACAGCATTTGTAGGCAAGGATTACTGATTAAGCAACTTCATGGTCTTGGGAAGAGCATTAGACTTAAGTACAGAATGAAATATTTGTCTTTTGGACACACACAATTTTAAACACACTAAATACACAGCTGAAAGTAAAGAACTGTCCTCAGACAGAGTTCAGGGGTACAAGCCAGCTCCTACAGAGGGCAGCTGTATCACTATACAGACTTCAATTCTGCCTCACGTTGTGCACAGAGGGTAAGAACTTTTGAATATTCTTTTGTTGTTTCCACAACGTTAAAGCATCAGGGATTTTGTTGCTTCTAAAACAGAAGAAGCCCATTTTAACTGAACCTGAATAACATCTTTGTGAGCTGCTCAGCTGAGGGCTGGAGGGAAGAGGAGCTGCTGGTCTAGCCACCACCACCATCCACCCAGAACCCCCCTCTACACCACACATGGCCAAAAAAACAGTGAGGAGATGGACTTGAGCATCTTGTAGAAGTCAGAGCTCTGCTGATTTACACCAGCACAGGATCCGGATCAATCATCACAACCTGCTCATGCTTACTTTCACATCATGCAAAATGAAGATGAAAGGATGGAAAACAATACCTCCTAAGGACAAAACACAGCTGGAAGAACATGCACGATACCCATGCTAATGCATGGAAACATCTGGACAAGATGGGAAGGAGTCCGAAGTTTTCTCCCTCCTCATTAATGGGAACACATTGAAACTTGACAATGGCTCTGTCCTATGGAAATACCACGGCTCTCGTCATCCAGGCAGTCAGGCTTGAAATCCTGACATCAGCATCAGAAGGGGGGGAAAAATGACTCCACTCTTTCTGCTTTCCATTGAAATAAACCAGTTTGCAACAAAAGGCAAGCGCATGCATGTGTTTCCCTCGGTGTGTTTCTAATCACAGCAGTGTGTTTAAGTAGTCAGGCTGCATCCAAGCCTTAAAGCTCAACAGTGCAGAGAGGGCAGATGACATCCTGATGGCAAACACGGCTGTGTAAATCATCTCCAAATGACAGTGTCATACATGGAGAGCTGCTTAATTTGGAATGTGCCAAACGGTGCTTTTCCTCATCTGGCATCATCTATACATCAGCCAACAATTCCTTCGGGGATTGTAATTCTTGCCATAGACAAATGCACAACAGATGTTAAGAAAATAATAAAAAAAGTCTCCATCGAGGTAGCACAGCAGCCACTCCTGAAGTCAACAGCAAACTTGCAAACAGCCACAAGCCCCTCTCAGGCATCTGGCTCCCAATCTTCAGCATTTCCTGGCAGCCACTGGGCAAGGAGATGAGGAGGGACAAGTAAATGACGTAAAATTCAGACCCTGTACACCTCAAAGCTCCTGTTTCTGATTCAGGGTTCCCAGAATGACACATTTTAGAAGTGTACAAATGCTAGTCAATTTTCTTGTCCACTTTTTCCCACCAAATGACACAGGGCCATTTTCTTCCCATGGTCTCTTAGGAGGTGTTTTACCAAGTTTAAAGTTACAGGCAGCATTACCAACAGGGTTAAATAAACTATGCTTTATGCTGCTGTGTTATTAATATGCTTCAACAGAGAGGTAAACCAGATTCCTTATTTTGAGTGAGCAGCATCTATCCCAAAGCATCAATATCATTTCAGCACGAACAGACTTAGTACTTCAGCATCTTAGGCCAGTTTGTACATTTTGTCAGAGCTCTGTGCTTTGCCACCTCTGTACCTTGTAATAAAGAAATCAGCACTGTGAAATCAGGCTGCTTATTTCCCTATTTACACATATCCATGTGCCCAATCCTTTGGCAAGCATACCTTCATTTAAACCATCTCAATATTCCATAGCTGTGCAGGAGACAGTCCCCATATGCTAAAAAAAAAAAAAAAACAAACCCCAGAAGGAGCAGTAATTTTGAAGGATGATGGTTCTATATTGATACATTTTCTAGGTTTCTTTAGAAAAAAAAATGCAATAATTTTGTCAACTATTAAGAGACTTTTCCTGTCTCTTACATATACAATTTAATGTTTTGGATAGAGACATGAGAATCTGAGCAAGGTACAAACACTAGCGAGGGAAAACAGTGCCCAAACCCACCAGCCCCACACAGCAGTCACCTGCAGAGTCACAGCCCAGGGTCAAGCCCGTGCCTTATCTAGGCACAGCTGTGGTGACAGAGCGAGAGTGATGACAGAAGACCACAGGCTGCACAGGAAGAAGGGACACCAGTACAGTCCCTGAATCCTTCACAGAACATCCAGCCCGGGAAACTTCAGGTGCCAGACAGCACTTCTGATCCCAAAAGAGCCAGAAGGGCTCAATGACAGCCAGTGCCCTCAGGGACCACCTCAAGGGCAAGATGCATTTCAAGAAGATATCTCTTGTGAATGGTATTTAAGGCAGAAATCCATGTCAACAGACTTGCAGATCAGAAGAATTATCTAATCCAGCATGCTCTGCGTCAACAGACAGAAGTGAGAAGCTGTAAAAGCCTTACAGGTAGATGACACACACTCACCAGGCACACTCAGGAGTCAGCCACCTGTTGAATTTCAGAGGGAACTTCTCCACAGCTCTTTCAAGATCCTTGGGAGTGCCCTACAGGATGTCTTGCTCCTCAACCACAACATACCACATGGTTTAGGTCTTCCAGAAGGCCAAGACTTGCTGCTACAGTTGATATTTTTCATCACTTCAAAGCCTGGACTGAGATTCGCTGGCCTCTCAGCAGCCCGCTATCTTTGGCATCCCCCAAAATTGAGGAGACATCAGAGCTTGGCTATTTTTGCCACTGGCTTTCCAATCTAACATTAACAGCCAGTGTCCACAAACTATATCCTGCAGCTCTTACTCAATCCCATGGAAAGTCTGCTGGAAGAAGGGATGAGTAAAGGTTACAACATAGTTGTCTTATTATTACTAGGGACACACACCAGCTGTACATCCAAGCTTGGTATTTTTACAAGCCAAAGAGTAATCACGCTTTTCTAAACCTTGGCATGTCTTCAGCTCGCTGAGCAAAAGTTCCAGGGGGCATGAGTCATCTTACAAACCCATAAAAATCTAATTATGGCTAATGATCATCCTTTTGTTTACACTGTATGTAAAATGCTAACTGCTTCTGATACTCCCTGCAGGGGCAAGATTTACCATCAATCTTGAAATTATTTCTGTCTCACCAACAGACTTAAAGTGGCCCATTTAAGACAGAACAGAACCAACACCGCACACAAAAGGTTTTGACTTATTTGCCAAAAAGTTGATTTCTCTCTCATGAAGCTACTGAAACATTGTGCACCCTAGAGCTGCTCTTAAACTTAGAAAGAGCTTCAGAAAACCACATAATTCAACTAAGTTCCAGTTTAAAAAAAGCAATGTAGGGCAGATCCTCTCCCAGGCTGCATGGCAGCCCACCAGCTTCAGACCACGCAGGGAACTGTTTTCCTGCTCTTACACAGACCCGAGCAGTGCTGAAGGAGTATCTGGACAGACTCAGCTGGAGGACAAAGCAAACATTTCAGTAATCAGGGTTACAGCCATCCCACCACCCTTTGAAGGAAAAGGCTGCAGAACTGATCCTATGGGACCACTGCTGACGGGCCCTGTGAAGCAGGTCACACCAACCCACTGCAATGAGGAAAGGAGAACACAACCAATTTTCCCCTCACAGAAACTCGTTGCAGCTCTTTGATGTGTTTCAGTGGCTGCACCCCTGGTGAGCTGCAAGACACTTAACCAAAATCACATCAGGAACTGTTTGCCCTATAAAGAAAGCACTTGCTGGTCTAAATTGAACTGCAGAGAAGCGCAAAACGCCAAATAAGGAGGCTACTGGCAAAGGGGTTTATATTTCTCCCTTTTCCAGGGACAGGTGGATTTCTTTAACTTTTTTTTTTTTTTAATTTAAACTAATTTCAAATCTGCTTGCACAGCTCTTGTAGGAAATAACATCCTCCTGCAAGTTTGGTCTAGCTTAAATCTGAACAACTCTCAGAGAATCTGCCAACATGACAGTTCTTGGAAAGCTGCACAAGTGCAGATGAATGTGAGATTTCCAAAAAGAATTCCATCAGATCTACATACTGCTCATAAAACAAGCCCAGTAGCTGGCAAATGCAGCAAACTTTCAAGGTTAGAATGGGATGGGAGAAACTGGGCTTTCTCCTCGGTGGCAGTTTATTTTCAAGCTGCTTTTTCACAGTCCAGAATTGCAGGTACCACGGGAACAGCAGGTGTGGGTGCTTTCCCCAGAGCTGCCCAAAGCAGTGCAAGATAGGCTCGTGCACTTGCTCACCCTCACAAGCCATGCCATGGCATCCCAGCTGTTAAAATCACATTATCAGCAAGCATCTCAGTGGGGGCAGAAGGGACAAAGACAATTTATCCCCACAAAAATGTTAGTCTAAAATAAGCACCCTCAACAAGCGATCCCGTTGTCTGAAGTCATAAATACCAGTTGGGCTAAGCCAAGCCCTTAAACAACAGGCCTGGTTTTATTGCTCCCAGCTCCCACTTTTTGAGAAATAAGAACTGGTTCTGTTCTCTTCACTGCTAGGCTGGGAATTCAAATAGCTGCTGCTGTTCTAACGATAATAAACCAGGGAATACCTTCTGCAGTGACACTGGCTGGACTGGCCCTGACTCAGAAAGCATGAGGCAAAGTCAGTGAACAGCCTGGTCTCTGACTTACATATCTGTGATGTTGGTACCTCCAAGGCAAGGCTCCTCCCAGACCCCTTCCCCAGCTGCCCCACAAGACCATGGCAGAGACCAACAGAGAAAACTACCCACTCTCTGCCCCTTCCTTCCCTCCTCCCACTCTGCTGTCCCCAGTCACACACACCTATGCACAGATACCAGGGTAAGCAATGAGCTAAGAAACAAATGCAAGACTTGATTACCAATCGGGAAGAAAACATTCCAATGAAATGTGGTTATAAAATAAACAAATCTAACACTATCTCTGCATGAAAGAATAAAGACTTACAAGGTATTACCAGAGTTCAGAAAAACTCAAGTAAAAACAAGATCCTGAAAAGCAGTATTTCTCTTCCAAAATATTTTTATAAGGAGGAAAAAAACCAAACCAAACAACAAAGATGACCCTACGAGTATCAAACTTCTGGCACTGTACCATGAATTTCTCCAAAGGGTTTCTTAGTGCATCTTAGCAATTCATAGAGGAAGTGACCCTCTGGCACAAACACCCAGTTGTCTGGGCTTTGAAGTTGTGGAGGCTTCTTAAGAATGTGTGTATGACACTTTCCCTGCTCTCCTGACTCTGAACACCAGCTTTTGACCTTGCATCCCTAGAAAGACTTTCCAACTCCCAGCACTGTCTTACAAGACACTATTTTCTGTGCTTTCAATATTCCAATCTCTAAGGCTTCAAGAGGGAAAGGGAAGCACTAATCCATCAGCTTTTTACCATTCTTCCAGCCCTACATATTGATTGTGGTTGATACCCTCTTTTCTGTAAAACAAAAATAGAGTGCACAAGTCAGACATGAAATATCTCAGTGCCCTGATGGGAATATATCACTGTAGAACTACGTTTTCCGCTGGGTTTTCAACTATCAGTTTTGAAGAGTCTTGCAAGTTTCAAATGACACCATAAAACCAAATTTTCTTCCAAGAGATCATATTTAACTTAGGTACTAACCCTGTACTTTGGGACCAGTGAAGTTTAACAGATTCAATTGTTTCTACATAAAAACAAATGAGGAATTCGGTCCTGTAACTACACTAACATCCAGTTACAACCCGAGGAACCCAAAACATTCATTATTAACCTAACAGTCCTAATAAGAACAGTCTCATGAACAAACTGGTGCTGCTTGCGAAATACCAGGAGTCACACATGAAAAAAAATTTCCAAAATATCAGTACTATTTGGACCTCTGCTAAGCACCCAGTGAAGGAAAATAGCAGCTTCCCTTCCAAGAAGTAACTAAAGAAGTAGATGATTCAGTAAGGAGAATGGTAGGTTGTGTAATGCGAGATTTAACACGCGCTCCCTCTTTTGCCAAACTGCCACGATTACTTGAAGACCCATTCCCAGCAGAGGTTCTCTTGTCCTGGGTTAGGATTAGACTGTGAATGATGCCTGCCTTAGCATATTCTGGTTTAGGCTTTATGGCACAGATTGCTCAAAAGCAGGGAAAGGCCACTTGCAACATTAGTAGGCAATTGCAACTTCAGGTGAGTGGTGAATTTAAGCAATAATTATCACTTTCAACACTAATGAGGATCTTCACATGCCCTTGTGGAAGTGGAGCCCTCACAATGGAGCATTTATGTGATTTTTTTTATTACCCTCCGACAGCAGTGGATTCGCAGAGATACCATAACCTACACCCCGTGCCCGATCACACAGTGAGACATGAACCCAGCTCTTCAAACCCCCAGCCATAGGACCCTGCCATTGCCCCCAGCCCACCGTGCTGCCATGTGCTCCCCAAATCCACTTCCAAAGGAATGGGAGGTTTTCTATTGGCTGGTAACAGGAAATACAGAGAATTCCCCCATTGGTCATGTCAACGACAGACATCATGCCTGGGAAGTGTGGCACAGTGTGCTCATGTGTGGGAATGACCTGCCTGGTTTCCCAGCCAGACCAGAAATGAACTTCAGTCCCAAGTCAAAGGAGTGCAGAAGCAGCAAGTTACTGGCAGCAAATCCTTATTATCAGGGGATCCACCACAGTCCTTTCTTCTCAAAAATCCTTATTGCATCCCACTGTTGAGTTTAAAGAAGAAAAGTTTCCAAGCCCAGGGAAATAGCACATTAGAGTGAAGAATCCTATAAAGGAACAATAATTTGGAGTTTGTAACTGCTCAGTTTAAAAAAGCACTGCAGTGATTGAAAGAGTCAGCTAGAAAGTAATCTGAAGAGATAATTTTATCTGCTGTCAACACAGAACTTCCCGTCTGCATAGCATTTATCTCAATGTGGAAGTTGCTCCCTTTCTCATAGTGACTAATACTTTAAAAATCAATATGAGCATCCCTTGAGTATGTTCCCTTCAGAGGCTGCTTTGCTGTTTAATACTGAGCCAAGAAGCTGCACAGGCAGTGCTGCCCAGACCCCTGCAGCCTCAGTGCGACACTGTCCGGGGTCCAGTTTCACCCATCTGATTTTTCAAGCCTCCAGATGCTTCTCAGAGCTCGGGTCTCATTTCACAGGCTGTGCCGCTCAGCTGCCTGCACACATCGGCCATCACACTCCCAACAACTCGGGGTTGGGGAATGCGTGTGTGTAACTCAGTAGCCCTGATGATTTGCACCATCAGGAACTGTTTGGAAAGATCAAAGTTTCACCCTTTTCTTTTTAACCAGTAACACCTTCCCTTTTCCCCTGTAGCACAAGCTTTGGTCGTTCTTCATGTAGTGTTATCTTCCTCTTCAATATTTAACACTAAGTAATTTGTGTGTATGGGTTTGAACCTCATTACAAAGCAAAAATCATTCCACCTCTCTCCCAGAGACACCATTAAAGCTTTTAAGTGGGACTAGACACACCATGGTGGAGCACGCAGATATTTGAAACACTGTTAAGAAGAAAACACAACAGCCCATGGGTTTGTGCTGAGACCTAAATATGGAATTTATTACTGTGTTTGTGCAGCAGATGCAATACCCCAGTGTCATTTTCAAAGGAGGCAGATTTCTGTTCTTGGAAAGGGTATGTTAAGAGCAGTATTAAAAAAAAAAATTCAAATAAGCTATTTTTTCATTTGAGAGTTCAAACCACAGCTGAGGAGAGCTGCTAAGCTTTATTTCCCTCACTAGCAAAGCCAGTGGCACAAAACAGAGTGAAAATCCTCCCTGTAGTACTCATAAGTAGCAGGGCTATGGATTTACTGCTTCAGAGAGCTAATTCCTACAGCTGCTTCCCAACACTCCAGCTCCTCATTTCCGCTACACCAAAAACACCTGGCTGGGAAAGGACAACCCTGGGAGACCTGCTTGTAGACGTCAGTCTGGATTTACTCTGCTCAGCCCAGGAGGAAGGAGCTCAGCACATGAGATGCATCAGAGATGTACAGCTGAAGCTCTGATTTTGTTATGACCAAAACCCAAACCAAAACTTTTCGGGTTTAATCTGAAGTTGGGGAAATAATTTTTAGGTTTTCCTTTTGGCACCTGCCTACAAATCCCTGCGTCTAGCCAGGAACTGGCATTAAAGCCAACAAAAAAGGTCTGACCAGGCCAATACGAAAAGCCACTAACACCTTTGGGTGCACCCAACACAAGCAGCTGCAGCAGGGAGCACGTTGCTCACATCAAGCCCTTTCCTCTCTCATCCTTTCCAAGACAGCACTTATGGATCTGGGACAGGGCTTTCATGCTTTGAACAGCAAATTTTTTACACCACCATTCCCAACAGTGGAGCAAACACCCCAAGTTCATGAAAAGCAAGAAACATTCCCAGCCTGCAGTCCCCATGCTGTCACACCCAATCCCTCCTCCAGCACCACCTTCTTTCACAGGATAAATGACTCTGTTTGTATTAGGCAAGATTAAATTATGTAGATTTAGCTGTGCAGCTGCCATAAATCAAAATGAAAGAAAAATATCTTAAGCATAACCTCTGTTTATTTAACTGTTTCTGCCCATGTCTCTAATTTCTTCTTCACGCTGGAGCCCTTGCAGGGTGTCCCATCAGCTGTGGCCAGTCCATCTGCCAGCCATGGCCCCATCCAACTGCACTGCCCACAGAGGGAATACCACAACCCACGAGTGACTTTATTGGAGGGGTCTGAGTGAGCACACTTGTCATCAGATCCTCGGGCATCTGAGGAGCCACTGCAGCTGCCTTTCATTGCACATTAGCACATCAGTGCTCCTGTGCCCCGGCCCGCTGTGCCAGGCGATAACACACAATGCTTCTTGTATGTGCTTTATCAAACAACCCGGCCTAATCCTCATGAAAACATTGGCTGATGAAGTGTATTGGCGTCTGCAAGGTTTATGTGGGCAGTTCAGCTGTTGTGTTCTGCATAGCTGTGCTTCCCCTCGCACGCGAGCGGTGCCAGTGCCGGCTCTCCCTGGCGGCGTGGGCAGACAGAGCTGTTGTTATGTGCTTTGCAAGGGCTCATGTCCAGCCTTGGAGCTCACAGCACGCTGGGGGTGGGGGGCCTCCCAATGTGAAAACAGGGTGGAGAGGTGCTTCCGTGTCTTTTGAAAGTATGCCACAACAATCTTTAATTTAGCTGGAAAAACCACTTAACATGGGCTTAAAGTTTTATCCGAGTGTTGCAAGTCTCATGGTGAGACTTTCCCAACAGTTTGGTGCCAAACACAAATCTAGAACCAGTTATAAACCCCTTGCTAAAGCCCATTGTAAAAGATCCCTACAAATCCCACAAATACCTGCTGTGGCTCATGTTCTCACAAGTACAACAGTGAATCTCAGATACAGATGGGTTACTGGCACCTTCAAACAATTTTAGCATTATCTGGAGTAGAGTTTCTGGACAACAAATTCCCTGAAAATGAGAATTACACTGTTTTAATATTTTGCACAGACATGATTATATTCCTATGTCAGCTGCTCTGAGCAAAAGCTAAAGTTTCATGAGAGGGAAAAATACCCAGATCCTGCTCATTCCCTCATCTCAGTTATTTACAGCACACTTTGACTCTTCAGTGTTACAACATCTTGGATTCAAAGGTAGATAAAAGCCCTACCAAGCTGTCCAGTCCATCCCAGACCTGTTCTGCATCTCCTGAGTCACAAAACTGTCATCCAGAAGTGCACAAGAGAAAAAAAAAACTTACTTTTTTTCAAACACAGAATTTACTTTAGGTGATTTCTGATGAACTGTGCCAAGCAAGCCCACAGCTGGGACGTTTTTCCACACATATCTATCTTCCCTGCCTTTGAGGAAGCAGTGTGCTGTCACAGCTTGGCCAGTGCTTTCAGGCTGAACCCAAGCCAATCTAGAGCTGTTATTGCTGGGCTTCTGAGCCTGAAGGAAACCCCAACAAATGACACTTTCCAACTTGCTAGAGGTAAAATGTCTGAGTTCTCTACCTTGGTTTTATCCTTATGTAGATCTAACAGGGCTGAGGGTGAAGTAACCTTTCTCTATGAAGATACTTCATCCAAAGGTCCTTCCCCTGGCTTTTGTACCAGAGTGAGACCACAGCCATGAACTAACACCATGCATTTCAGTAATTATCCTGAGACTGCCAAATAATATCTGCACTTTATAGACAGGAGAACAGAGACATCAATTTGTCAAGCTTCGTTGATGCTGGTCTTGGGGCAGAAACCAAACACAAGTGCTCTCAACTCTAGTCCACAGCTGGACTCTTCATTGAGGGAGGAAGGAGTTCATCATCTCCTTTTCCACCCAAAGCTGCACGAACCCAACTGGAAGAAAATTACATCCAACCTGCAGGCTCCTACCCTAAGGTAATAGGTGAATAATTGCCAATTAACTATGCTTTGAAATCTGTGTTTTTCAGCAAAGGAGTCTGTTTTTCCACACTGTGTGTGCAAGTACACACAATAAGAACCAGACCCATCCTGGGTGGTATGGAGACAGTAAACTCATCAGGAACAGTGTACTCTACCATATGAGACATCGTTTTATTTGATGCCAAAGAGGAAAAGGGGGTGGGAGGAAGGAGGATATGTAGTGCGTTTTCTCCCTCCTCTCTCTACCCAGGCACGATCAATTTTTGTAAACTCACAGCAGAGCCTGTTTCCACCCAAAGGGCACTCATGCAGCTCTTGGACACATGTTCTGTGTCTCAACAAAACATCGTCACAAACAACTTACAGCAAACACAACAGCCTCTTCTCCTGAAATTTCTATCAGGAACAGTACTGAAAGGGTTAAAAGTGATCAGTAAGGATCCTCTAAGATGCTCTACAGCTCTCAAAAAGAAAAGTCTATAAAAATATGCGCAAACCCGACATTATGAAGTTATGTTCACAATGAACTAAACCACCAGAGCCAAAAAGTAGTGAGCAATTTTGTTCTCAGCGCACTTCTATTATAACGTGTTTTACAACCACTTGACTGACGTCAAATTCAATAACACATCATTAATAGGATTTTTGTTCAGCTTACACTCAGATGTTTTTCCTGTTTTAAATCTCTCCTTATAAATCTCAAATTAGATTTTATACAAGGAGATTTATCAAGGTTTAAAAGAAAATATGAACATAGCTGATGCTTGAATTGATACACCATAAAAGCACAGCAGGATGAGTTTTTATCACAGACAGGATGCAAGTTAACACATGACAGCCCTGTGCTATGGTTACTGCCAGGTAGGACCAGCATCATCATTCCTAGCAACTTCTTCAAAAGGAGAAGGAAATCAGAGAAGCAGTAACTCCACAAAAAAACATGAATAAAAGCTTCTATATATTAGACAAAGGTTGCAGTGTAACAAGGCTGCAAACAGTGATGAAAGCGCCTCTCATTTTGGTGTGTTCCCACCAGAAGCCAGGGTGGCAATGGGTCTTCAGTTCTTCTGCAACCACAATATTATCTTCATACAGAAAAAAAAAAAGATGAAGAGGTAGCTAAATGAAACCCTAAAAAGGCCTTGCAGCAAACTGACCAAGAAGAGGCACAAAGAGGACAGCCATGATCCAGAGCATGCTGCTGCCTGAGCCCTAGGAAAATGGAAAAGAAAAAAGGTCCAGGTTGGCAGCCAGGAGGAACATCCCATCAGGAAGATGTACGAGATCACCACATAAGCTCCCATGGGGAGAAACAGTAAAGCAATTTCTTACTACTTTTAAAACCACCTAAAGGGCTTTGTGGGAGGGCATGATCCCACACAGGATCCCAACCAGGAGTGAGGCAAGATTAGGGTAAATCAAGGAGATTTATTATTATGCACCACCAGCAGGTTTCCTTAGACCATGGCAGGACCAAGACCCAACAACCTCTCAAGCAGAGATATTCCCCCAGCAGGAAACATGGGCAGGGTGCCCTGTGCCTCCTCTGTGCAGCCCAGCCCAGCACTGGGATTCTGGATGGAGCCCATCCTCACAAGGAGATTGTGACAGGAATGGTGGGGGAAGCACAGAATTAAAGAATAGCAATAGGCACCATGCATTTTACCTCCTCATGGCTGGTAAGGGGCCAGAACATGTTAGAAACAACTTTATTTTTTCACTATTCAATAGAGATTGAAGTATTTGTTAATGAGTGCCTGGCCCTGAGCCCGCTGCCAGGGAGGAGATGTCAATCAGTCCGGCCAACATGCTCAGCAGTAGGAGAGGTGTAATAGCCAGGCTCAGGGGAAAAGCCAGTTTTATAATTGCAGAAAAAACTTTGTGAGAAGGATAAAAACAAAAAAAAAAAGCATTGGTTTTGAGTCAGGATGAGGGTTTGTGGCATGGTGGCAGGAAAGGGTGCCTGGGAGTGGGAGCCCCATCAAAGGCAGGGCTGCAGCTCAAGATGGAACACACAGAAACTACCCTGGCACGCACCAAACCATCACTGTCTCACCCAAGACCAGCAGCATTTCCACGTCAGTCCCAGGAGACTGGAGAGCATGTGATCTCTGAGCGCCAGCAGGACAGCGATGACAGACGTGCCATTAACTCAAGAGCAGAAATACCCACCAAAACACACCAGCACCAGGAAGGCACTGGGGGATGACAGCTGGGTCACATCTGACTTCCTCTAATTTTTTTTGGAGCCTGTCCCACCAGTCACTCCAGCATGAAGCAATGAGGGAGCAGCAGGAGCCCCAGGAAGATCAGCACCCCAGCACCAAGCATCAAGGTACTTGTGAGTGCTGCTGAGGGTGGCATGGCCGTAACTCATCTCCACCACATAAATGCCGCAAGAGAGAAGAGCTAGGGGAGAAAAGCGCTAATAAAACATCAAGACCTTGGTGTTACATTAGTGTGTGACTGCAGAAGGACTATGATGACAGTGAGGGAGAAGAGACAGCAATGCCCCAGCCCCACAACTCATCTTTGCAGTCCCCTCCCCTCAGCAAACCTTCCCCAACTCAAGCTCATCCTATCTGCAAACAAATGAAAACCAAACTTGGACTCTCAAATGACTAATTTTAGTTTTGGATTTGTTCCTCTATTTTTTCTCTTCCCTCAAAAAGAAAAAAAAAAAAAGGAATAAGTCTGTAAGGTATAATGAAAGCAGCATGTGAAAGCAATAAACCAACTGCAGAGCAGCCTAAACACCCATGTGCAGCTGATCTGATTTCTGTGAGTTGGGGGAGATGCACAGCACAGCTCAGCTCTGGCTTTGCCATGCAGCAGCACCCACAGCTCACACCAGAGACAGGCACATCCCTGCAGCCAGACCCCAAACTACTCCATGCTGCAGAAAACCATAACACACCGCTGCTTGGTGTGTTTCTCCCCCTGCTACTGCTCACTCCATTTCTGGACATGGCTTGAGCTGTGTTTCCCCATCCCCAATGGCACCCTTCAGTAAGGTGACAGTCCCACTGCAGCTGGGGGCAGATACACAACTTGCCGTGGCAAAACTCCTTTTCCCTGCAGGGTCTGACAGAGCCCAGACACCTCTGCTTGCCCCTAAAACAAGGTGTCGAGCACTGCATCCAGGGCTGGGGCCACCAACATTAAAAGGACGTGAACCTGTTGGAGAGAGACCGGAGAAGGTCATGAAGATGCTCAGAGGGCTGGAGCAGCTCTGCTATGGGGCAGGCTGAGAGACCCAGGCCTGTTTAGCCTGCAGAAGAAAAGGCTGCAGGGAGACCCTAGAGCCCCTTCCAATACTTAAAGGGCCTCCAAGAGAGATGGAGAGGGACTTTGGACAGGGGCCTGGAGTGACAGGAGGAGTGGAAAGGGCTTCAAATAGAGAGGGCAGGGTTAAGGTGGGATACTAGAAAGAAATTCCTTACTACGAGGATGGTGAGACACTGGCACAGGCTGCCCAGAGAGGCTGTGGCGGTCCCATCCCTGCAAGAGTTCAAGGCCAGGTTGGACGGGGCTTGGAGAGCCTGGTCTAGCAGAAGGTGTCCCTGCCCATAGTGGGGGCGGATGAAACCGGATGATCTTTATGGCCCCTTCCAACCCAAATCACTCTGGGATTCTGTTCTCATATCTGAGGTCTTCAGATCCTCTTTCCAGAGCTGCAGCACCATGGCACAGCCTCCTGCTTCATGAGCTGGAAAGGCCCAAATAGACAGCAGTGTGTCTGTGCTTTCAGTCAACATGGGAACATTTCCAAAAGGAAAACCACGAAAAGCGTGCCTCTTAACACAGGATACCCCAGTGCTAACAATAAGCTTTTATCAATTAAAAAACCAAAACAGCTTCCAAATCCTCCATGCAAGAGTCAGCTCTGCATTCAGATGGTATATCTGAGATAAACTCGCCTTAGGTACAGCAGGTAAGGAAAAGTTCATCCCCTGGGTCACTGGGCTTCACTGTCCAGGCAATATTTCACATGCCACATGAAACATGAACACATTGTGCTTTAAGGAGATCAAGTTGAGTAATTATAAATGCAATACTCCAACAACATTGAAATTCAGCTGGATTCCACTCTCTGCATTTCCAAACAATATGGGAATTATTGACTTATTAAGGTGAAGGACATCTGTGTATTTCACAAAGTTAATACAGCTCTAACTACTAACTAATGACTACTAATCTAGAAGAGTCTGTGACCTTCTGATAACAAAAATGAGCCATTGATTCACCACAGGACTCAGGGCAGATTGTGGTGAGCTTCCCTGTGCCTTTGTCAGCTTGAAAACTCAAGTAAAGTTCATCTGAAAACCAGATGCTACTTCTGAACTGACCTCTCCTGGAAAACTCAAGTGCAAGAACTCAGTCCCATTGGCACAGCTGAGCAGCAGCCCAGCACTGAACACTTGCATCTATGAGCAGAACTGGACCAAGAGCCCACCCCAGCAAGCCCTCTATGTTGCAAAACGTATTTCCTTGCCCTTTTTTTTCCACAGCAGCAGGCTTGAGGTCCTGGATTTTGTCTGTAAAACAAACATTTGGCCACATACAGCCTTGGTTACTCTATGTGGTAAAAGGGCTGCTGCAATTACTGCAGTGTGCAAGACAAGAAGCATTTCCTTGGGTGACAGCGCCACTGGTACCCAACCAGGCCCTGGCCCAGGCTCAGAAGAGCCATTTCCATGTTCTATTTTCAGTAACCAAGTCAGTTCCCAGCCCATTTCACCACGCAGAGCTGCAGACGGCTACTTGTGCTGGTATTGCTGCTGTGAGACGCTTTGGTTGGATGACAGCTTGAAATAACTCCCCACTTCAGCAGGGTAACCAAGAGCAGACCTTGGCTCCTGCTTCCTCCCGCTCCTTTGTAGCGCTGCATCCCGAAATAGAGCTAGGGATATGTTTCGAAGTTCTGAGGTTTTTGTTGTTGTTGCCTTTCAAACCCCGGTCTCAGAGCCTATTTGCAAAACCACAGACCAAACACAAGCCATTCCACAGTCATGATACTTTGTGGCAAGATTTTAAAAAGCCTGGAAGGACCTCTTGGTAAACTACGCACATAGTATTTCAAAGCCACGTATAACTTCGTTATGTAGTAAATCAAAATGACTTCAGCATTTAAGCAGCACAGTATTCCATGGAAGAGGGCTGTCACACTGCAGAATTTACAGTCATTCCAAACATGAAACACGGGCTGGGATCACGCAAGCAGATCTGCAGCCCCAGGATGTGCACGGAGCATCCCCAGCTGCAGGGAGGGTCACGAGGACAGCAGAGTCTCCTCGCATGATGGAGCACGTGGAGCTGGGGCTGTGGCCAGTGCTCCCCTACACCCACCTTTCTCACCTCTTTTGCACTAAATAAGCAGTAAAAAAAGCAGGAAAATCATGTTTTTAGTTTCTGGAAAGGTGATCATATTTTTAATATAAGGATGCGACTCATCTGCATACACACAGAGATAAATTGCATCCACTCCATATATTTAAAAAGTCACATTTGCATAGAGAAACACTTTGCAATATAATGCAGATCTATTCAGAGTGGAGGGTGGCAGTGAATTGAAAACATGGCAACTCAATTCTTTCGCCATGAATTCAAAGCTACAGCCTGTGTTATTCCTTCCTTCCCTTTCATGAAAAGTAGGGGAAAATAAATGACCTCCACAAACCCCCAGTGATGGAGAACTCAAAGATTGGGTGGTTTCCCACCAGAAGCTCTTCCTGGTGAGCCCCAAAAGCCCACGCCAGGGTTCCTCCCCTTCCACAGCTTCCTGCTCTCTACTTCTCATCAGGATTAGACCCTGAGCAACCAGAAGAAAAAAAGAAGGTGCTAAACGTCCAGGCACCCATCACTGTCCCTCAGGATGCTCTGCTGCTGCTGAGCAGCCACGGCTACTGGTCCGGGTCCCCTCCTCTTGCTGGACAGTCGGGAGCAGAGCACTCCTGGAGTGGTTTTGTGCCCATGAGTTACAGGGCCAAAGAAGAAATAAGCACTGTTTACACCAAGAAGCCAAGATTTCCTGTTGATTAATTCTTCAACCAGACCATTTCTTCTTTAAATCAGAATATTATATCCAAGACACTCAAGTTACAAAAAATTTAGTGCTCCCCAACAATCTTTCAACAATACTGCATGAACCATCACTTTTTCCTTAAAAGTAGTTGTGCCAAGGACTTCTGCCACATCCTTTTCCACCAGCCCACACAAGCACTATCTTGCTCACACAGGTGCTTGGGCACAGCCAGCAGAGCTCCACACAAAGTAAGATTAAAATACTAAAACAGGCATCATTTTAGATACAAAATGTCCTTTGTATCCTGCCTTACTGGGTTGTTTCATCCCTGACCTTGGTCTGCTGGACTTCTTAGAAACAGGACCTTCAAAATTAATTCGGAATTATTCCCTGGTGAGCTGCCAAAGACAACACCACCACCAAGGTCCATTTATTGGCACAGTTCCTAGAAAGACCCTTGTAATTCCCCAAATTGTACATTCTCTATGGATGAAAAGGAAAACAAATAGTACACCCAGGCTTTTTTTCCTGCAAATGTCCTCGCTGGAGAACTATTGTGCTTGGAGCTATGCCACTCAAATTCATCAGAGGGGAGAATCTGTTTATTTGCACATCAAGTACATCTTATTGTTTCTGGACATCAGTATGTAAATTGTCAAGTATAAATTTATTTTTCCACTAGCTTAAGTTTTTCTCTGCTCTGTAATTGCCATAATCCAAGAAACAGCCTATGTTTCAAAGAGCTCCATTGTAGCGTGCTACAATCACATATGATCAGAAAATCTGATTAGAAAAATCTCCTACTGGTATTTAGGATCTTATTTTTCAGCTGACTCAGAACAAACCTGTCCTTGGCTCCAAGAGATATTTGACATGTCTTAAAATAAAATCTTTATTGAAAAGAAACCAATGACTAATGACTATTTTTTCTACACTGATGAAAACAGACATGCACACATATTCTTCTGTCAATGGCACCATTCCAGTGCTCAGATTAATCAATTCCTGCACAGTTCAGAAATGTTTCAACAGAACACAATTATCAGTTTAAAGCAATGCACATGAAGAGAAAGTCAGTAAAATCAGAACTCCAATGAGGCAGAACAAAAGAAAGCCATTGGGAGGGGTCTGAAACAAAGAGCAACCACTTGACAGTTCAAGAAGCTTGTGGACAATGCTCTCAGACACATGGTACAACCTGGGGTGAGCCAGGAGTTGGATGTAATGATCCTCATGGGTCATTTCCAACTCAGGATATTCTAAGATTCCATGAGCCCAACCCATGGGGCAGAAGGCCTGACCATGTCCCCGGAGGTTTGGGTTTACTCACTGCTGCCCTTCAGTAGCAACTTGCTCAAGGTTACAATGCTGCAGCCTTCAGCAAGACATTGTGTGCCTATATTTAGAATTGTTTTTAAATTGGTAAATACTGATCTGTTTAGGACAAGGCATATCTTCCTATAGTTTGGGTTACTATCTCAGGCTCTGCAGTTCTTAATTAAATGCTGCTGCTACTACTAATGAAGGGATACAGGCATAAGGAATAGACTTAATTTACTCCTCAGTTGCCCAATAGCTGATTTTAGTAATTGCAGAAAACTCGAGGCTATACATGCAACTGAGAAAGACCCAGCTATCCTTGGACAGGCCACAAGTTTCTTTCAAGTGGTCGTGTTTTACTATAAAACCAGCAAATAATTCATTTGGAAAACAGTCACAACAAATGACTCCATGTCCTTCCAATACTCCAAAAGTGTGGGTCTTGTCACAGATCGAAAGCTGGAGAACCCTTGGCAATACCAGATTTTGATATAGAAAATAGATAAAACCAGTAAAAGCACACAGCTAGGATTGAGAGCTGTTTACCCTCTATATTCCACACAATATTCTGCTTTCCTGCCCATAAGAGCCAAACACTACAGCAGGTCTTGGCACTGGACACTTCAGTGTGGTTCTGATGGGATTTCTACTGGCCTCTATGGGACAAGTCAGTGGGGTATCTATTTGGAATCAAAACCTGCTTCTCAACAACAAAAGCCCCACATTAATGCTGTTACATTTCATTGAAGGCTTTAGACTTATCTACAGCAGTGATATTTGGGTTTTGATCTAAAACTCTTAGGTTTTAGATAAAAAAATAAAGGATCTAAAACCCTTAGATAAAAAGCACAGTGCTTTTTATTTGATCTCCAACTACATAACCATAATGCAAAGTAGAGGATTTCCCTCACACTTACATTCAAAACCCAGGTTTCTGCATCCGAAAGTATTTTCGGAGAATCCCCTTTTGGTAACAAGGAGCAACACTTCCATTTCATAGGACAGACATGAAAATACATTTAGGAAAGGATTTTCTTTCTGTATATAAGTTTAAAACTGAGTGACAAATCATTGCATGTTTTGGAACAACCAATATCCCTGAGGCCCAGGAACACCAGCACTTGAAGGCTGAAGCGTTCTTTTCATGAGCAAAGTACTTATGCCAAGTCAATTTTGTGTATTATAAAGTTGTTATGAAGTGTAACTACTATGCAATATAAGCAAGACCTAAAGCTATAAGAAAAGAGGGTGGGTTTTTCTAATCAAAACCAAGGTGCAAATAATTTTTTTTCCAGAGTTTTTCCACATATAGTCCCAGTGACTGTAGGCAAGGCTTAACAGGCTAAACACATACATTACATGTAACTATACCCGATTTCAGATACAAGTTCAACAAGCTTTCACTTTAAGAGTAATTTTGTCACCAACTGAAGCAAAAGAAGGACAATTTCATGACTATTTTAGACTGCTCTCAGACATCATGTGTTAAAAACACTGATGCAGAGGTAGAATTTCCCGTAAAACCCTAAGCCTGAGTGCGAGGACTCAGACTGCATGTAAGAGTTTGTGATGTTCTCTGGAACTTATGTCATACATTAGGGTTTGGCAGTAGCCTTACTTCCTTCTCATTTTCTGTTCTTCATTAAAACATGTTGGGAACAGGGCTTAGGTTGCTCATGTCTCTATTGCGTAATTCTCTGCTTTAAATACTTCTCAGAAGGTGGGAAGTCAAAGGGAATTAAAACAAAGGAAAACTCCAGTGATGAGAACAAAAGTGTGTTTGGGGATAACCATCCCTAAAGGAATACGCCAGCAGACGTGTCAGGTGTGCTGGAGACAGAAGGACAGACCTCCTTTTGGCCCAGAGTCTGCTCCTCAGGGGAATGGAGGCACAATAAAGAGGCAAAGCAGCAGATCTGGTGCCAATTCTTAGGGAGTTTCTGTCGACAACATCTGTGCTCGTGTCAAGCACTCAGATGATATCAAGATAAAGTGGGCTTTCCCACAAACAGCAGTTTGTAAAATCTAGAAAGGAAATCTGGAACAGGGCTGAGAATTAGCATTAGAGCTTCTTTAATCATCTGAGCTACAGAGCAAATCCTGCTCTATTTTCACCCATTCCCATGCCACCACAGTATGACAGCTCAGCACCGGCATTGAGATGGAGCTGTGTTTTATTTCTGTCCTCAGCTTCCCACTGATGACAGCTCCAGACAGACTGATATGGTGCTTGGCTCTTCCTCAAAGCCATCATGCCATGGTT
This sequence comes from Oreocharis arfaki, assembly GCA_013398015.1. NCBI lineage: Eukaryota > Metazoa > Chordata > Aves > Passeriformes > Paramythiidae > Oreocharis > Oreocharis arfaki. Next base: position 1,585,168 of record VZRR01012079.1, read on the forward strand.
GCTGCTTGATTTTTTTTACAACCCGCCAAGGCTGCGACCACCTCTCCAGCCCCCAACGCCTGCAATGCTCATCTCCAAACCTTTTCCACGAGGCCAACGAGTCAAGGCAGTTCTCAGGCACAGTTGCAGCAGTTCAAAAGGATCATATCACCCCCAGCCAGCCCAACAGCACCGTTCCCATGTAAAACAGTTAGGTAAGAATTCAGCTCTGTTTATTTACAGACTTCGTACCAATGTGGTATGAATCACAGCAAGGGGAAGGGGCACACATCCATAATTGCTCTGGGAATAGACTGGTTTGCTTACTCCAAAGGAAAGCAGAGAATTTATTCAATGCAATAGGTCAGTTGTGCAGTACTACATCCCCAGGGAAAAATTCTTCTCTATCAACCAGTAACAAAAATAAATAGATCATTCTGCCCAAGAGTCAATTAAAAGTGCTGCAGCCCATCTGTACATGAAAGTAGATTTTAGGAGAGTTACCCATAATAAATTAAACTCCAGCTCCTCATTTAATAAGTTATAGTCCCTCTACCAAAACAAGATAATGGGAAATGAGACTATAAGGATGCACTATAAACCAAGAAGGACTTTCATCAAATCCTAAATTACAAGGAATATCTGCAGACTGCATCTCACTACATCATTAAAGTAAGCATTTGATACTTTAATCTCTTCCTATCAAAGCATGCCATTCATCAAAACTGTGTTTCTGCCTAGGAAATGCAAGCAGTATCAATTTGATTCTTTAAATTAGAGGTACTAAAAAAATATCCACATTGGACTAAAAAATAGCCCCAAACTACTTATTCAAAATGCTTGTTACATTTTACAGCACTGGACAGAGATTGAAATATTCAAGCCAACCCTGAGCAACAAAGAGCCTACTTAAAATTTATGGATAAATTTCAACTTGTTCAGAAGAGAATGCATTATTTAACGTCACTAGAAAAATATTATTAGAATATGTTTCTTTTATTGACGAAATATGAGTAGAAACACACTACGGGAATTGATACACAGACACACAAAGACCTACATTGTTCCTTCTGGAAGTAACTTCTGAAAGCATAAATGAAAACTCTTCACTGCTCTGAGCTTCAGAAGTAACCCACATATAAAAAATATCCTGAGGCTTGTATCTTTCCCATCAAAACCCAAATACAGCTCCTGTGCTTTGTCATCAATGCCTCACAGCTTTCAAAAGCCTGATAGATTTTAGGGAAAGCGGACGAAGCCCAAGAGACAGGGCTTGGGAGCACACAAACAAGCTCTTGATAATCCACAGGAAAGGAGATAAGTGGGTTCAACCTGGACCCCTTCAGAAGAAAACAAGACGAAAGCCTCCTTCAACACCGCTGCCTGAATCACACACTGCTCCATTTACCATCATAGTGGCCTGCAACAAGAGGTTTCAGCAAAACAAATAACCTTGGAAATGCAGCAGGTTTTGGAGCAGTTTCTAGCTGGAGAGGGAGGAGGGGGAGAAGCAGACAGGCCATGCTGAAAGGACCATCTCCCAGATCCTGGAGATCTCATGCCTGGAATCCCATCACATGTTTCTGGGTTGGACCCTGCTGACTTTGCACCCTGGAAAGCTTTACCTGAACCAGAAGAAAAGAGTAGAGAACTCACCCTTGACTTTTCATTACCACTGGCTGGAGAAATCACAAGCACAGTGTGAAGTCTGGTGGGCTCAGACACTGACAAACTTCTCTGCTTCGTGGGAAGTAGGAAGAAGAGTTCCTATTTCCACTTAACTTCATCTTGACTTAAAAACAACCAAAAAAACCCAAACCCAGGCCTCCCATCATGCCTTTTTTTAAAATCTCCCTCCAAGCCTCACCTGCTGAAGTGCTCTAAGACAGCTCTTACTTTCCCAAGGCTGGCACATCCCCATACCTCAAACTGTCACTGCTCAGGAAGCCACAAACAACCTCTTCAGCTATATTTGGCAGGTGAAGAAAGAACATTTGTCCTCAGAAAACATCCCCCGAAAGAGGCTTGTATTTGGTACAAAAGGGTTGGTGGTTTTTCATTCCTGAAGGGAAGCCTCAGTGGAGAGGAGATGCTCTGGGGAGGTAGCCAGGGTCAGTGCTGCAGACCTCTATTAGTCATATTAAAAATCAGCAAATTTTACAACCAAGGGGCCAGGACCAGCATTTAAAATGCCAGGGTAATTCACAAAGCTGAAGAACAGGCTTTGGCTTCTCTGATGGCATTCAAGCAGTGCCAGTGCTTTCAGATTCACTCCTTTTTACATGCCTGCATTGAAAATATGCCTCCTCTGTTCTCAGAGCTGCAGGTGCTCAAAAGCAACCACAGGAACCTACAGCTCAGGGAAACAAATCCAGGCAGAAGGCAAAATAGTTAAAGCATGGGGAACAACTCCTCACAGAGATCCCAAACCTTGCAGGGATCTCCCTAAATCCCCACCCTGGAGATAACAGCCACTTATCAATCAACACCACTTTCAAAAGGAATCAGACAAGCCCATGAAATGACATATGAGGGAAGGCTTACAGGAACAATGATTATATCATGTTTTACTTCCATGATAAGAGCAGGGAAAGAAGGCTGGGGATGACACTGCATCCTAATGGGAAAACTAAGGCACAGAGATTTATCCAGCTAAAGCATAAACTCATAAATCCATGGGCAGGAACCCAGGAATTCTCAGTGATGTTTATTATTCTCTGAATACTTTCTAATAAATTCCCTCTTTAGTACAAAGCCTGCCTGATCCAACTGTACATATTTACTTAGTATTCTCTCAAGTGGCTTACAGACTGGCTCAAAAAAAAAATTCCCATAGTGCTTTTTCAAGAAAAGCTGGATACACTGGTTGGATGCGATGGCAGATTTCTTTTCATTGCACTCCAGATGGTCCTGATCCCAAAACCAGCATCTACCAGACTCACAGGTTTGCAGAGGGTCCATCCACCCAGCCAAACCACAACCCAGCTGAGCGTTTAAAATCCTGGTACCTAGGGGCAGAGATTGCAGAACAGAAGAAAAAAATACATCTTTGCATAATGTCAAAAGGAAAAACAGCAGCAAAACGTCCCCTCAGACCTCTCAGTTCTAGACCATCTTGTTTCATATGGCAGCAGCAATTCTTCCCCTCCAGGGTGTATTCTGTTGTTAGTCATACAGCAGGACTTGCTCTTTTCTCCTCTCAATCGCATCTGCTGAACAGCAAATTAAGGAAGAAACTCAAACCTGAATACACTGATAAAAATGACAGAAACATTTATAGGTACTTCCTTTTAACCTGCAAAGCTATGACTAACCTAGAACCTTATGTGAGAGAAAGAACTCTTGCCCTTACACGGTTGCAGTTTATGGAGGTGTTTTGAGCTCCCTGGGCTGACTGGAAGCCTGAAGCTGCAGGCAGGTCCCAGCCCCTGCAAAGCTGACCAGCCCTGAGGCAGCTGGAGCCAGAGAGGAGCAGGAGAGAAATGGGTGGTGGAAGACATCTAATAACGCATCACAGTGGTGGGGTGAGAGATGCACAGAAGAGGATACTGTCAGAAGCCAAGAATAATTGCCATTAAAACACAGGAAGAAATATAAACATGAAAATAAAGTTCTAAATGGCTTTTTTTCCCCTTTAAAACACGTTTTTGATTTTTTTTCCTCTAGATAACACACTCCAGCAATTATGCCAGGAGTGATTAAAATCAATTATCTCCTCCTTAAGGACTCAGAATGGGTCAGCCACCCACCCCCACAGCACTGCCGACAGATGCCTGAAAAAAAAACAACCAACCCAAACAAAAAAAAAAAAATCCAACATTTCAGTTCAACACCACTCCTGGAAAAGCCAGACCATGTGTTCTTCACCTCAGGGTGAAGGAGAGAGGAAGCCTCAACTATTTAACAGACTCAAAAATTTGGATGACAATCCTCATTGCCACATGTGGCAGCAAGGGTTACTTCATTCAAGCTAAAACAACATGTCAGGAGCCTTTTTTTTACCCCCACTGCAACATTACTTAATGGATGAATCAAGGAGAGCATCCCTGAAGGGCAAACTTCTCTTAACCGTGGAAAAGGCATGTTAAATAAGTAGTACAACACTTCTGGGATGCGTTCAGCATGTCCTGGCTGCAGGCCCAGGAACATAAATCCATTCCTTACACTGGATTGAGTTTGCTTCAGTCTTTCCACTGGATGCATTCCAAAGCCCTGTCCATCCCACCAGCAGCATCTCCACACCCCTCCATCCGTCCTTTTTCAAGAGTCCGGTCAACTAAAACTTCTTGACTGCCCCAGAGTAAGTCCAGGCCTCAGAGCTTGTCACACCCAGTTAGTAACTCATGAGGCATTGCCAACATCAAACTGGGGAACCTGGGCTGCTCTCACATATGGAGACTGTTCTGAACATTCTTAGCAAGAAGGAAACCTCTTCAGCCCATGACACCATCAATTACACTCAACAGCAGTGGCAGTGAAGGGAAAACAAAGATTTCTCAGGGGAAAAGGAGTCTGAACTCACGTTCGTGCAGACAGACTCATCATCCCCTTTTCTTGGGTTTCTTATTATAAGAGAAAAATATAAGCAAGATCCCAGAGGATCAAAAGACAAAGTGTCAGTGTCAGATGATTCATGACCGCCCAGTTCCTCTTCATTTCAAGAGTGACAAAGTAAAGTAAATTAAACCCAGCTGACTAAAACAAGCCATCCTAATTCATGGATGAACCAGGAGAATCAAAAGCGTATGACAGTGTTAGCAGGAAGGCCTTCTCTTACATGCAAACAGCCCTCACTGTGTAAATGGCCAATTAATTTATGGGAGCCAGATGTCCCTGTTTAGGGCTGTTGTTTACCTTACTGCTCTGCCCTTTGATGGATTGATAGATGTCACCATTTTTCAGCAGCGAGTGAGCAGCAGGGCCACTGCCTCCCAAGGAGAAAGCCCTCCCTATCCCAAACCTGATAATTTTCCTTCTCCACAAACTACATTCTCCCATTTCCAGACTTGGTTTGTAGTGAAACACGCTTCCCTCAGTAAACGAAAGACGATCCTCCTGCTTTTAACAAATTTTTGTGTGGAAACCAAAGCCAGACTCTCCCCATATCAAAATGGGCAGAGGTGCTGGTTCCAGACCTGCACCACAGAGTGCCAGCACTGCCGATACAAAAATTGAACACAGGAAAAAAGCCTCCCCCGAACACATTGCCTATTAATATTTAATAGCAACAAAAATATGAAAGGAAAAAGAATATAACAAAGAGACATTAGATATAGCTGAATCACAGCATCAAGATAGTAAACAGAGTAAATTTTTCTTTAAAGAAGATATGCCAGTGTTGTCCAGAATCAGAACCCAGTTTTATATTTGCAGTAGGCTATAAAGTAAAATCCAAGTCTACAGACAATTGGAACAGTATAGGAGGCTGGCAGAGATCAAACTCTTCTCACCTCCTTGGTTCACTATTTAAATCCATAGATAAACATAATCCATATGATAAGCAAAAGCAAGAATAAAAGCAGCTAGAAGTAGAAACTAATTAAAAGATACATTGTACAATGAGAATGCCCATATCCTGTGCTAACCATTTTTAGCAGATGCTCAGCAGTTTAATATGCAAACTGAACTTGAAAAAAGAGAAAAGGTGAATTGCCACAAAATATCAGTGCCCTTGTGCTCTATCATGGTTAAAGATCAATGCAGACTGCCAGCTGCTCTGTTCATGCTCTCACACAGCAATAGAGAAAATGAGAGTTCAAGATGGGGAAAACTTAATATCTCTCATCCATCAAAACAAATAGGAGATATCCCCTCAATGCTGGTGTACATTTGTCCCCGAAATACTCATCTGCAGTAGACTTCCAAATCAATATGCTGCTCCAGCCTACATTGCAATCACAGTGCTCCCAGCAGTGCCCCTGGGGACACACAGAGCCAGCGGTGCCAGCCCCATCCCTTTTGGTTACCCTGCCTCCCCAACTAGGAGTGAATGGAATCCCACAGTCCTGAACCAGTGAAATACAGGAACTTCTCCCTCCAAGTGCTTTTCTACCCTTCTCTCCTTACTTCAGTTTGGGGTTTTCGTTTTGGTGTTTTTGTTTGGGGTTTTTTTGTGTTTTGTTTTTTTGCTGGGTTTTTTTGGGGGGGGGAAGTTTTTTTTTTCTTTTTTATTTTGAGTATAAAAAGAGAGAAGGGAGCCTGGAACACTGAAGTTCACACATTTTCCACACATTCTCTAGTTCTGTGGCTTTTTGATTTGGTTCATCTTTTGTTTAGGTTTTTTCCTTTTTTGTTGTTGTTGTTAGGGGTTTTTCTTTTTTTTTAATGTTGCTTTTCTGTTTGCTTACTGATGTTATCTGTAGCTGTGCTTCAACAGATTTTGATCTCAGATTCCTTTGCAATTGTCAAAACACCCACTTTGAAGCAGGCAGCAAGGGAGGCTGTTTGGCACCTTCACATCATGCTTGGAATCTTAACAAATACCTCAGGACACTGAAGCCCCAGATCTGAAGCCACCCCACACCCCCACATCCCTCCCACCAAAGCACTACAGAGTAATTTACCACAACACATCCCGCTGAATAGCAAAGGTAATCTCTCTTCAAAAGCCCAAACTTGTAAGTGTCCATGCAATTTATTTCCTTGATTAGTTCAATTTTTTCCCAGTAGTCTGTGTAACAAAACAGTATAATGAATGGCCGAATCCCGAGGCTTTCAGGTCAGATAAAGCTTCTATTGCTTCTAATCTGTTTGTAGTAAGAGCTGATAAATTGAACAGAAACAAGAATTGAGCCTAACACTAATAAAAGAGCACTTGATAACACAAGCTCCATCAATCTGAGCAATGTTTCCACTTAAGATGATGCAGCTGAGATAGGAGAGAGACCTAAGGCTCAGTAAAATTTTATATACCTGCTCACTTAAGTGGCATTCATGGGGATTAACACAAACAGCTTAATTTCTTTGTATGAGCAGAGTATTATTTATTACAGGCCAGTTTCCATATTTTTTCTTCTTGCTACTGCTGTACGTGGATTTCTGCAACTGCCCAGGCAGTGCAAAGCACCAACTGCTAAGAGAAGGAAAGCGATGCTCGTTATTTCCCACAGACTTCCAAGTTTAAGATCAATTTTACATTGTATTTTCCTCTGCAGATTTTCATCTGTTCTGTCTTCAGTTTGAAATGTTCTCAGCAGTGAACATCTGTTTGAAAATCTCTTACAAAACCCCACTTAGTCTATGGCCCTTTAATCAAAGAAGGGTGAGGGTATTAAGAATTTAAAATAATATATCCAAGTTTAAAAACAAATACATGTGTTTTCTATTTGAGAATGTGTGTTATTACTTTCACATTCTGACCTGTTAAGTACACATGCTCTACCACAAGTCTCTCTGGAATTTTGGCAAGAACCAGCATTTATTTAATAAAAGGTCTTATTAATAGTAGGACTATCATTGATACTTTGCATTTACACAGCTCATTACATTTTCAAAGCACTCCAACATTAAATAATTCGAGCAGCCTGTTTATTTGCATAGATGGATGCACACAATTGTAAAGGAAATTATGAAACGTGTTCGCATGTTTCTGTCTGAAAGGAGTTATAAAAACTAAATTCTTGAGTAAATTGAAGATAGTTCACTATTTTTGGCACCGCATTATGAGCGAAAGCCTCAACGCAAAGCAAAACTATCCCAGCATGTTTGATAAGGATTTGAGAGTGAGATTTCTCTCACTTGCCTTGACTTCCCTTCGAAGGAGAGTTTTCCATTAGAGTTGTTCATCCCATCCCCTCTATAGCCCAAAGAAAGGGTCTGTGACGACCTCTAGAGAGTCCCCTGTCCCCAGGAGAGCTGCTTCTCACCAGGGACTTTTAACCAGCTCTCTTGTGGACTCAGACTCAAGGAAGAGGTACATTTAAGGCAGATGAATTCAGCTCAGTGTGTGCCCACCTCTGGCCCATTTAATTGGACAACATTAACAAGAAGGATGAATGTAGCATGTAAAAGGACCAAAAGCATTTTGTTGTAACTGAACAGCACCAGTAAAACATGCATTGCAAATTATTTTGAGCCAATCATTGACAGAGACTACTTACTAACATGGGGGTTTTTGATCCCAAGGTACAGGCAAGGTTTTAGGAGTCTGGAAACCGTAAGTGTCTTATATGTGTCCAGGTATCTTACATCAGTGGTTCTAACATTTGGAACTTCTTCCCTTATTTTCATATGAAAAGACTTCTCTTCACAAGCAGATAAGCAAGATCAGATCCTGGGTCAACAGAAGAGACAACCATTTGTCCTGCTATGTGATTTTTAGCTAAGACCAGGAAATCACACCTGCAGCTGACTGAACTTGAGACAATATCCTTTTATTCTATAGGAGAAAACCAAGATTTTAAAAAATCACCCAACCAAAAAAGCCTTCGTAACTTCAGACCCCATCAGAGTTCCAGTGAAATCAACTGGAGAACTATGATATTTACTTGGTTTGGATGGCACAGCCACACAAAAAATAGCTTAAACAAAACTCAGCTTATAGACATATTTTTTTTT